>CM035436.1:95630398-95955398 GCA_020310875.1 Ceratopteris richardii
CTTTGCAACAAACCTAGCTTTATACCTATCAGTTGTTCCATCAGGTTTACACTTCAGCATGTATACACACTTAGTGCAAATGGAATTCTTGCCAAAGGCAAGTCACATAAAGAACAGGTACCATTTTTCATGATAGCATCATATTCTGATTGCATAGCAGCCATCCAATTTTTAGAATTTTTGTGCTTCATCAAACGAAATAGGCTCATTCTCATCAGAGAGACTAGAGGCAGCCATAGCATAGCAATATGATGCAATAGGGGCACTATGATAGCCTGAACAAGTATAATATGATAGAGGTGCATCTAATTTGTTGTCACGTAAAGTTTGCACTAGCCATTTTGGCATAATTTTTGCCTCCTCAATATCAACTCTCTCATCAACAAGTGCATCATGTAAATTTGCATCACAAATGGAATGATCTACATCATCACATGAAGCCTATAAAGGTTGAGAAGTTGCCTCATTAGGACCAGCACTAGACTGTCCATCTGTAAAAAGAGGTAGCAAAGTATCATACATGTCTTTGGAGCTAACATATGTCTCCTTAATACATGAAAGTAATGGTTGAATAGCATCTTTCACAAAAACAACATCATGGCTAACCAAAATGTGTTTAGTTGGTGGATGATACAAAGGATACCCTTAGCTTTCAGAAGTGTACCCAACAAAAATACATTTCATTGCTTTATCATCCAATTTCTTGCATTGTTTTTTAGGCACTAATGCATATGCTAGACAACCAAAAACATGCAGGTGAGCAACAGATGGCTTGCAACCATGCCAAGCCTCATATGGAGTGATAGACTGCAATGCTTTAGTGGGACACCTACTAGGTACATATGCTGCACACATGACAGCCTCAAGCCAGAAACTATGTGGTAAAGCCTGACTCTTGACCATACACCTTGCCATCTCCATGAGTGACTTGTTCTTCCATTTCACAACTCCATTTTCTTGAGGTGTATATGGCGCTGTACACTAATGTTTTATCCCACCTTCAATGAGAAATGCATTAAAGTTAGAAGACATATATCCCCCCCTCGATCAAAATGGAGGGTGCCCATTTTCCATGCTGAAAACTAGAAACTGCTTGAAGCACATAAATACTTCAGACTTTGCTTTCATTGGATATACCCATGCATGCCTGGAAAAATCATCGATGAAAGTCACGAAGTAAAGATAGTTCCCAAAAGAAGGTGTTTGCATAGGACCACAGACATCATTTTGAACAAGCTACAATTTCATAGTAGCTTGATCTAAACCATCCTTTGGGAAGGAGGAATGTTGCATTTTGCCCAAAATATAGCCTTCATAGACATGTTTAATAGGTGCCTCAAGTTTGGATAGAGAGGACACCATTTCAGATTTTTGTAGGCACAACAAACTAGCAAAATTCAAATGACCAAAGCATGCATGCCAAAGCTTTGCATCTGACAAAGCTTGAGAATCATGTACTGCACATGATGAATCATTCATACATTTCTAATAGTCTATGAGCTTACACAGCACACGACATAGAATGCTAGAAGCAATAATGGCATTGCCATTTGACAGATCATGAATTGTACATCTATCATCAACAAATTTCATAACCAAGCCAATTTTGGCTAAAGCTGAAACTGATAACAAATTCTCCTTGATCCCTAGCATCTGACAATGTAGAAGAACTACCAGTAACAGTAGTCAGAATGATCTTAGCAACTTCCTTAAGAGGATAAGCGGAGCTTTGGCACATGTGATAGTATTTCCTGTAGGGGCAGGCTCAAGTGAACTGAAGAACTGCATTGCAAGGTAATATGTTTGGTTGCCCCACTATCAAAGTACAAAACATCTACGTCTATTGAAAACATACACTATTCATGAGAAGATGGGTCATAACTACAAATAGAGGTAAATCCCCATTCTTCATTCTACACAAGATTAGCAGACTTTGTTTTGGGTGTAGAGGTCTCTGCAACAACCATTCCAGCCTCTTTCTTCCTTGCCTCTTTAGCAGCTAATTTTGGATAGCTCTTGATGATATGATCATTTCCTTTATAGTATTTGCAGAACAACTTCTGCTTTTCTGTTTTCTTCTTGTCTCTGTCTTCCTTCTTTGATTATGCAGAATTAGTACATTTCTACTTATTAATAGAAGAGCTCCATTTACATTTCCCCTTCTGACTAGCCAAGAAAGCTAGATCTACAACATGCATAATGGACCTATTCTGCCTAGATTGATCTTCTTGAAATAGAACAAAGACTAACTCCTCAAATGTTAAGGCATTTAGATTTCCTTTCATTATCAAACAAAGAGTAGAAAAAAAACTCTGATATGAATCAGGAAGACCATTCAAAATAGTCTATACAAGTGAACTTTTAGGCAATAGTTCATCAGCAAAAATCAATTGTTCCTTCAAATCTTTGATCTTTGTCAAAAAACTATCCATGGAATCTCCTTCATTCATGTGCTCACTCTCCAACTATTTTCGAAGGTAAGCATCACGAGCCTCATTCATTCCCTAGTATAAAGTGGTAAGTGTATCCCAAGCATTCGTAGTTGTTCTACAAGAGCGAATGTGAGGAATAATGGCACGTTTAACTGACAAGACTATCAATGCATGTGCCTGAGCATCTCTGCCATCCCAACAAATTTGCTCTATAGTAGATGCAACAAAAACCACAACACGAATAGGAATATGAAGAATATCACCATCTTCAACTCCATCTGCATCACCTTCAGCAAGTGTGTTTGTAGGTGAAATAGGATGTTTTTCAACACCCTGCACAATATTCCACAGTCCTTTTGCAACCAATACAAGATCCATCATATAAGCCCACAATGGGTATTTGTATTCTCCAACTTATCCTGAACAGCAAACATACGGAATAGATCACCGCTTTTAGCCATGGACACTTACTAGAATACCTTGATGCAGAAAAAATGATTGTATCTAAAAAAGTTGAATGGAACTACCCTTTTGAGTTCTGCTAAACATGTAGCAGACTTTGAGATGCTTATACTAGCGAACCAAGATGTGTATCTATCTTTGTCACAAGAACACAAAATTGCCTACACAAGCACTATGATAGTGCGTTAGGAGGTTGAAACAAGATCAGATCGTGATTCTAAGACTATGATCGAAGAGGTATCGATGATACCCTGGATGAAGCGATAGCCTACTCTGATACCAATTGTTGGAGTTTGAGGTCTATCGAAGCATGCGAATAGCACAAGGAAGAAGAAGAAGAAGAAGCTTGGAGCACAACACACAACACTGAATGTATAACCACTAGAATGTAGAAAGAAAAGTAACCCATTAGGGCTATATGCGTATATACAAGATAGGGGAAAAAAACCTCCTAAAGAGGGGTGGTCCTAGTGTGTTCACACACATCACTACCTAAATATATATAAAAAAACCCATAATCACTCACTAAGCTTCCTCGACACACATAGAGAAACACAAATATGAGTTGGCAAGATGAGAGCTTACAATTCCACTAATAATTCTTTGCACAAGTTAGATCTTGGCCTTTATATAGGCTTCTTCTAAGACTCTTTCCACTTTATTTGAAGAAATTCCTAAAACATATAAGGAAACACTCTAAAACTCCTTTTTCTTGCATGATTTTTTAAGGAAGAATCTTCCCTAGAATTACAACGAGATGCTAACAAAGCTTTGAATATATACAAATTTTCTTACTAAATAATCTAAATGGGTTTTTAAAATGATAGTAGATAAAAATACAAGGGTTATCTATTTAAAAATTGCTAAAGTCAAAAGTAAATTTGAAGAAATTTTGATCCTTGCCATAGCTATGTAGCACTCCACCTCCTAGATCTTTTCCTTGATAAGACTATTATTGAGTTTGGGAAGGCGGTCCTCTCAAGTCGAGTACTCCATGCATTATTCTTCATCCCTGGTGTCTAGAGCATCTGGGATCACGTGGGATATGCTATCAAATACATGCTTGGTTGTGTTCTTTGTCTTAGGTATGTTGGGAGAGATGGATGAATACCTCAAGGAATCAGTTGGTACTGCCAAACTCTGCTTAGTACCTGCCCTAATTTACTTTAGAATTGTGTTGTAGGCCCTCTTAGCTTGAAAATGACACAAAATAAGTACCTATATACTTTGGAGATGATGCTTCAATCAATTGAATCAAAATAGATAACTTTGCAACTAGCTTGTGACCAAAAAACTTGCTATTTTGGTCTTGACACGTGCTAACTCTTTTGCTCAATACTCATAGTACAGTAGCAAAATCCTTTTGTGTGAATCAAATAAGCTTAGAGAGCTAATGATTCCAAGTAAAATTGCTTAAAATGATAAAGCACACACTGAGCAATCAATTTAGCAACTGAAGCCTTACCCCCGACCTTTAGGAAATGTGCAGAGGATGACCAGTGACCACTTCGATGTGGATTTCTCCCACTTGGATAAATCAAATTGCTTCAAATTTTGATAGCTTGACGTAGACTTTAAACTTGTTCCAACAAGCTATAGAACATGAAAAATGAAATTTTAAGAATGCATTGCGATATGAGCATCACAAGTTCATTGTTCTGAGTAGACATAGCAGACAAGGAGATGAACATGATCAATGATGTAATGTATTATGTAACAATGTTATACATGCTCATTGGCATGAATATGATACCCAATGATGGTGATAAGAGTAGGCTATAGTGTAAGCCTCTCAACTTCAAAAAATGATCTACAATATGCTCTGTAATGGCTGGTCATTTAGCCGCGAGACTACAAGTCCCTTTTATCGTGACTTTCTTCAATTTGAATTTGAAATTCAAATAGAGCTCCACCTAAAAGTGTTCCTCTAAGTTAGGAATGATTCTACAAGGTGCGATTCGTAGCACTTAGTTCTCCAAACTCCACGAAATATGTGGAATTACAATATTCCTTCAAGTCAAATGACTTTTACAAAAGTTAATGGTAAAAAATCATGAGCAATGGTTCATGTGGTCCTTCAAATGTTTGCACATAGCTTCTTCAATGCCTTTTACAAAAGTTAATGGTAAAAAATCATGAGCAATGGTTCATGTGGTCCTTCAAATGTTTGCACATAGCTTGGCATTTGCACCAATAGCTCCCTCTCAAGCCAACCATCTTGGCTTGGTCTTCTTCATGAATCCTCTTGAATGTCCTGCAATCCAATAATAACTTTAAACCCTGCAAAGTTTAGTACCATCAAGTGCTTTGGTCAATAAATCTACAGATTGCATATTAGTGGACACATATGCCAGTTGAATTTCCTTTCTCAATAGCTTCTCTCTCACATAGTGGTAGTGAACTTCTATATGCTTGGTTCTTGCATGATAGATAGGATTTTTTGCAAGATGTAAAGAACTAGTATTGTCACCAAAAATCATTGGTGAGTTAGAATGTAGTCCCAAATCTGAATATAGAAATCTGATCCATATGGCTTCTTGTGTAGCATTGGCTAATCCCCTGTATTCAACCTCTGTTGAAAATAAAGCTACAATAGGTTGCTTCTTGGAAGACCATGAAATGGGTTCATCACCTACAAAAGAAAGATAACCAGATGTACTTGTCATGTCATCCTTACAACCTACCCAATTTGCATCTGACTATAGCTTGATGTCTAAATCTAATGTGTATGGAAAGTATAAACCTTGATTTTGAGTACCCTTGAGATAGTTCAAAATCCATTTAGCAGCTTCCAAGTGAGGTGCTCTAGGTTTGTGCATGCATTGAATTAAGACACTTACTCCATAAGCAATATCAATCATTGTCAATGTTGCATGGTTTAGACTTCCAACTATGCTTTGATATCCTGAAATGCCTTCAAGCAATTCAACATGATCAATTAATTTTTGGTTTACCTCCATAGGAGTGCTAGCTATCTTGGCATTCTCCAAGTGGAACTTCTTCAACATGTCCTGCACATACTTCCTTTGAGTAATATAAATTCCAGAATTTGTGTAGACCTTAGTCTTTTTAGGCTTCTTCCTGTTTGGTTTTCCAGAAGTACAAGATACTTCTTAAAGCAACTGAACACTTCATCTTTGTGCTTCATAAGTATAAGATAGTCCACCTACTGAAAGCATCAATGAAAGACACATAATACCTTGAGCGTGAAATTGAAGGGTCCTTGCTTGGTCCCCACACATCTGTGTCGACAAGTTCCAAGTAATCTTCATGCATGTAGCCTTTCTTTGAGAACAGTAACCTGTGTGATTTAGCAAACTGACATGCACCACATTTATAGACCATGTCTTGCTTGGATACATTAGGTATCCCAAGCATAGATTGATCTCTACATATTTTCTTCAAGGTTCTCTCATCAATATGACCTAATCTTTTATGCCAAATCTCAAGCTCTCACAGTGTTTGATCCTTGTAATTATAAAGTGCAATATTCCTTGTATCTTCAAGTTCAAATGTAAATAATCTACCTATCTTTTCTCCATTGGTAATTCTCTTGAATCCATGTTGGGGGTCCACAAAAGCTCCATATTTGTTGAACCTAACCTGCAAACCTTTTTCCACTATCTATCCAACAGTCATCAAATTCTTGGTAATTGTAAGTACATATAGAACCCTGCTCAACAGATTTCTATTCCCATCAGAAGTTTTAACATTCCCTACCTTGACCAATGAATGCTTGGTTTCCTCACCTCTTTGTACTTGGTTCTTTCCCTTGGGTTCCTCAAGGTCAAAGAGAAGAGCTACATTGCCTGCCACATGGTTTGAACATCTTGAGTCAATATAAAAGAGGTGTTCATCATTCATACCTTGCTTTGAAGTCATGTTCATAATTAGAAGGTAATCCTCTTGATCCTCTATGTAATTTTTGAGGTCTTTCCTTGATTTGTAACCTCCTTGGTAGTTGTTGTTGTTGTTGTTTTGGTTGTAGTTGTAGCCTTGAGTATGATTGAATCTTCCTCTTGCTTGTGATGATATCCTCTTCCTCTCTGATTCTTGTAGTTCCTATAGCACTCATCTATAGTATGATTAGACAATCCACACATGTTGGATGGGGAAGAATTGAAAGGTCTCCCCCTACCTTGCTTACATCCTCTTCCCCTTCCTCTTGAGTTCCTACCTCTCCCTGCATAGTTAGCTTGAGAAGTAGTACCTTCATCTTCAATCTTTTTGCTTTTCCCTTTCACTTTATACTTTATCTATGTATAGGGCAGAAGAGTTATTAACTCTTGATGGTTCTCCATTTTTGTTGAGCTTCGCTTCATGGGTAAAGAGTTGCCCCATGAGTGTGGTAAGATCTGGAATATGCATGTCCATGTATAAGTCCATGGCAGTTGTGAAGGCTTCCCATTTGTCACCTGCCTTGATGCCATTGATTACTTGCCTCACTATTTGCTCCTCTTCAATCTCGTCTCCTATGCTTGCCAATTGTTCAGCAACATCTTTGACTTTGGTCACACCCTGAAACACTTTGCTTGGGTTGCTTCCTTTGAGTAATAAACTCAGTCCACAATTGATTCTTTCTTGCTCTTGTATTAGAAGAAAAGTATGAAGACAATGTATCCCAAGTCTCTTGGGATGTTTTACAATTCCTAATGTGTGGAAGAAGAAAGTCAAAGATAGATTTAAGTAAATATGACCTTGCTAATGCATCTCTGGCACACCATGAGTGGAGTTTTTCAAGCTCCTCTCTTGTAGGTTGTCCTTTGCTTCTGAAAATGGGCATCTCCTCATCTCCTGATATGTATCCATAGAGACTCCTTCCTTGTAAGTATGTCCTCGTCCTCAAGGACCATGCTTGATAATTTTTCATATCCAATTTATCAATAAAAGAAGGGAAAACATCTCCCATTTTACCTCAAATTGCTCTGATACCACTGTTGGGAGAGATGGATGAATACCACAAGAAAAGAGTTGGTACTGCTAAATCATGCTTAGTACCTACCCTATTTTACTTCAAATATGTGTTGTAGGCCCTCTTAGGTTGCAAATGACACAGATAAAGTACATGTGTACTTTCGAGATGATGCTTCAAACAATTGAATCAAAACAGATAGCATTGCAACTAGTTTGTGACCAAAAACTTGCTATTTTGGTCTTGACACATGCTGACTCTTTTGTTCAGTACTCATAGTATAGTAGCAATTAGGAAAATTCCTTTTGGGTGAATCACGTTATCTTATAGAGCTAATGATTCCAACTGAAATCGCTTAAAATGATAAAGCACACATTGAGCAATCAATTTAGCAACTAAAGCCTTACCCTCGACTTTTTAGGAAATGTGCAGAGAATGACCAATGAACACTTCGACGTGGATTTCTCCAAATTGGCTGAATCAAATTGGTTCAAATTTTCAAAGCTTGAAGTATACTTTGAGCTTGTTCCAACAAGCTATAGAACGTGAAAAAGATTAAGAATCCACTTAGATATGAGCATCACACGTTCATTGTTTTGAGTAGACATAGCAGAGAAGGAGATGAACATGATAAATGATGTAATGTATTATTTAACAGTGTTATACATGATCATTGGCATGAATATGATACCCAATGATGGTGATAAGAGTAGGCTAAAATTTAAGCCTCTCAACATCGACAAATGATCTACAATATGCTATGTAATGGGGGGTCATTTAGCCGCAATACTACAAGTCTATTTTATAGTGACTTTCATCAATTTGAATTTGAAACTCAAATAGAGCTCAACCTAAAAGTGTTCCTCTAAGTTAGGAATTATTCTACAAGGTGAGAGTTGTAGCACTTAGTTCTCCAAACTCCAAAAAATATGTGGACTTACAATATTCCTTCAAGTCAAATGACTTTTACAAAAGTTAATGGTAAAAAATCATAAGCAATGGTTCATGTGGTCCTTCAAATGTTTGGACATAGCTTCTTCAATGCCTAGACACGTGTGAAGGCTTGGCATTTGCACCAACAATGTAGAACATCTTAAATGTCCATCTTGGCTGGCTTGGAGTAGTGCATGTGCATGGGTGATGGAAACGATGTGCCTTGTGCATGGCCATGTAATACAAACCTATGCATGCATACTCATAGAATGCAACATCATATGTTTGTGTCGGTGCTCGATAAGGAATATTTGTTGAAATATTTCACGAATAATGTTCCTAACATCCCACTACATGAAAACATTTGAACATGCTTTTATCATTGATTTCTTTGATCACAATACTCGAATATGTTTGCTACTACACAAGACACTTAGCAAGAGACTAGAACTCTATGGAGTGCACAAGGAAAAAAGGTGTACAGAAGTCTTACAACATAAGCCAAGGTAGCAGGACACACTTGTAATTTCCTTGCAGAAGATCATTCAAAATGTAGCCAACATACTCATGATTCATCATGTCAAACCTAAGCTACGAATCCTCAATCAGATTTGCAAAAAGATCAAAGGTAATTTAGAGCTGTGCAAAAAGATCAAAGGTACTTCAAAGACACCCACTCAAGAAAATAATAACATTTGATGTATGATGTACATTAAGAGGGGGATGTTGTTGATCGGATCATGTAGACGCACATACACAAAGGATACTACAAAAAAAAATCTCACAAAAGTACTCACAGAATAGAAAAAGACAAGAGAACTTATACCAGATTGTGTACAATCTTCCCCCACATACTCTTATGGATGAGTCCATCAGAGCATGTGTATTTATAGGTATTCATCATTACATCTTGAATAGAACATACATGAGGATGGCACTTTGAAAAGTGTGCATTTATGGAAATCTGCTCTATTTACAAAATCGTTGATTTTCAAGTGATCTACTATTTTTACAAAAACTTTGCTTTCTAAAGTGATTTATAATTTTTGCAAAATATAACTAAAATAGTATATTCTAAATATTCTTATAAATATCTTCAAAAATATATGAATAAGTCCACACATGTTCACACCCTCATGAGTCTTCAAGTGCTAATCAAAACACAAATCACATTAAAACCCTCAAGACATTAAAATCCATATGAAATTCCATAATTCCTTAAAGTATAACATGTCTCCTAGTTGACAAGCAGCTGACCTCAATTGATAAGAATAAAATAGACATGGATGGCCAGTCACATGTCCCATCATTGAAGAATCATAAGAATTTTCCATGTAAAAATACATGCATGGAATTGTAAAACTAGAATTTAATGTGACTATGAATGATATGCAGAAATCAAATGATCATATTGTGGGGAGGGGAAGTGACTAAGGGCATCAACAACAACATTAGCTTTCCCAGGTTGATATTGAACCATAGGTTGAAACTTTTGTATGAATGAAACCCATTTAATGTGTGTGTTAAAAATCAATGGTTGATATAATAAATGTTTAATAGCACGTTGGTCTATTTTGATTAGAACTTCAGAACCCATGAGGTAATGTTTCCAAATTTTAAAAGCATGCACAACAACCAAAAGTTCCTTATCATATGTACTATAATTCTTTTTAGAAGCTTTAAGTTTCCTACTTTCTAATGCAATAGGATTATCATTTTGCATTAATACAACACCTATACCTAAACCATTAGCATCTCTAACTACATGTAAAGGTTGTGCAAAATTTGGTAATTGCAAAATAGGTGCATGAGAAAGTGCATGTCTGAGTTTTTCAAAATATTGTTGTTGTGCTACCCCCATGCACATTTTAACTTTTTCTTTAATAATAATGTGAGTGGAAGTGCTAAATAAGAAAATCTTGTTACAAACTTTTGATAAAAACTAGCTAACCCTAGAAAAGATCTTACATCATTCACAGATTGAGGTACATGCCATTCTTCAATTACTTTAATTTTCTTTGGATCTACATGAATGCCTTGACTAGAAAGAATATGGCCTAAATACTCTAATTCTTTTTGGAAGAAATAACTCTTTCCAAGATTGGCATAAAGTTTGTTTTTGCATAAAAAGTTAAAGACAGTTGTTAGATTGATTTTCATGGTCATTGTCATTCTCTTTATAGACAAGTATGTCATCAAAGGAAACAAGAAGAAAAGCTTGGTAATCAAGAGAAATGTTATTCATCATATGTGCAAATGTAGCAGGTGCATTAGTAAGTCCAGAAGGCATCACCATGAATTCAAAGTGACTAGTTTGAGATCCAAAGGCAATCTTATAAATGTTATTTTGTATCATTCGTATTTGATGATACCCAGATTTAAGGTCAATTTTGCTAAATACACTTGCTCCATGAATTTTATCTAGCAAATCATCTATCATGGGAATAGGATATCTGTTTTTAATTGTGATCTTATTGAGTTCTCTATTGTAACACTCAATGCCTCTGATGAGCTGCCCTTTTTTGGATTCTTTTTACTCAGAATTTGAGGAGGAAGTAGTCTAGTCCTCGGCTATAATTAAGGGGTGAAGACATAGAGTTTCTCTCAATAAACTTTCTACCCAATCGCATACCCTTCAATTAATCCCCTCTTCCTACATCTAGAGTAACCCCCCAAATGGGTTCACACATGGGTGCCACATGGCACTCATGTGTCAACCCATCTAATTAAAGATAAGAGGTGGTTCACACCTCTCTCCTAGGAGTACTCCACATAACATTTCCTTCCCCTTAACTCCTTTTTTGTCCTCAAAAATGGTATTGAAAGGTCCTATTTGAAGAGATAATCAATAGAACAGTTCTCCCACTATATCCCCATGTACCTAATGTACATGGTCATATCTTCGCATTGTTTCCTGTATCCTTCCCCTTAAGATAACTCTTGGGAAGGTAATCTAAAGCTGGGAAATCATCTCTAAAGGGTGCTAACCAGCTTCCACATAGCACTATCCTCTGAACTATCTTTCCACTTTACTAGACACTCTTTATATAAGTGACTTCTCGTCCATTTCTCTTGAGTATGTAGTATGATTTCTAGTTCATGTGGAATAGATTGATTAGAAATAGGCTCTACCACCTGAGTATCTAGAATGAGGTAATCAGATTCACTCAGCCTTTTCTTAAGCTGACTTACATGAAATACTGGATGGATCTGGCTATTCTTTGGAAGTTGGAGTCGGTAAGCCATCTTTCCTATTCTCTTAAGTATTTGTAAAGGTCCATAGTACCTAGGAGATAGTTTTGGACAAGGTCCCTTCTTCATGGGTTTAGACCTAGCTGGAACTCTAAGACAAACTTGCTCTCCTACCAGGCTCTGGCTCTATCCTGAGCTCTCCTAATACTGTCCTTAGCAAGTTTAAGCATATCGTTCATCTCTTTCAAGAAGTCCTTTATAGCTTGAACTTTATCATTTTGCAATCCTATTGCATAAGAAGCTCTTGGTTGAAACCCATACATAAGCATAAATGGACTATGCCCAGTGGAAGTGTGGCTTGCACTATTATATGCAAACTTTGCTATAGGTGAGTACTCTTCCCAATCAGTTTGCCTTTCATTCACATATGATACCCTCTCTATTTGCCCATCCAACTATGGATGCTCGGTTGCACTCATGCTGAGTTTCATATCCAACCTTTTGAAGACTATTCTCCAAAAGTGGCTAGTGAACTTCCTATCTTGATCAAAAACTATTTCTAAAGGAAGACCATATAACCAAGATAGGTTCTCTACAAAAAGCCTAGAGTACTCAAGTGTCTTTACTGTAGTACATGTCAGAAGAAACCTAAACATTTTTATTAACCTATCCATAATTATCGAGATAGAGTTGTGCCCTTTGTGTCTTAGGTAATCGAACTATGAAATCCATGGAGATACTCTCCTACTTCCCATTGGGAATATCCAATGGGTGGAGTACTCCTCCAATCCTCAACATTTCAACTTTATTGACCTGGGATTTAGTGCATTTGAGCACATGCTCTAGGACGTCCTTATGAAGTCGAGGCTAGTAAAAATGCCTCTTAACAAGATCATAATTCTTTTTAACTCCCGGGTGTCCCCCACTAGGTGTTTCATGACACTCATACAGAATGTGCCATCTCATCTCAAGATCTCTAGGGACACACACCTTACCCTTATATAATAGATATCCATCATGGACACTATAATTCTTCCACTTGAATCCTTCTTGAGTACACGTCGATACTCCCTCCTCATTGGAAACCCATGTATCACGATCCCCGCTCTCTATGGCTTCCCAAATCTCAGAATATGTAGGATCAAGCCGAAATTTTCCTCTAGTGGACTCAAGTAGCTTATTGTTAATCTAAGTAACACTCAACCCATTGAGCATAGGCATGCAACTAAGTGAATCAGCCACTACATTAAACTTTCCCTTCCTATACTTAAGTTCATAATCAAACTCCTGAAAGGGTCTCTGCCCATCATGCCTTACAACCTTTAAGATCGTGACTTTGGCACCATATAAGTAATGACACCGCTTCTTCAAATCATGGACAATTGCATACAACTCCTTCACATAGATGGAGTAATTCTTCTGAGCCGGTTCTAGTTTCTTAGTCTCAAAAGCTACTAGTCGACCATCCTAAACTAAAACCACTCCTATAGAAAAATCACTCGTGTTAATCTCAACCAAAAAGGGTTTATTGGGATCTGCTATATGTAAAAAAAGAGTTGTAGCAATTAATACTTTCAATTTCTCCATACTTTGCTTCTATTCGTCTCCCTAATGAAAGGCTTTCCCTTTCCCTTTAAGCTATTTCATCATCGGGACAACAATTTTGGCATAATTCTTAATGAATCTTTGATAGAAGCCTAATAAACCTAGAAAGATCTGTAGCCTTCTAGGTTCCTAGGATGTGATCATTCCATAATAGCCCTTAGTTTTTTAGGATCCATCTAGATTCTATTTTGGTAGACTATATGCCCAAGGTATTTAACCTCTGTTTTGAAAAATTCACACTTTGACTCCTTAGCAAAGAGTAAATTTTCCCTTCACACTTGGAATACTTTTCTTAAGTTTTCCAAGTGCTCATGTTCTGATCCACTATAGATCAAAATATCATCTAGGAAATCTAATACAAACTACCCTAGATAAGAATGTAATACACTATGCATGAGCTTCATGAAAGTGGAAGGAGCATTGGTGAGACTATCACAATAAATAGTGATAGGCTTTCCCACTTCCAGACCTAAATCTTTAAGTAGCATTTCTATCCATGATGCCTCACACGCTGCCATTCTAGCACATCTATACTCAGCCTCTGTACTCGACAAAGCAATAGTGGGTTGCGTCAAGTTCCTCCTATCTTCCTCCACACCACGGTGCCTCCATGCGCACAAGCAACCGTCAAAATCTCTCTCTCTCTCCTCTGCGATGGGGCAAATATCTCCCTTCTAGCAACTCTCTACCAACGACTAGACACGCATCTAGTCTCTCTCTATGGCACGACCGGATCTGCAGTAGAAGTTCTCTCTCTCTACATTGGTTACTCATATACCAAAAATCTCGTTGATCGGTCTACAACAGCTTCCATACCTGCCTTTCTCTCTCTATAGTAGATGATGGGTCCTCTCTCTGAGTGAAGAATAATATCTTCATTCAAAACCGTCATCAATTGTTGTAGGATACTTATGCTCAGGAGCTTGATGATAACCAACTATAAACATGATTGCATCACAAATTTCTACCATCCTCAAGCATCGTCTATATCGGCTACTCTCTCTCAGACGTAAAGTAAAGCATGAATGTGAATAAGGGAGGGGTAAGAAATTTACCTTGAGAAGCGTCCAACAAGAGATCCACCGGGTGAAACATATGGGGCTTGAACCCCTATTTATAGGTTCCCCCGCCCTTCCCACCTTGGGACTATTCTCTGGAAGTTTCTAACCTCCTTACCCAACTTTCTAGTTTCAGATCACCTTGCATGTTCATTTGCTATTTGTGGAAAATCACGCAAATTATTTCTATTTTTGATTTTTCTCCTTTTTATTTTTCTTAGACTAAGGTTTTGGTTTCACACCCTATGTACATTAATTAATTAATTTTAAGGGTTTGACCTAGGATAAACGCCAATTCTAAGGGTCTAAGCTAGGGTTTTTGGTCGAGGAAATTAGGGGTTTGCTCACAATTAACTCAAGATCATCAATTCAAGGGTTTATTTACAATTACAGTCTAAACTCCAAGGGTTTCTAAGGGTTCAAGTTCAGTTTTCATCGGATAAAGTCAAGTTTTCAGGGGTTTTCAAGGGTCAACCCTAGGGGTTTATGAGTCAAAAGTTAGCGCCATGGCCATTTACAAATGTACAAACTTAATCTATAAGAATCCCCTTGCGAGGCCCAAATGAAAATTTGCAATTTCCATTTGGCCCGAGGAGGTTGTAATCACCAAATAACAACAAAAATGATGCCAAAAGCATATAATAGTAGCCCCAAACGAGCAAACTAAGTTCGATTGAAGCACTTTTAGTTTTCATTAGTCCTTGCTAGTCCAAAGTAAGTGGTCCAACACCTGTACTTCAAAGGTATGAACCTACTCCAAGTGAAAAAAGTTGATTTAGATGCCAAATGATGAAAAACTAGACCCGAGAGTGGCTGCCTAGTTTTTGTTGAAACACTAGAGAGGGATTTTGATTGGGACAAACTTATCCAAATCAATCATCATTTGTTGTTGAGTGAAGCTTAGGAGTACCTTGATAAGCTGACTAAGATCTCTCAATTCAAATGTTGGGTCACAAAGTTGTGAGTCAGAGAAGGCAGGTATGTCGAGGGTAGGAAGTGGAAGAACAATTCTTCATGAGAGGGTGATTTTGGAATGTCACAATTGAGTAATCCAAGCTTCTTCACCTATTCCAATGACCCATACCCCATTTGCATAGCCCATAGTACATGTGTATGCTCTTGCTTGTATTCAATTTTGCTCACAAGTTGAAGTTTTAGTCCCTAAAGTTGAGAAAAAAGCTTGAACTTTTTGAGCTTTTACTTCCTCCAAATATGCTCTTCTCTAAAATGGACTCGTCGCGGTTGCAAGAAGCTTGGAATTATCCCATAGATTGCATAGCAAGCTTCTTTTGTGGGTATATAAGTAATGCTTACTTCATATGGTCTTCAACTTTGAGAAGGAAGAGAAGGGGTTGAGGGATGTCACTTAGTGGGTCCTACTCTCAGTCGTGCATGGTATGAATCCACCTCGTCTTTCTTCTTCTATGCACCATCGCTCGCGTGATCACTATCCAATGTTGATACTAGTTGTAACATTCAATGGCTCTGATGGACTCCCCTTTTTTGGATTCTTCACACTCAAAATTCAAGGAGGAGGTAATCTAGTGGTTGGCTATAATTAAGGGATGAAGACACGGAGTTTCTCTCAGTAAACTTGCCACCCAGCTATGTACCCTTCAATTAATCCCCTCTTCCTACATCTAGAGTACCCCCCAAATGGGTTCACACATGGATGCCACAAGGCACTCATGTGTGAACCCATCTAATTAAAGATAAGAGGTGATTCACACCTTGTTGGTGCATTTCAAGCCTTCACACTTGGCTTGGAACTTTGGAAGATTGGCTTGGAACCCTTGAAGAGTATCACTATGTGAAGCTAGAACCATAGGAACACTTGCCTATGTGTTATTACTTCTTTACCCATTGTAAAAGTTTATATGACTTGGCATTTACATGTAATCACACCTACTTGATAGATTCGTGGAAAAATTGGAGCTTGTGATTGAGAGAATATCTCCCTACTTTTAGAGGAGAGATTCTAGGGAGCCTTAGTTTGAATTTTGAAATTCAAATGTATCTCCATCACTTATAAAAGTCAATGTAAAAACTCGCGGGATAGTTAGTGATCTTACGAGCTCCATCTTTCACTATCATTGAGTGTGTGAGTGCTACACTATAGCCTACACATATCCAACTCATTAGGCTACATCTATCAAGCCAATGAGATTGTACATTCATGTGAATTAATAGAAAGAGTTACATTCATTATCTCTAGTTTTCTCTGAGTCATCATCTCCAAGTCTGTCAACTTCTGAGGGGCATATCTCAGGATCTACTGAACCAAATCAAGCGATTCAAAGCACATTGGATTCAGCTCAAAGTCTACTATACACCTACAAAGTTTCAAGTCAATTGGATTACCCATCTCGAAGAAATCTTGCTCGAAGTGCACACTGGTCTGTGTCTGCAGAGTTCCTAAAATATCGGGGGTAACTAGAATTTTGCTAAAGTGATTTCTCAGTGAGTAGTTTATCATTTCTTCTCATTCCACTTGCAAATGATAGCTTGATAAGCTAATTTAATATGTCCAGAAGGAATTAGATCAATTATAAGTGTGCTGGTCACACTGAGTAAAAGACTGAGCAGGTGTCATTACAGAAATAACAAGTTTTCTAGAATTTTTGAAGTCTCAAGTAGTCTGTTTTGATTTGATCTTTACACATATCAATTGCAAAGTACATATATGCTTTCTTGGTATCATTTGGAAGCTAAGAAAGTGTACTAAGCATATCTGAAGCAAAGGAGGGCTGAAGCAAAGCAGGTATAGCAGCTTCAACTCAATCTCTTGAGTTCATCCTACCATCTCTCCCAACAGTGGTATCAGAGCAAATAAGGTAAACATGGGAGATGGTTTTCCCTCATTCATTGACAAATTGGAGAGGAACAATTACCAGGCTTGGTCTCTGAGAATGAAGACCTATCTACAAGGAAGAAGATTATTTGGATACATATCAGGAGATGAAGAATTGCCCTCATTCAAAGCTAGAGGACTACCCACCAAGGATGAACAAGAGAGACTCAACCAATGGTGTGCAAAGGATGCTTTGGCAAGGTCTTACCTTCTTAACTCTATATCTGATTTCCTTTTACCTCATATAAGGAACTGTAAGACTTCCCAAGAGACTTGGGAAACCTTGTCAACATACTTTTCTTCTAACACAAGGGCCAGAAAGAATCAACTATGGATTGAATTCACAACCCTTAGGAAGCAGCCCAAGCAATCAGTCTCAGAGTATGTGACCAAGATTAAAGATGTGGCAGACCAATTAGCAAGTATTGGAGAGGAGATTGAAGAGGAGCAAATAGTCAGGCAAGTAACAAATGGACTCAAGGCAGATGATAAGTGGGAAAGTTTCACCACTGCAATGGACCTCTATATGGACATGCATACCCCAGATCTCACAACACTCATGGGCCAACTATTCACACATGAAGCAAAGTTTACAAAGGCAGGAGATCAATCAAAAGGTAACAACCCCTCTGCTCTCTATACTGATAAGAAAGTTAAGGATAAAGGTAAAGGGAAGAAACAGGATGAAGAAGGCTCTACCTCCCAAGCTAATTATGCAGGGAGAGGTAGATCATCAAGAGGCAGGGGCAGAGGAGGTAAGTCAGGTAGGGGGAGACCCTACAACTCATCACCATGCAACATTTGTGGATTGTCCAATCATACCACAGATGAATGCTACAAGAACTACAAGAATCAGAGAGGAAGAGGCTACTCAAGAGGTGGATACTCTCAAGGGAGAGGCAGGTTCAACCAACATCAAGGCTACAATGGATACAACAATCAATACAATAACAATTACAACCACAACCACAACCACAATGGTAACTACCAAGGTGGATTCAGAAATAGAAGGGATTACAACAATTACACAGAGGAGCAAGATGACTCCCTATTGATCATGAATATGACCTCCAAGGCAGGTACAAATGATGATCATTTATTTTATATTGACTCAGGATGTTCTAACCATGTAGCTGGCAATGTGGCACTACTCTCTGATTTGGAAGAACCCAAGGGCAAACATCAGGTATAGACAGGTGATGATACTAAAAACTCTGTTGTAAAGATTGGAAATGTAAAGACATGTGATGGTAACCAGAATCTATTGAGCAGGGTACTCTATGTACCAACCATCACCAAGAATCTAATGAGTGTTGGTCAGATTGTGGAGAAAGGTTTGCAGGTCAGATTCACACAACATGGAGCATACGTGGAGGACCCAAGACATGGATTCAGAAGGATAGCCAAGGGAGAAAAATCAGGTAGATTGTTTACTTTTGAGCTAGAAGACACCAAGAACATTGCTTTATATAATTACAAGGATAAAAAACTTTCAGAGTTAGAAATATGGCACAAGAGGTTAGGGCACATAGGTGAAAGAACCCTAAAGCAAATGTGCAGGGATCAATGTGTGCTTGGGATACCTAATGTATCCAAGCAACACATGATTTACAAGTGTGGAGCATGTCAGTTTGGTAAGTCTCACAGATTGCCCTATTCAAGGAAAGGTTTCATGCATGAAGACTACCTAGACTTGGTGCACACAGATGTTTGGGGACCTAGCAAGGATCCTTCCATCTCAGGTTCAAGGTATTATGTGTCCTTCATTGATGACTATAGCAGGTGGACCATCTTATACTTTATGAAACATAAAGATGAAGTGTTTAATTGTTTCAAGAGGTATCTTGCACTTGTTGAAAACCAAACAGGAAGAAGCTTGAAGAGGCTAAGGTCAGATGGTGGAGGAGAGTACTTCTCCAATGAGTTTGAAGATTTCTTGCAGGAAAGAGGTATCAAGAGGGAGATAACTACAAGGTACTCACCTGAACAAAATGGAGTAGCTGAAAGAAGGAATAGACTCATAGTAGAAACAGCTAGGTCTATGCTTAATGAAAAGAAATTGCCAAATTATCTTTGGGCAGAGAGTGTATCTACTGCCACCTATCTCATAAACAGGTTGCCATCCAAATCACTTGATGGCATGACACCATATGAAGCTTGGCATGGTAAGAGACCTTCTCTGGATCACTGCAAAATCTTTGGTTGTGTAGCATATGTGCATATTCCCTCACAGGTTAGGGGAAAGCTAGACCCTAAAGCTGAAAAATGTATCTTCATTGGTTATGATTTGAACCAAAAGGGATACAGATTCTATAACCCAACAAACAAAGGCTTCAAGGTAAGCAGAGATGTCATCTTTGATGAGAATGACTCTTGGTATGAGAATGAATGCAGGAAGGTTAGTCTACACTATGATATGGAAGAGGATTTCCCAAAGCTCACCAAGGAGGAACCAATCCAGAAAAATGAATCAAGCTCAGATGATGATGATACAATTAACCTTGAGGAATTCAAGGCTTGGAAGTCCAAAGGAAAGATGAAGATGAAGAAGCTTGAGGATATACCAGAATCCTCAACTCAAGCAATTAGAAGATCTCAGAGAGAAAGCAAGAGACCAATCAGATTTGGATATGACACATCACTTGTAACTAAACATTCTGTATATCTTGCAAAGGACTTGTTGAATGAAGAACCAGGTACCTATGAGGAAGCAATCATCAAACCAGAATGGAAAGGAGCTATGGATGAAGAAATGGAAGCTCTCAAGGAGAGTGATACTTGGGACTTGGTACCCAAGAAAGACTCTATGAAGGTGATAGGATCCAAATGGATCTACAAGCTAAAGAGAAATTCAGATGGAACAATAAACAGGTACAAAGCTAGGTTGGTAGCCAAGGGTTTTGCACAAACTCAAGGCATTGATTATGAGGAGACATTTTCTCCTGTGGCTAAGATGCCAACTATCAGAATATTGGTGAGTGTAGCTGCATCCAAGAATTGGAACATGTACCAATTAGATGTCAAGAATGCTTTCTTGAATGGATGGATATCTGAAGAAGTCTACATGTCACAACCACCTGGCTATGAAGATCCCAAGAGGGTAAATTATGTTTGTAAATTGAAGAAGGCTCTATATGGTTTGAAGCAGGCACCTAGAGCATGGAATTACAGGTTGACAACCTACCTCCAAGACCAAGGATTTGTGATGAGTAAAGCAGACACTTCTCTATTCATAAAGAGAAGTAGTACAGAGGTAATCTACTTATGTGTTTATGTTGATGACATCATCATTACAGGCAATGATGTCAATGGGATTAGACACATCAAAGGACAAATGATGAGAGAGTTCAAGATTAATGATCTTGGATTATTGAAGTACTTCTTAGGTCTTGAGTTACTCTACACCAACTCAGGTATATATATCACTCAAAAGAAGTATGTACAGGATATGGTCAAGAAGTTTGGCTTGCAGGATGCTAAAGTCTCAACTACTCCAATGGAGGTCAACCTAAAGCTAAGTGCTCATGAAGGGGAAGAAGTCCAAGACATCTTAGGATATCAAAGTATGGTAGGTAGTTTGAATTATGCTACCTTGACAAGAATTGACATAGCATATGGAGTTAGTGTGCTTAGTCAATTCATGCACAAACCAAGGGCACCTCACCTAGAGGCAGCAAAGAAGATCTTGAAGTACTTGAAGGGAACTCAGAACCATGGTTTGTACTTTCCTTATACATCAGATATTGATATTAAAGTTTACTCAGATGCAGATTGGGCAGGATGCAAGGATGATAGGAGAAGCACATCAGGATACATTTGTTTTGCAGGAGATAAGCCTATTTCTTGGTCAGCCAAGAAACAACCTACACTGGCATTGTCACCCACTGAAGCAGAGTATAGAGGGCTTGCCAATGCCACTCAAGAAGCTATCTGGTTGAAGCTTTTATATACAGAGTTAGGTCTATACACTAGACCTCCAATTATCTTTGGAGATAATACTAGCTCTCTTCACCTTGCAGCTAATCCAATATATCATGCTAGAACCAAGCACATAGAGGTTCATTACCACTATGTGAGAGAGAAGTTGCTTAGTAAAGACATTCAGTTGACTTATGTGTCTACTAATATGCAATGTGCAGATTTACTCACTAAAGCATTGGATGGAAACAAGTTATGCAGATTCAAATCCATGATTGGATTGCAGGATGTGATTGAAGACTAAAGATGAAGACTTAAGCCAAAGTGTTTGGCTTGAGGGGGAGCTGTTGGTGCATTTCAAGCCTTCACACTTGGCTTGGAACTTTGGAAGATTGGCTTGGAACCCTTGAAGAGTATCACTATGTGAAGCTAGAACCATAGGAACACTTGCCTATGTGTTATTACTTCTTTACCCATTGTAAAAGTTTATATGACTTGGCATTTACATGTAATCACACCTACTTGATAGATTCGTGGAAAAATTGGAGCTTGTGATTGAGAGAATATCTCCCTACTTTTAGAGGAGAGATTCTAGGGAGCCTTAGTTTGAATTTTGAAATTCAAATGTATCTCCATCACTTATAAAAGTCAATGTAAAAACTCGCGGGATAGTTAGTGATCTTACAAGCTCCATCCTTCACTATCATTGGGTGTGTGAGTGCTACACTATAGCCTACACATCTCCAACTCATTAGGCTACATCTATCAAGCCAATGAGATTGTACATTCATGTGAATTAATAGAAAGAGTTACATTCATTATCTCTGGTTTTCTCTGAGTCATCATCTCCAAGTCTGTCAACTTCTGAGGGGCATATCTCAGGATCTACTGAACCAAATCAAGTGATTCAAAGCACATTGGATTCAGCTCAAAGTCTACTATACACCTACAAAGTTTCAAGTCAATTGGATTAACCATCTCGGAGAAATCTTGCTCGAAGTGCACACTGGTCTGTGTCTGCAAAGTTCCTAAAATATCGGGGGTAACTACAATTTTGCTAAAGTGATTTCTCAGTGAGTAGTTTCTTATTTCTTCTCATTCCACTTGCAAATGATAGCTTGATAAGCTAATTTAATATGTTTAGAAGGAATTAGATCAATTGTAAGTGTGCTGGTCACACTGAGTAAAAGACTGAGCAGGTGTCATTACAGAAATAGCAAGTTTTCTAGAATTTTTGAAGTCTCAAGTAGTTTGTTTTGATTTGATCATTACACATATCAATTGCAAAGTACATATATGCTTTCTTGGTATCATTTGGAAGCTAAGCAAGTGTACTAAGCATATCTGAAGCAAAGGAGGGCTGAAGCAAAGCAGGTCTAGCAGCTTCAACTCAATCTCTTGAGTGCATCCTACCATCTCTCCCAACACACCTCTCTCCTAGGAGTACTCCACATAACATCTATAGTCAGTGCACATCCTATAAGTCTTTTTCTTCTTCTCTACTAAAAGAACATGTGCTCCAAGAGGAGAAGAACTAGGCCTTATAAGTCCTTTGTGGACTAAATCCTTAACTTGATTAGCTGCTTCTTTTTTATGTCAATGCCCATGCCTATAAGGTGCTTTATGGGGAGAAGAACTACTAGAAATTAAGTCTATAATATGGTCAAGAGATCCCCTAGAAGTTGATAGTTTAGAAGGAAAATAAGCCATTACACAATCCCTATAAGAATCCATAAATGATTTATGTGCATTAGGAAGTGTATGTGTGTAATCGACCATGTTATTGACAAAAATAATACATGAGCTGTAGCCTTTCCTAAATGCACATTTTACTTGAGTATGAATAGTTAATGGAAATGGTTGGAAGGCATGCATTCTAGACAAAGAAATATCTTGATTGTTAAACTTAAAACTTATTGTGTGTGTATGATAGTCGATGCATGGATTATAAATTGCGTATTGAGCCCATAAAAGTCATATTGGTCAAAGTCAATTGCAGTCAATGTCAATTGCATTCAAAGTCAAAAGGTCAAAGTCAAACCATTCAAAGTCAACATGTTTAAAGTCAAAGGTTAACATGGGTGAAGTCAAAGCATTCAAATTTGGGTGTTAAGGTGCACAAGTAGTGCACAATTAATTATTCACAAAGGGTAAAATTGCAGAAAGTTGGTTGTAGGTTGCAGAGGTATTTCTGTAATTTCTCTAAGGTTCAAAGTGTTTTAAAGTATTCTGGAAGGTTTAGGTGAACCCTCTCTTAGGTGCACATTTGAGGAATTAAAATGCAAAATGTACAGGTATGTGAAGCGGTAGCGTACGCAGAAGTGAAAGTATGCCCCCCCAATTAAAAATTTTTATTAATCTAAAGTCACTACAGTACAAAAAAGGGAATCGTTGGCTGCCCACTTTTGGAGACAATCTTGGGACATCAAAGTGAGCACCAAGATACTCTAGCAGTTAAGAGCATACGTGAATTGACACTCAAATTAAGGAAAGGCATTATTCTTTGAAGACTAAGCAAGGTGAGCATAGTCTAGACTAAAAGAGAGGTGCAAGACACATTTGCATAGAGTGTGTACGATGCAAAGAAAAGAAGTGCAAGGTGTGCATGAAGAGTGACTTAGAAGTGTGCAGAGAAGTGCTAAGTCGTACAACCCAAGGGTCCGAAGGTCCCATTGAGGCTATGCATGCACCGATAGAAGGTGTCCATCCCTCCCCCTATTGGAAGCTTGAGTGCAAGGTGTGCACAAGTGCAAGCTTGGAGAAGGTGGAGGTGTGGTGTAGAGGAGGTCCATAGCAACAAGAACAATTGGGTATTTTGTACTCTGTGATTGTGCACTCTTTGGTATTTTTGCACAGAAAGCATTGGATTATATTTTACATCACCATTGTACTCTTCCCCTTATAATCAATCTATAGAAGCTTCCAGTGTCTGCATCTTTCTTCTTATCTTTCTCCCTTCTCCTACAAGCGCTCAAATCCCTTTCTGCACAAGAATCCCCCAGCAAAATTTGGCACGCCTGATGGGACCACAAGGAGATTTGTGCATAGGAGAAGCAAATTGCAAAGGGTAGAAGAGTTCAAGGGGATCGACAGTACTGTACTCACTCAAGAGGTAATCTTTCTTCCATTGGAATTCTCTTAAACTAAGAGGAGTATGAATAGCTCATGACCACAACCCGATCTTAAAGATTGAGGGTCACTTGCAAAGCAACAAGAAGAAAGGTTATTCGAAGATCAACTAGCCCATCATCATCAATATCATCAGTAAAGAATATGGAAGCCCAGGTAGATTTGGGAACTTTACTTTCTAGATTGAATATAAAATTTCCATCATTCAGAAGGTTAGCACAGGAAGACCCAGATGAGCACATTAGGAGATTCTTAGCATTATGTAAAACAAGGGGTCTGATGGGAAGAGAGGATGCATTTCTGATTCTTTTCCCTACAACATTAGAAGGACTAGCAGACAAATGGTTTAGTCACTTTGCTGACAACCATTTCACAACATGGGATTTGATGAAGAAAGCATTTAGAACACAGTTCCAACAAGGGAACACAACTGAAAACATTATTGAAGAATTAGAAAATTTAAGACTAGGTCTTGGGGAGACCTTCTGAGAATTCATGACTAGAGCTAAGGCCCTGATGGCCAAACTACCAGACCCTCCCCATGATTTTTTTATCAAGAAGTGGTTGGCTAAGCCACTTCCCATATCAACACAATGTAAAATAAAGGATTTGGTTTTACCGACAGCAACAAAAGAATTCATCAATACAGCTACAAGATTGGAATAAATCAGACAGCATTATGGGGCAAGCTCTTCCAATTTGTCATATCATGCAGAACCTAAAGGCCTAGTAATTCAGCTAAGGAAAGAGCTTGAGCGCTTAAAAAGGAATAAGCCCCATAAAGAAGAGGAGAGTGTTGTGACTCAGTTGAGGAGGGAAATTGAAGCATTTAAGCTACAAAAGGAAGAGGAAGCCCAAGCAGAAGAACTGGCTCAGCTTCGACAGGAGTTGTAGGAATTTAAAGGGGGTGGCATCAAAAGTGGGCTATGGTGTACCATGTGCAGTAAGCAGGGTCATGTGGTAAGTGAATTTCCATTGTTAAGTGTAACTTGCCATCTATGCAGGAAATCTGTTCATGAGGCCCATGAATATCAATCAAGAGGGATGCCTACACAACCCTATTAGGCACAAGGAGGTGCTTAATTCTCAACCAATGTAATGGCGGCATCCCCTAGCCAAGGTAACAACTACAATCAAAGACCTAGAGGTAATTATGGAAATGGGCCTAGAAGGCCAATGATCTATTTCAGGTGTTGAGAGTGTGGTCATTATCAAAGTAAATGCACCCTGCCAGAAAATGCTTCCCCTTGGAAGAATTTCCCGGATGCCATGGATCATTATACAAATTGTTGCCCACAAAACAAAGCATCAACATCTCGGACCCATCTCCAAATGATCTTAGTAAATAATCATGGAGTAGTAGAAGGAGCCACTGTTGTACAATCACCATCCACTAGAGTGGTACAATTAGAAGAAATCGACTCCATGTTCATGCAGATAAGAAGCAAGGGGAAAATTATAGAAGAACCAAACCAAGGATCAAATTCTTGTGGAAGTGACAAAGATCAGAGGTTACATCAGAGCAAATCAGATATATGTGAAGATGCAAAACAAGAGAAACGAAGTTCAACAAAATGTGAAGAGGTAACGCGAAAAGAAGATTTTTCAGAAACTAACAATTTCATTGGGAAAGCATATAGTCGGGTTCTGTTGGAACATCAAGCTTACACTATGCTTGAGGTGGATTTGATCTACATCAAAGGCTATCGCGTCGAAAGAATATCCGTTGGAGAGTTTTTTTTTTCATATGCTCATTTATTGTATTTTTTGAGAATATTTTGATGGCTCATTTACCGTTGTAAAAGCTTTGAGTTGTACACATGTAAAGGTACAAATATAGGGCCAAAATCCCACGAAATTTTGGTGGTTGAAGTTGCATTCAATCAAGCAATCAATCACCTAAAAGTAGATCAATCAAGATCTTCACTTTTCCTAGATTGTAGGGAAGTGAATTGATTCCCTCCAACAACCATTCCCACCTTCATTTGAATTCAAATTCAAGTTGTAAAAGTCGTGGAACACTCCTAGAGGCTATATAAGGAGTTGAAATCACTTGTACATTACATGGAAGCAATATACATACACTTGTGACCATCATTGTCTTGCTCCTTCAATTTTCTGCATCATCTTCTTCGCCAACAGTAATCTTGCAGAGGCTGCTGCTCTCTCCTCAGAGCTCCAAATTGAGTGCAATAGGAGTCATTGGAAAGGTATCAGTGTCTAGTTTATGCCTGTAAATTTTCAAAGCATTTGGTTCAGCAGATTTGGAGAAATCTCAGTTTTTCTGCCTCGGGGTCAATCTCTGCGTATTCCTGAAAAATAGGAAGTACCACCGGTGAATGTCGCATTCATTCCTATAGCATATTTTGCTTATTCCTTATACTTTTGTGCATTCCATACACTCAACCTCATGTGTATCACTCCCATAAAAGGATTTTTTCTAATTGTAATCACGCTGGTCGCTATGGGCATTTGAAGTTCATTGTCTCTTCCATAGATAGTAAGTTTTTTGAGCTAGTTGACCCGCGAACCTATCTGTTTTGTATCGACTCATTCTCCTTGATGCTCCAAGGTACAGAGTGTGTTTCTTTGCAATTATAACATGCCTATAAGGTCTATTTGAGTCTCCAAAAGCTCAAGGGCTGGTCTTGTGCCGGTTGCCTTGACCAAACTTCATCGCTTCGAAACGCACTTTTCTACCTTCGACAAGCTTCTCCAAGTTCTTTCAGTGGTATCAGAGCTAGTTCAAGATGGGTGACGGCTTTCCCTCAATGATCGAGAAGCTTGATCGACACAACTACGCGGCTTGGCAAATCAGAATGGAGGCCTACTTGCAAGGTAGAAATCTTTATGGAATTGTAGCAGGTGATGAAGCTATGCCTATTCCAAGATCCAAAGGAGGACCTACACAAGAGGAGACAGATAAGCTCACACTTTGGTGCGCAAGGGATGCTCAAGCAAGGTCGTACATACTAAACTCTATCTCTGACTTTCTATTACCACATATTAGAGGATGCAAGACATCTCAAGAGACTTGGGATGCCCTGGAGACTTTCTTTTCTGCTAGTACCAAAGCAAGAAAGAATCATCTTTGGAACGAGTTCAACCAAATGAAGAAGACACCTAAACAAACCATCACAGAGTTTGTTACCAAGGTCAAAGAGGTTGCGGATCAGTTAGCATCCATTGGAGAGCTGATTGAAGAAGAGGTCATCATGAGGCAAATTCTCAACGGCATTCGAAGTGATAAGCAATGGCAATCCTTCACGACGGCCTATGATCTCATCATGGATGTGCAGACTCCAGACTTCAACATCTTTCTTGGACAACTCTTCAATCAAGAAGCCAACAATAGCATAAAGGAAGGTAACTCTTATCATGGTAATTCAACGAGTGCTCTATATGCAGATAAGAAGGATAAGAAGCAGAAAGGCAAGAAGAAGGAAGAAGACGAAGAAGAGACTTCCCAAGCCAACTTCGCAAGCAAGAGCAAGTGGAAAGGGAAGAAGAAAGGATCAAAGCAAGACAAAGCCAAAGGTCAGAATGTTCAACCTTGTGCCATATGCGATAAGACCAACCACACCACTCAGAACTGCTGGTTCAATGGGAAGACCCAGAAAGGAAGTGGAAGAGGTGGATATGGCGGCAATAGAGGTAGAGGTGGACACAACTTCAACAACAACAATAGAAGCTATAATAGAAGGGACTACAACAATTATTCAGAAGATCAACCACATGAAGACTCATTACTTCTTATGAACCTAAGCCACAAAGAAGGTAAAGAAGATGATCATTTGTTCTACATAGATTCAGGATGTTCGAATCATGTTGCAGGCAACATTGCTCTTCTATCTGACTTGGAAAGTCCAAAGCATAGACATGAAGTGCAAACAGGGGATGACACGAAGCACAATGTGGAGAAGATTGGTAATGTCAAAGCTTCCAATGGCAGGACAAACATTTTGAGTAAGGTTCTCTATGTACCCACTATCACTAAAAACCTAATAAGTGTAGGCCAAATAGTTGAAAAAGGCTTGCAAGTTAGGTTCACCCAACATGGAGCTTTTGTGGAAGATCCATGTCAAGGCTTCAAGAAGATAGCCCGAGGTGAGAAGCATGGTAGGCTCTTTACTTTTGAAGTAGGAGATACCAGGAACATAGCTCTATTCAACTTTGGGTCTCAAACCCTAAGTGAGCTTGAAGTGTGGCATAAGAGACTTGCTCATGTGAATGAAAGAACCTTGAAGGATATATGCAGGGATCAAAGTGTTCTAGGACTGCCGAACATATCAAAGCAACACATGATCAACAGGTGTGATGCATGTCAGATTGGGAAGGCACAAAGACAACCATTCAACCACAAAGGCTACATCCACAACAACTTATTGGACTTAGTACACACAGATGTATGGGGACCAAGTCAAGAACCTTCATTGGCAGGATCAAGGTATTATGTCTCATTTATTGACGACCATAGTAGATGGACTGTTCTATACTTTATCAAGAGTAAGAATGAAGTATTTGATTGCTTCAAGAAGTATCTTGCACATGTGGAGAATCATACAGGTAGATCACTAAAGAAGCTCAGATCTGATGGAGGGGGAGAATACTTCTCCAAAGATTTTGATGAGTTCTTGCAGGATAAAGGTATCAAAAGGGAAGTGACTACCAGGTACTCTCCTCAACTAAATGGAATTGCAGAGAGGAGAAACAAGACATTAGTTGGATCAGCTCGAACAATGCTTGAAGAGAAGAAGTTGCCACACTATCTATGGGCAGAAGCTATTTCAACTGCAGTGTACCTTGTCAATCGACTACCATCCAAATCACTTCAAGGTATGACTCCTTATGAAGCATGGCATGGAAGAAAACCTAGTCTTGGACATTGCAAGCTTTTTGGTTGTTTAGCTTATGTTCATGTACCATCACAAATAAGAGGTAAGCTAGATGAAAGGGCAACAAAGGCAGTGTTTATTGGATATGATTCAACTCAGATGGGTTATAGGTTCTTCAATCCTTCAACCAAGCAATTCACTACAAGTAGAGATGTTGTGTTTGAAGAACACAGGTCTTGGTATGATGAAGACAAACAAAAGGTAACACTACCATATGATCTTGATTATGACTCTCATCAATTAGGAAGCAAGCATGATACACATGTCCAAGATCCAAGAAGTGATACAGACGAGACCAAGATGAAAGAGAAAGGGATTACAAGCTATGGAAGTCAAGAGGCAAAGCAAAGATGCAAGAGGTTGGAGAATGCTCCAAACAAGCACCTAGAAGATCAGCAAGAGAGAAGAAACAACCAGAAAGGTATGGATATGATTCCACATTTGTTACAAAGCATTCAATCTACTTGGCAAAAGACTCTATTTCAGAGGAACCCTCAACCTATGAAGAGGCAAAGGGAAACCCTAATTGGGAAAAGGCCATGAACGAAGAGATAGATGCATTGAAGGAAATGGACACTTGGGATTTGGTTCCAATGTCACCTAATCAAAAGGTAATTGGTTGCCGATGGGTATATAAAGTTAAAAGAAATTCAGATGGATCAGTTTGCAGGTACAAGGCAAGATTAGTTGCCAAAGGATGCTCACAAACTCATGGTATAGACTATGAGGAAACATTCTCACCGGTTGCAAAGATGACTACAATCAGGACATTGATAAGTGTAGCTGCTGCAAGGAATTGGAGACTCCTCCAACTTGATGTGAAAAATGCATTCTTAAATGGTTGGATAAGTGAAGAGGTATACATGTCACAACCACCAGGTTTTGAAAACCCTAATCATCCATCTTATGTTTGCAGACTTAAGAAAGCATTGTATGGATTGAAACAAGCTCCAAGAGCTTGGAATTACAGGTTGGTTACATATCTTCAAGATCAAGGGTTCAAAGCTAGCAGCTCAGATCCTTCTCTATTCATCAAAAGGGATCACAATGAGGTTATCTATCTATGTGTATATGTAGATGATATTATTGTGACAGGTGATGATCTAAATGGCATTCAAAGGATCAAGAGACACATGCAAGAGGAGTTCAAAATCAGTGACCTAGGTGAGCTCACATATTTCCTAGGTATGCAGGTGATATATACAGATGAAGGAATGTATTTGACTCAAAGAAGATACATTCAGGATCTTCTTCTCAAGTTCAAAATGGAGAATACTAAACCTGCAGGTACACCTTTGGAGATGAATCATAAACTTAATGTTTATGAAGGTGAGAAAATTGAAGACATAAAAGAGTATCAAAGCTTGGTAGGTAGCTTGATATATGCTACTCACACAAGGGCAGACATCTCATATAGTGTGGGAGTGCTTAGTCAGTTCATGCACTCACCAAGAAGACCACACATGGATGCGGCTAAGAGAGTACTGAAGTATCTCAAAGGTACAATCAACGAAGGTATATTCTATCCTTACTCTTCCGATTTGGATATCAAAATCTACTCAGATGCAGATTGGGCAGGAGCTAAGGATGATAGAAAAAGTACATCTGGTTACTTAGCATTTGCAGGTTCGAAGCTAGTGTCATGGAGTTCCAAGAAGCAACCAACAGTTGCTTTATCCTCAACTGAAGCAGAGTACAGAGGCTTGATCATAGCAACTCAAGAGGCAATATGGTTAAAAGCATTGTATACAGATTTGGGACTTGTGAGTTCCAAACCTCACATTTTTGGAGATAATGTAAGTTCCATGCATCTAGCGGCAAATCCTATTTTTCATGCGAGAACCAAGCATATAGAAGTCCATTATCACTTCATCAGGGAGAAGCTCATGGCAAAGGAGATTGACATTTCTTTTGTTCCGACTGAAAAGCAAGTAGCAGATATGATGACGAAGGCACTTGATGGAATAAAGCTTTGTAGATTCAAAGCTATGGCAGGTATTCAACCTATCAGAGAATGAAGACTCAAGCATACTTTAGCTTGAGGGGGAGCTGTTGGAACATCAAGCTTACACTATGCTTGAGGTGGATTTGATCTACATCAAAGGCTATCGCGTCGAAAGAATATCCGTTGGAGAGTTTTTTTTTTCATATGCTCATTTATTGTATTTTTTGAGAATATTTTGATGGCTCATTTACCGTTGTAAAAGCTTTGAGTTGTACACATGTAAAGGTACAAATATAGGGCCAAAATCCCACGAAATTTTGGTGGTTGAAGTTGCATTCAATCAAGCAATCAATCACCTAAAAGTAGATCAATCAAGATCTTCACTTTTCCTAGATTGTAGGGAAGTTCTGTTGGAACATCAAGCTTACACTATGCTTGAGGTGGATTTGATCTACATCAAAGGCTATCGCGTCGAAAGAATATCCGTTGGAGAGTTTTTTTTTCATATGCTCATTTATTGTATTTTTTGAGAATATTTTGATGGCTCATTTACCGTTGTAAAAGCTTTGAGTTGTACACATGTAAAGGTACAAATATAGGGCCAAAATCCCACGAAATTTTGGTGGTTGAAGTTGCATTCAATCAAGCAATCAATCACCTAAAAGTAGATTAATCAAGATCTTCACTTTTCCTAGATTGTAGGGAAGTGAATTGATTCCCTCCAACAACCATTCCCACCTTCATTTGAATTCAAATTCAAGTTGTAAAAGTCGTGGAACACTCCTAGAGGCTATATAAGGAGTTGAAATCACTTGTACATTACATGGAAGCAATATACATACACTTGTGACCATCATTGTCTTGCTCCTTCAATTTTCTGCATCATCTTCTTCGCCAACGGTAATCTTGCAGAGGCTGCTGCTCTCTCCTCAGAGCTCCAAATTGAGTGAAAGAGGAGTCATTGGAAAGGTATCAGTGTCTAGTTTATGCCTGTAAATTTTCAAAGCATTTGGTTCAGCAGATTTGGAGAAATCTTAGTTTTTCTGCCTCGGGGTCAATCTCTGCGTATTCCTGAAAAATAGGAAGTACCACCGGTGAATGTCGCATTCATTCCTATAGCATATTTTGCTTATTCCTTATACTTTTGTGCATTCCATACACTCAACCCTATGTGTATCACTCCCATAAAAGGATTTTTTCTAATTGTAATCACGCTGGTCGCTATGGGCATTTGAAGTTCATTGTCTCTTCCATAGATAGTAAGTTTTTTGAGCTAGTCGACCCGCGAACCTATCTGTTTTGTATCGACTCATTCTCCTTGATGCTCCAAGGTACATAGTGTGTTTCTTTGCAATTATAACATGCCTATAAGGTCTATTTGAGTCTCCAAAAGCTCAAGGGCTGGTCTTGTGCCGGTTGGCTTGACCAAACTTCATCGCTTCAAAACGCACTTTTCTACCTTCGACAAGCTTCTCCAAGTTCTTTCAGTCGGGCCCACAAGGAACTGGAGAAATCAAACATCAAAATTGATCTTAAGGAATCTGGAGCTTCAAGATTATTCAAGTCAACTAAAACAGAGTTTAGTATTGTTGAGTTGATAAATATGATGCAAAATTCAGGTCTGAAGTACTGTAGATTCTTGATGAGGCTTCCTCATCCACCTTGGGCCAAGGGAAGGGTGTAGAAGAAGCACCTCTCACCGACTATAAGAGTCCCAGACTGACAGTAACAATTAAAGGATTAAAGCTACAAGGAGTCATTGTGGATGGTGGGTCTGGCATAAATTTGATGCCTGAGCATACCATGGAGAGGCTTGGCCTACGTCTGTCTAGACCTGCCCACTTCACTGTTACTTTGGCAGATCAAAGCAAAGTAAGACCAATGGGGGTGATCCCAAAAGTTCCACTAGAAGTACAAGGTAATCTCTTCATTTTGGATTTTGTGGTATTAAGACTACCCCAGGTAGAAGGGCGATTTCCCCTCTTGATTGGAAGACCATGGCTGAGGCACGCAAGTGTCATTCATGACTGGGGTAAAGACACCATGTGGGTACAAAAGAAAGGGCAAGAACTTACACAGATATATTTGGAGGAGATTCCACATCATCAAGGGAACACCATCATGATGCAATCAGTTGGCACTTGCATGGAACAAGAAATGGAGGACCAATCATAATTAGAGTTTGAGGAGGAAGAAGACATTCTGAATTGGCTGCAAGCATGTAACTCTTCCTCTTGTTTTGGAGTTTTTCTAAATAATTCTTACACATATGAATGTTATGATGAAAATGAGGCTAAAGTTCAGGTTGATGGATTGGGAGAACCCATCACAGACCACAGAAGGGGGAGGAAGACACCCCTCAAGCACAACTTGGAGGAGGATGCAACAACAACAAAGAAGGAAATTACTAAAGCTAAAGACAAGGTAAAACATACTAGTGAGGAATGTTCTTTGCCAATTCAAGAAATCCCTGCAGGATGGATGCAGGATAAAGAGGAATACATTGAAATCCAAAACACTCCTGCTTATGCAACAATGCAGGAAAAGCTATTGGAAGAAAACAAGTTTGGAGATGAAAATGTAGATACCATGGTAGAGAGAAACCACGTCAAAGAAGTAAAATTAGGCACTCAGGAAAATGATCGTCCAATTTTGGTGGCCACTTGGTTGTGGAGCCACCCAGAGCTACTTGAAAAGGTAAAATCTTTCTTGACACACTATGCAGATGTTTTTGCGTGGCATTATAAAGACTTAGAAGGAGTGCTAGCCAATTATGGAAAGCACAGAATCCCTCTTGTTGATGGAGCCAAACCAATAAGAGGAAAGAGTTATAGACTTAACCCAAAATATGCTGAAGCTGTTTATGTGGAAATATAAAAGATGGAGGATGCAGGAATCATCATTCCGATGGAACACTCGGAATGGCTTTCACCAACGGTTATAGTACCAAAGACGAATACCAACAAAATCAGGATTTGTGTTGACTTTAGAGTACTCAACAAGGTGAACATTCTAGATGGATTCGCCATGCCTTTTGCAGAGCAGGTCATTGAAGAAGTGTTTGGACACACATTATATAGCTTTATGGATGGATTTAGTGGCTATAAACAAATATCCATCCACCCAGATGATCATGAAAAGACTACTTTTATCACACCTTAGGGCACATATGTGTATGTAAAAATACCATTTGGACTTAGAAATGCTCTAGCCACCTTTAACAGGACTGTCAACCTCATTTTTGGACCTTTATTGCTAGAAACACTAAGAACATGGATGACTTTTCTTCATTTTTAGGATCTCACCCAAAGAGACCCCTTTGGATTGCTTGGACCATCATTTGAGGCAGTTGCAGAATGTTTTTAAAAGATGCAGGGAGACCAAACTAAAGCTAAACCCAAATAAATGTGATTTCCTCGTGATAGAAGGAACCCTCTTGGGACATGTGGTATCTGCTAAAGGTATGTCTCCGGATCCTGATAAAATTATTTCTATACTAAATTTACCTAAACCCAAATCTCCTAAAGAGATTCAAAGCTTCTTGGGGCTTACTGGGTACCACTAAAGATTTATCAAAATGTATGCAGAGATAGCCAGGCCACTGGCTAGACTTACAGGTAAAGAAGTACCCTTTAAATGGGAAGAAGTAGACGAGAATGCTTATTAGACATTAAGGTCCAAATTGGTGGTTGCACCAATTCTTATCACACTAGATTGGTCAAAACCTTTTCATGTACATGTAGATGCCAATGCATATGCAGTGGGTGCATTTTTGGCCCAACAGAGTGAAGAATATAAACTTGATAGTCCTATTCAGAGTAAGATTTTGACTAAGGCTGAAAAACATTATAGCGCCATAGAAAGGGAGGCTCTAGCAATGGTTTTCATTGTACAAAAGTTCCGTCATTATTTGCTAGGTGTGAAATTTTTTATCATCACTGATCATCAACCACTCAGGTACTTATTGAACAAGCCACAAACGACTGGTAGGATATGGAGGTGGCTACTTTTGTTCCAGGAATTTGATTTTTCTGTAGTTCATAGACCAGGTAAAGAAAATGTCATGGTAGACCATCTATCCAGGATTAACATGATGGATCAAGCAATTGGAGCAAATGATGATTTTCCATATGCTAATCTGTTCGTTGTACTAGCTAAAGGTTGGTATGATGACATCAAGAATTTTATCAAAACTGGGTTGTATCCAGAGAGGGCAAGTGTTGTGCAAAGAAAGAGACTGCTAATCAAAAGTAGACCTTCATTGAGGGAAAATTATATAGACATGGAAAAGATAAGAGGTTTAGAAACTGCATGGAAGAAGAAGAGGTGAGGGAAGTCCTTAAATCTGCACATGAAGGAACAGGTGGTGGGCACCTTCCAGGACATATTATGAGCCAAAGAATCCTTGATGCTGGCTTATGGTGGCCTACATTATTCAAAGATGAAGAGGAATGGGAAAAAGCATGTGATGTCTGTCAAAGGTGTGGACCCAAGACAACAAAGCAGAGGCACAACCCCTTGATTATTACCACTTCTTGGCAACCATTTGAGAAGTGGGGGCTAGATTTCGTAGGGCCCATCTACCCTCCATCGATTGCCACTGACTATGCAACAAAGTGGGCTGAAACTATTGCCTCCCCTGATTGCACCACTCAAAATGTTGCTGATTTCATTTATAGTAACATCATTTGCAGATTTGGATGCCCCTTAAAATTTGTACAGAAGGTACTCATTTTGTGAACAAGGTCCTACATGAAATTTTTAACCGGTACAAAATTCTACATAGGACCTCTTGTGCCTATTATCCAAGAGCTAATGGACAGGCAGAATCCACCAATAAGGTATTAATTGCCATGTTAAGGAAGGAATGTATGTTATAGCCCACGTCCTAGGGCATAGCTTGTCAAGGTACCCTATGGGCATATAGATTAGCTTACAAAGAAGCTACTGAATATTCTCCATTCCAATTGGTTTATGGGATATTTCCTATTGAACCCTTTGAATTTCTACAACGGTCACCAAAACTAGCATTCATGCAAGGAAAGAAAGATCGGGGTGTCTCAGAGTCTTGGAGCACTGCACAAAGTGGAAGAGATTCATCTACGTGTTGTAAAACAATTGATAGAGACTCAAATGAAGAGGAAGGAGGCACATGATCAGAATCTATGGAACAATAATTTACAAATAGGCATGTTAGTTCTTCTCCGTAGACCTCAAATCCACACACAAATAAAGGGAAAATGGCTTCCACACTAGGAAGGACCTTATCGAATTAAGACGATGCTAAATTGGGGAGCAGTGGAGTTAGAGGCTCTGAAAGGAGAGGTACTACCACTGGTCAATATATCAAGGCTCAAGGCCTATCATCAACACAACTAAAGCTTTCTGGATCACCTGGAACTTGCAAAATCTATCCAGGTTGTACATAGCCTTGTCATATCATTTTGCTTAGGTTCTAGTAGTTTTTATCCATTTTCATGCTTTTTCCTTGCGTTTTTAGCAAATTTAGCAACCATTTCATAACCCTTTGCATGAGTACAGTTTTTGGAAATTTTTGGGAATTTTTCAAGCATTTTTTCATCCTTTTCAAATGTCATTTTCTTCCTAAATTGGAGGAATGAAGGAAGCTCTCTGTGGTTTTGAGAGAAAAAATTGGCCTAGACCTGTAGGGAATTTTTTGAGAATTTTTTGAAAATTTTTTTGGATTCTTTTTCAATTTCTTGGATTTTATTTATATTTTTCTCCAATTTTTGGAGATTTTCAACAAAACAAAAAAAAGGGGCCCCCATGGATTCTTTTCCAAAAAAAGGGAAGGAAAATTTCAAAAAAAAACCATGCCCATCTCTCTCTCTCTCTCTCTCTCCCTCTCTCTCTCTCTCTCTCTCTCTCTCCCCCCACCCCCGGACCCCTTAATTTTTTTTATTTTTATTTTTTAATTATTTTCTTATTTTTAATTTCATTTTATTTTATTTATTCTCTCTCTCTCTCTCTCTCTCTCTCTCTCTCTCTCTCTCTCTCTCTCTCTCTCTCTCCCACCCCCCCCATGGACAATGATCCTATATATATATATATATATATATATATATATATATATATATATATATATATATATATATATATATATATATATATATATATATATATATATATATATATATATATATATATATATAATTTCTCTAAGGTTCAAAGTGTTTTAAAATATTTTGAAAGGTTCAGATGAACCCTCCCTTAGGTGCACATTTGAGGAATTGTAAGGAAAAATGTGAAGGTATGTGAAGTGACAATGTACGCAGAAGTGAAAGTATGGCCCCCAATTAAAAGTTTTGTTTTAGTCTAAAGTTACTACAAGACAAAACAGGGATTCATTGGCTGCCCACTTTTGGAGACAATCTTGGGACATCAAAGTGAGCACCAAGATACTCTAGCAGTTAGGAGCATACGTGAACCAACAATCAAATTAAGGCAAGGCATTATTCTTTGAGGACTAAGCAAGGTGCGCATAGTCTAGACTAAGAGAGGTGCAAGACACATTTGCAGAGAGTGTGTGCGACGCAGAGAAGTGAAGTGCAAGGTGTGCATGAAGAGTGACTTAGAACTCTGCAGAGAAGTGTTAAGACATACAACCCAAAGGTCCCAAGGTCCCGTTGAGGCTGTGCGCGCACTGATAGAAGGTGTCCATACCTCCCCCTATTAGAAGCTTGAGTGCAAGGTGTGCACAAGTGCAAGCTTGGAAAAGGTGGAGGTCTGGTGCAAAGGAGGTCCGCAGCAACAAGAACCATTGGGTATTTTGTACTTTGTGATTCTGCACTCTTTGGTATTTTTGCATAGAAAGCATTGGATTGTATTGTACATCACCATTGTACTCTTCCCCTTATAATCAATCTACAGAAGCTTCCAGTGTCTGTATCTTTCTTCTTATATTTCTCCCTTCTCCTACAAACACTCAAATCCCTTTTTGCACAAGAATCCCCCAAAAATGATGAAAAGGCATACCAAGTATAGTATCATAGGACTGCAAAGGAGCAATTATGAATGTACATTCATCTACGTATGAAGCTATGCAAAAATGAACATTATTAACTTCACTTGTAACATTATATCTATTTCCTTGAAATGTAGCCTTAACTTTATACATAGAAGGAAGTGGTTTTAATTGGAGATTTTGCACTAGTGTATAAGAAATAAAATCATGTGAACTACCACCATCATGTAAAATATTAACAATTAATTATTGTTGGTGCAAATGCCAAGCCTTCACACTTGGCTAGGCATTGAAGAAGCTATGTGCAAACTTTTGAAGGACCACATGAACCATTGCTTATGAATTTTTACCATTAAATTTTGTAAAAGTCATTTGACTTGGTGGAAGATCATATGAATTTCAAATTCAAATTTGAAGAGTTTCTCTATAAAAGATACTTGTAATCTCGCGGCTATTGGAGCCCCCATTACTAAGCCTATTGTTGATCATTTGCTGAAGTTGAGGCTTACACTATAGCCTACTCTTATCACCATCATTGGGCATCATTTTCATGCCAATGATCATGTATAACATTGTTATATATTACATTATATTATTGATCACATCTATCTTCATCTTTGCTATGTTCACTCAGAATAGTATACTTTGAGTGCTCATATATCAGTCATTTCCCCATCATTTTTCACGTTCTATAGCTTTTTGGAACTAGCTCCAAGTCTACTAGATGCTAGCAAAATTTGAAGAAATTTGATTCAGCCAATCAAGAGAAAATTGCATCGACGTGGTCACTAGTCATTCTCTACACATTTCCTAAAAAGTCAAGGGTAAGGCTTGAGTTGCTAAATTGATTGCTCAGTGTGTCCTTTATCATTTTAAGTGATTTGACTTGGAATTATTAGCTCCCTAAGCTAATTGGATTCACCCAAAAGGAATTTTCCTAATTGCTACTATACTATGAGTACTAAGCAAAAGAGTCAGTAGGTGTCAAGACCAAAATAAAAAGTTTTTGGTCACAAGCTAGTTACAAAGTTATCTGTTTTGATTCAATTGTTTGAAGCATCATCTCCAAAGTACATAGGTATTTTTTTGTGCCATTTTCAAGCTAAGAGGGCCCACAACACAAATCTGAAGTGAAAGAGGGAAAGTACGAAACAGGGATTAGCAGTATCAACTCATTCTCTTGGGGAACAGTGGTATCAGAGCAATTTGAGGTAAAATGGGAGATGGTTTCCCTTCTTTTGTTGATAAATTGGACAGGAACAACTACCAAGCATGGTCTCTAAGGGTGAAGACATACTTACAAGGAAGGAATCTCTATGGATACATATCAGGAGATGAGGAGATGCCCATTTTTAGAAGCAAAGGACAACCTACAAGAGAGGAGCTTGAAAGAATCAACTCATGGTGTGCCAAAGATGAATTAGCAAGGTCATATTTACTTAACTCTATCTCTAACTTCTTTCTTCCACACATTAGGAATTGTAAAACATCCCAAGAGACTTGGGATACATTTTCTTCATACTTTTCTTCTAATACAAGAGCAAGAAAGAATCAATTGTGGATTGAGTTTACCACTCAAAGGAAGCAACCCAAGCAAAGTGTGTTAGAGCATGTGACCAAAGTCATGTAGCTGAACAATTGGCAAGCATAGGAGAGGAGATTGAAGAGGAGCAAATAGTGAGGCAAGTAATCAATGGCATCAAGGCAGATGACAAATGGGAAGCCTTCACAACTGCCATGGACTTATACATGGACATGTAGATTCTAGATCTTACCACACCCATGGGGAAACTCTTTACCCATGAAGCCAAGCTCAACAAAAATGGAGAACCATCAAGAGGTAATAACTCTTCAGCCCTATACACAGACAAAGGAAATTCTTAAGAGAAAGGGAAAAGCAAAAAGATTGAAGATGAAGGTACTACGTCTCAAGCTAACTATGCAGGGAGAGGTAGGAACTCAAGAGGAAGGAGCAGAGGAGGTAAGCAAGGTAGGAGGAGACCTTTCAACTCTTCCCCATGCAACATATGTGGATTGTCTAATCACACTACAGATGAGCGCTATAGGAACTACAAGAATCAAAGAGGAAGAGGATATCAAAGAGGTGGCTGCTCACAATCAAGAGGAAGATTCAATCATACTCAAGGCTACAACAACAACCACAACAATAACTACAACAATCACTACCAAGGAGGTTACAAATCAAGGAAAGACTTCAACAATTACACAAAGGATTAAGAGGATTCCCTTCTGATTATGAACATGACTTCAAAGCAAGGTCTGAATGATGAACATCTCTTCTATATTGACTCAGGATGTTCAAACCATGTGGTAGGCAATGTAGCTCTTCTCTTTAACCTTGAGGAACCCAAGGGAAAGCACCAAGTGCAAACAGGTGATGATACCAAGCATTCAGTGGTCAAGGTAGGAAATGTTAAAACTTCTAATGGGAATAGAAATCTGTTGAGTAGGGTTCCATACGTACCTACAATCACCAAGAATTTGATGAGTGTTGGACAGATAATGGAAAAAGTTTTGCAAGTTACGCTCAACAAATATGGAGCTTTTGTGGAGGACCCCCAACATGGATTCAAGAGAATTGCCAGGAAGAAAACACTACAAGGAATACGGGTGCATAGCGACGATTAAGGTGACACAATTTCGTCGCTATAAAATTGCAAAAAGCATTGCAATAGGCATCAAGCCCGGACCATCCATTTAATGATGTTTTTTTTTACGTGTGGCATGACGGGATGTGTGACGTTTGTAGTGAGCATCGCTAAAGCGACGATTTAAAAAAGCGCCACATAAACTATGCTTTTTTGCATGGCATAAGTGATGGTAAATAACGTTGCTCATGCGACACCAATTGTGGTGGTTTTTACGACACCTTACCATTGCTTACATGACGGCCTGTTGAGGAAAAAAATTAAAATGTTGGAGGCTCTTCGATCGGCATGTTCATGCATCTGATCAAAGAGCTCTCCAACGTTCACAATTGCGATGCGCTTATGAGCTGAAACAAGTATATGCAGAATTGTTGTTTTGCCTAATCTCTATCCTATTGTCTCTCTCTATCTTTGTTTCTCTCTTTCTACCTCTTTCTCTCTTTGATTCTCTCTCTCTCTCTCGCTCTCTCTCTCTCTCTCTTTATTGCAGGTTATTCAAGAAGCTAACCAAGCAAAAAATATGGCAAATTATTGTAAGTACTATTTCCATTCTTTGTGTATCATTTGATTTTTGTTATTTTCATTAGTTAGCATACTCACACTTATTGATATGCACATATACACTTATACATGATGAAGATGCACGTTCACACATACACATATACACATGGACATACACACACAAATATACACACACATACATGTGCACATACACTTACACATACACACACATACACATGCACATGCACAAACATTTCTACAACCACATAAAAAGACTTGCATGCATGCATTATTGCATATATATATATATATATATATATATATATATATATATATATATATATATACACACACACACACACATACACACATTAACATATACTTGAATACATGTATATGCACATTTACATGCATGCACATGGATGCAAATGGAAATGCATCCACACACACATGCATGTTTCATACATATATACATGCATATACATACACTTGTATATGTTTATACATATACACATACATATGCACATATGTATATATACACACACATACACATATATACGCACATACATACACACACATATACACATATACACACACATGCACATACATAAATATACACATATACACATATACATGCACATAAACACATATACACATACACTTACACATATAAATGCACATACATATACACACACATACACATGCACATGCACATACACATATACACTTACACATTCACATGCACATACATACATATACACACACATACACATACACATACACATGCACATGCACATACACATACATACACATATACACTTACACATGCACATGCACATACATACACATATACACTTACACATGCACATGCACATACATACATATACACACATACACATGCACATGTACATGCACATACACATACATACACATATACACTTACACATGCACATGCACATGCACATACATGCATATACACATATACATATGTACATACATTCATGTACACACACATATTACACACATATACATGCACATATGTACACACACATATTACACACATATGTGCACATACGTACACGGACATATCACACACATATACATGCACATATGTACACACATATGAATGAATTATATAGTTAAAGTACTAAGACACATGCTTAATATAAACAATAATAATTATCAATAGAACAAAAATTTGCATTACTTAATACCATACACACAATTCAAAACATAACTAAATGAACAATATATATATATATATATATATATATATATATATATATATATATATATATATATATATATATATATATATATATATATATATATATATATATATATATATATATATATATATATCAATGTAAATACATATCCAATGTCATAATCAAGAATCCTAATCATCATCATCATGATCATCATCATCAGCATCATGATCATCCTCATCATGATGATCACCCTATGACGATCGAGATCGTCCCTCCTATGTCTGTCTCTCCACCTCATCCATATCTACCTCTCCATAATACTGCAGTATTACATATAACAAACATAAATAATTAAAACAATTAAAACATCCATAAAAATAAAATAATTATATAAAATTTAAAAATACTCACAAAGGCATCCGGATGATCTCGCATATACTCACTCAAACGTCGATATCCAAAATGTGTAGCATACTCGATCTCGTGTTTTGTAGGATATCGGCCATAATCCTTTTGTGGCATTAAAACAAATAAAAAATATTAGTTTCTTGCATTTTAACTAAAATAAAAGATATACTCACAATAACACATATACTTACAAATGTAGCTACAAAACCATGATGGTGCATTCGGCTTACGTGCGATGTGTGGCCCGACTCAACTTTCTTCTTTGCAGCAGCCAGCTTATTTAAAGAAAAAAGAAATGCATAAATACTCCTGAAGACGTAGCTGTCTACAAAAAAATTGCCACATCTCAGGTGGTATGTTAGGCCGCCTCTTATTTTTTTCCACCATACAATATCTCCTGTTAATTTAATCCCAAACAGAAAAAAAGAATCAGAATGCATACCCATATATACACACACATACACATACCCATATACACATATACATGCAAACATATACACATACATATATGCATACATATACACATATACATACATATAACATAAACACACATATACATATCCACATATATATGAACACACATACACATGCATGCATATACACTCATTCATACAAAATACATGCATTTATCCCACAATAATGTGTATTTGTGTATATGCGTGTATGTGTAAATGTGTATATGTGAATATGTGTGTATGTATAAATATGTATATGTGAATGTTTATGTATGTAAATAATCAGATTATTAATATCAAATACCATTATCTGTAGATTCTGATCAATCAGATGGAAGTCCACCACCGTCTCCTAATTGCAAGGACTATATATTCTAAGTATATCAAACTTTTAATTTTAAATATATTTGATAGATACATAACTGATATATTTTTTTGTTTCTTGTTATAATCAGATTCTGATCAATCAGAGTGCACTCCACCACCTCCTATGCATGCAACGACTTCACATGTGTCCTCCGATAGGAATTATGATGAATTTTACTATCAAGAGCATATTATATATTGGTGTAACTCTTGCTATGGCACATATCGAAGACCACGATTGGCATGTATTGAACATGAGGTAGAGTATGGTACTTTTGAGCATGCACCATCACCTGGTCAACGTGATAATGCTTGGGTATGTATTTTTTCTATAAATTAATGTCATTATTTTATTTAAAAACCATATACAAAATCATATTACTATTGATATACATGAATACTTACTCGATGATGATGATGATGATAATTTTTCTCATAATGTTAATATACCTCGTACACATCATGGACTTGATGTTCATCAATTACAAGTAGGGGTTTCCAGAAATCCTCTACCTCCTAGTTTAGAGACTAAAACGGCTAGAGATTATCCATTGCCAACTCGTGATCGTTCTCTAGTACAAACATATGATACAAGAAGATATGGAGGATGGAATAGAGGACCACTTCCTTTAGATGGAGAGGTTTTCAACTTTTGGGGTAATCGCTATATGATTGCTCCATCCACTATTACTAATGCTGGTCATGGTCTCTTTATTGTGGAAGATTTATATGTGCCTTAGGACTGAAGTCACTCTTATGTCATTTTGCAGTCCTATATATGGATGGGGAGATTGGCATCGACTTGCACATTATGTTCAAAGAATGAGTACTTATGAAATATGCTTGAATGCAACATCCCTTACTTGTAGAATGATTTCACATGCAGAACATTAAAGATTATACTAATTGCACATTTGAGGAGCGTGAAAATAGTCATGAATCACCATACATGAGTAGAGATGTATCAAGATACATAGTTCTCAATGCTATTACTACATTACATGCTGGTATTAGTGAATTATGGATGGCGTAGACCTCCAAGAGCACCTTTTAGCTAGAGAGAGAATGAAAATTTTCTCTCCATATTTAATAACTTATATATTTAATTTTATGCTTAAAGTGTACTTTTTATTCATTTATGGAATACTAATGATTTTTATTCATGTGTGTAGATTCCAATGTATGATGTTGATGATATTCCTCCACACCATTCACAATTGCCAGTAAGACCTCATTTATCAGAAGCTTCTATGAGGAGGCTATGCAAAAGTGACCCTGTGAAATATGCAAGGTTGAAAGATCTATATTCAAAAGAAGATAAAGTACAAGATTTGTGCGACAATGATGAAGATGATGGCATGGAAGATTTTATTGAGGATTGGTATCAAAATGACAGTTCGGGCATTGATATTTCTAAAAATGAGAAATATCTTCAAGAGGAATGTCTAAAGCATGTATATGAAGGAAGTCGTTTGACATGAATAAGTGCGAGCTTACTTATTCTCAATCTTCAAAATCGTTTTGGATGGAGTAATGTATCTATTTCGGCACTATTAAGGTATAATTTTCAATTTTCTATCTATTTAGTGATAAATACTGCATAAATATATACATATAGATACATGCATATATAAATATACACATAATTATACATGAATACATACACACATATAAACATACACACACATATACACACATACACATGTTATGAGAGTAAGGTCAAATTATACATACCTGTATCGAATGAAGATGTGTTGTCTATCTAGCCTTTATAATTGTCCACCCTTCAGAATCTTCCTGACACATCTGTTTCTCCTATTCTAGTCGACCTAATACCTATGTTGCTAACTCTTTTAAGAACTTTGCATACAAATATTAAGTATCAGTTAGCTATGGAGGTATTAGGTCGTTAAGAAAATGGGAGGACCAAATTTATCTAGAAGATTTTGAAGGATGGAAAAATAATTTTAAAGGATGGATACTTTTTGTCCGCCCATCCTTTAAAATTCATGCATCTTTCAAAACTTGCGAGATAAATTTGGTCCTCCTATTCTCCAAATGACCTAATACCTCCATAGCTAACTGATACTTTATATTTGTAAACAATATATAAGCCTTAGTTAGCAAGCCAGGTAATAGATTGACTATAAAATGGGAGACAGCTAGACGAGTCAGTGGTCTAGATATCTATATGAAAGTCTAGAAACCACAATAAACAAAAAGAAAATTAGAAATGAAATCAAATATACATAGCTACACATGCATACATACACATAGATACATACACATATATAAACACATAAACATACATATACACATATTATGAGAGTAAAGTCAAATTGTACATACCTGTATCAAATGAAGATATTTTGTGCATCTAACCTTTGGAATTGTCCGGGCAACCTTTAGAATCTTCCATACATACATACACATACATACATACACATACATACATACATACACATATATACACACATACACATATATATATGCATACACATACGCATACATATGTATAAATACATATACACCTATAAAACACATATACACACATACATACATATACACATACACATACGTATATGCATGCACATGCATATACACATCCACATACACCATACACATAAGCATACACATATATAAAATTATATGCATATATATATGTATAATTATTTTTTTTATATATCTTTTTTTTATAAACTTACAGGTTATTATCTGAAAAGTTTTTACCAAGTCAGAATATTCTTCCTACCTCACATGATGAAATGAAGAAGATAATCAACAATCTTGGTATAGATTATCAATGTATACATGCATGTCCTAATGATTGTATTTTATATAGAGGTGAATATGCAGGCTCTTTGGCATGTCCCAAATGTCAATCTCCTCGATATAAGGATGAAGAAGGCAAAATTCCAAAAAAGATATTGAGACATTTCCATTGGCTCCATGGATTAGACATATGTTTCAAAGCCCCGAATTATCAAAGCTTTTGACATGGGGACATGATCATAAAAGTACTGATGGAATAATCAAAATTCCTCATGATAGTGTTGCTTTTTAGCATATTGATTCTACATGGCCTGAATTTGCACAAAATCCATAGAATCTAAAGTTAGGAGTTGCATTAGATGGGGATAATCCATCCTCCATGAAATCCAGTAAATGGTCAACATGGTCAGTGGTAGTCATAAACTACAATCTTCCACCATATCTTAGCATTAAAAAGGAATATTTAACGCTTTCACTTTTAATCCCCAGGCAAAAGACAAGTTAAAGATATTTATATATATCTTTCTCCTCTCATTGACGATCTCCAAGAGTTATGGAGAGGTACTAATGTCATTGATGTATCAAAAAGCATCAATGAAAGACATATTATGGTTCATGGTATTGTGGCTTGGACTATTCACGATTTTCCAGGATATGGTGTTTGTTTAGGTATTGATGTAATTTTTTTATTCAATATGCATACAAATAAATGTGATTTAATCTTATTATATTTTTATCCTTTTCATGATGCAGGAATATCTACTAAGGGTTATAAAGCTTGTCCATATTGTGGTGATTGGTTGAGATCAATCTATAGTAAGAAACTCAAAAAAAATATTTATCTTTGACATCGATGATTCTGGCTTGATGATCATCCATTAAGATGTAAAAGAGACGCGATACATTTTAATGGAAAGCTTGAAACATATCAGTGTCCGAAACCTGTGACGTCTATGGATTGGTATAAAAAATGGACACGTGGACCTCTGATAAATCCAGAATCAGAAATCTTTACTGATGATGAAGATAATGAGTATGTGAAGAGAGGTAAAGGAAAATTGGCACTCGTAGAGAACATATCAATATGGTTTTCTTTGGAGTATTAGAAAGACTTAAAAGTATGTCATCTTCTTGATCCTATGCATATATTCAAGAATATTGGTTATTCACTATGGCATCATCTTCTTGGACTAAAAGATACCATAGCATCAAGGAATGATTTGAAATATCAAAACTCAAAACCAGAGTTATGGCCAGTTTTTGATAGACATCGACAAGAAACAACTTATGCACCTGCTCCTTGGGTACTTACAACAAAAGAGATACATGCTATCAATAATAGGATTCAATTGATTCAGACTCCTACAGGATATGGAGCATCTTTTCAAAACATGTTTACTATGGATGATAAGAGCTTATCTGGGTTAAAGACCCATGACTGGCATAACTTTTTGAAATATATTTTACCTTTGGTTATTGATGGATGTACAACAAAAGGAGTACGAGATGTGATCTACCATCTTGGATAGCTTATAAGGTAATTATGATACTTTTATATTTAATATGTATGAATATTTGATATCTTTTATTTTTGAATTAACTTCTTTATAATATTTTTTATGATATGTATAGGTGGATTACATCAAAAGAGATTGACAAAAAATCGATCCGTAAAAAAAACGTGAATGCAAAGAGCTACTATGTTTGATGGAGAAAGAGCTTCTTACTTCATTTTTTTATATTCACATTCATTTATTAGTCCATCTTGTAGATGAAATAGATATTGGAGGTGTTGTCAACACTCGATGGATGTTTTAGGTCGAGTGATTTATAGGAATATTAAAAGATTATATGCGACAAAGAGCGAAACCAGAAGGATCAATGGCAAAGGGTTGGATGCTTAAAGAGTGCATGTATTATGTTAGTGAGTACCTTGAAAGAGTTCATGAAGAAGCTCCACGTGCATGGACCAATGAGTCTTCTTCAAAAATAACAGATGAGGTATTAGCGAATGCATGCAAGCATTCCTTAGTGAGTACGAACAGGAACTTCAAAATCTCCAAAGTAAAAGGCGAAGAAACAAAAGATATAGATGTAATCTCGATAATAATGAGATTACAAATATATCTTCTTTCATGGATTGGCTATCTAGTCGTTTGCAACACGCCAACGCAAATAATGAAGAAATCTCAGATGAGCAGAGAGAGTTAATGATAAGTTATGAACGAAAGGTACTTTATCTTAATAATATTTTGTTTTTTTCATATATGTATGTTAGTTTCTATTTACTAATTTAATTTCTTTTGTAGGCTCGAATGTTCACTAATATGTGGGCTTTTGGATAGCATATTAGAATCAAAGCCATTGATTCTTTATGTAAAACAGAGGATTCTAGTATTGTTGCTTCTTTTAAGAAACTATCATGTGCTAGCTCAAAAGAAACGAACCTTATAGATGGCGAACTTGGTTATGTGGGAACTGTTGTTGGTATCTACGAAATTTCATTTTGTACATTCAAACAGGTAGAAAAAAGTTTATATTTTTTATGATAGAGTTAGTTATTTTTTAAAGAACCTAATAATGGGTTTTTGTTTTTATATATTTTGATAGGTCATTTTGAAGGTTGACTGGTTTCGATTCGAGTATAAAGGTAGTAATTCCACATTAACAAAGGAATTATTTGGGTTTTGGGCAATTGATTCTTCCAAGGTAATACGATCTACTAAAGAACCATATATTCTTCCTAGGCATATTGAACAAGCATTTTTTTATAAAAACCCAGATGCTCACCCTTGGTGGCAAGTCATTCATGTTCAACCTAGAGGTAGGTCATTGTTTGAACAGTTTATTGTTAAAGAGATCGAAGAAAGTCCTCTTGATGATTCACCATCAGATACTAATACATCAACATCTGAAAGAGAAATTAGAATCATTATACGTGATAATGATACTAATATTTTTTATGAAGAGGATAATAATCTACATGTTGATTCTACTAATGAGGAAGAGGAATTACCAGAAATCGATATAATCCATCAATAGATGATGTGACTCATGAGAACACAGATTTAACAATAGAAGAAATAAATGAAATCAATAAGGATAATGAAGATGAAGATGTCTTACCAAAATGATGGCAATAATGAAAACATATGAGCAGATTAGATAGTAAATTATACTCTAGTTATTGATCAATAACTTGAAGCTTCTGAATGGATATCAGATCATAGATTCTTTATTCAACTTGAATATCGATGAATCCTACTAGAGAGATGAAATCATGTTCCTTTAAGTTAAAACATGAAGCTCAGGGGTATGCCTAATTATTTTATATGTAGCTTTATCTTTGAGGAGCAAATTTTTCTCATGTATGTATGCATATGTGTGTGTATTCATGTGTATTATATGTATACATGTGTTAGTATGCATATATATGTGTTTCATGTATATGTATGTGTGTGCATGTGTGTGATATATGTATACATGTGTTAGTATGCATATGTGTATATATGCATATACATTTGTGTAAAATATTCATGTATTCATGTAATATATGCAAGTGTTTATAATTGTGTATGCACGTATAAGTATACATTTGTGCAGTAGGCAGGTATATGTGATGTGTACATGTATATATGTATATGTGTCTATGTGTAAATGTGTACATGTAAATATGTATGAATGTATATATATTTATGTGTGCATTTAGGCATGTATGTGTGATGCATAATGTATCTACTCCATTTTATATTTATGTATGTGTATCTACATGATGTGTATACATCTTTATATATATTATGATCCTTGCTGATTTGAGTAGCTATATATAGAGTCATAAGGTTGGGAGGAGAGACATCTCTCTAGTAGGACATCAAAGGAATAGATGCAATGTGTACATATACTTCAATCATATGGCTAAAAGGCTGAATTAGATTTTCTAAATTAGGGGTTTTAAAACCCTAATATCAAAATTAGTGTTTTCAAATTAGGATTTTTGAAATGGGATTTCTGTATTAGAATATTTATAATAGGTTTTTTGAATTAATATATGTATATGTATATGTATATATATATATATATATATATATATATATATATATATATATATATATATATATATATATATATATATATATATATATATATATATATATATATATATATATATATATATATATATATATATATATACATATATATATAAGTATATATATATATATACTTATATATATATGTATATATATATGTATATATATATATATATATATATATATATATATATATATATATATATATATATATATATATATATATATATATATATATATATATATATATATATTATATATATATATATATATATATTATATATATATATATATATATATATATATATATATATATATATATGTGTGTATATATATATACATACATATACATATACATACATACACACACACACACATATATATATATATACATATATATATATATATATATATATATATATATATATATATATATATATATATATATATATATATATATATATATATATATATATATATATATATCAGTATGCATGTGTGTATATGTATGTGTATCTATATGTGCGTATGCATGTATGTATATCTATATGTGCATATGCATGTGTTGTGTGTGTGTGTGTATGCATGTGTCTCACTCTTTTCTCTCTCTCTCTCTCATATACATACATACATACATAAACACACATACTCATATCCACATATATATACATAAAAGCAATGCGTACTGTGCATTATCACGACGACGAGCCATAAGTGTCCGCATCTCTTTTGGGCACCACTTATGCGACCATCCTGTCCCAAACTCTGTGTCAAGTGAACTAAGTACGCATTTTTTATTCCTCTCATCATGCTCACTACAACAAGCCAATATGTTTGGCTTGAGGGGTAGCTGCTGGTGCAGATCCCAAGCCTTCACACGTGGCTAGGCATTGAAGAAGCTATGTGCAAACTTTTGAAGGACCACATGAACCATTGCTTATGATTTTTTACCATTAACTTTTGTAAAAGTCATTTGACTTGGAGGAATCTTGTAATGCCACTAAACTCGTGGAGCTAGGAGAATAAAGAACTATGAGTTTCTCATGAGAGAATATCTCCTCATTTACAGGAAGAACGTTTAGGTGGAAGATCATTTGAATTTCAAATTCAAATGTGAAGAATTTCTCTATAAAAGAGACTTGTAATATCGCGGCTAATGGAGCCCCCATTACTGAGCCCATTGTTGATCATTTGTTGAAGTTGAGAGGCTTACACTATAGCCTACTCTTATCGCCATCATTGGGCATCATATTCATGCCAATGATCATGTATAACATTGTTACATAATACATTATATTATTGATCACATCTGTTTTCATCTTTGTTATGTTCACTCAGAATAGTATACTTTGAATGCTCATATCTCAGTCATTTCTCCATCAATTTTCAAGTTCTATAGCTTGTTGGGACCAGCTCCAAGTCTACTACAAGTATCAAAATTTGAAGCAATTTAGTTCAGTCAATCAAGAAAAATTTTCATCGAAGTGTTCATGGGTCATTCTCTGTACATTTCCTAAAAAGGTAGGGGTAAGGCTTCAGTTGCTAAATTGATTGCTCAGTGTGTGCTTTATCATTTTAGGTGATTTCACTTGGAATCATTGGCTCCCTAAGCTAATTTGATTCACCCAAAAGGAACTTTCCTAATTGTTACTGTACTATGAGTACTGAGCAAAAGAGTCAGCAGGTGTGAAGACCAAAATAGCAAGTTTTAGGTCACAAGCTAGTTACAAAGTTATCTTTTTTGATTCAATTGTTTGAAGCATCATCTCCAAAGTACATAGCTACTTTATTTGTGTCATTTGCAAGCTAAGAGTGCCTAGAATACAACTCTGAAGTGAAAGAGGGTAGGTACAAAGCAGGGATTAGCAGTACCAACTCATTCTCTTGGGGTATCCATCCATCTTTCCCAACAATTATCTATCTTGATAGTGTGTGTGTGTGTGTATGTAACTATTAAGGTATTAAACCTTAGTGTAAACCTAAATTAAAAGTATTAAAGAATTATAAAAATAAAAAACAAATAACTTAAATTGAAAAATAAAAATGAATTAATTATATGTGGTGTGTGTGAGTGCTTGTTAAAAGATTGCTGTGAATGGTTTGTGCATTTAAAGTGAGTAAAGTGAATGAATTAAAAAAATGGTATGTCAGTGTGTGTGTTAAAGAGTGGTGCATATGGGTTGTGTAATTAAAGAAGATTAAGAGAGTGGTATATGTGTGTGTGCTAAAGAATGGTGTGCATGAAAATGTGAATGTGTGCACATAGTATATATATGATTGTGTTTTGTTCTTTTTTCCTAATGTTTCTCTTGCAAGAATTCACTTTTTCCTCTTCTTTGCCTCTTTCTGTATGCATAAGAGAGAGAGAGAGATCTTATTTTTCTTCTTCCATCTCTCCTCCTTTCGATCGCTTTGTGCAGGTAGAGAGAGAGAGAATAAGAGAGAGAAATTCATATGCCCCTCCCTCCGGTTGATCATTGGTCGTAGGTGCTACTAGATGCACACCAATAGAGATCGGGAGAGAGCGAGCGAGAGAGAGAGAGAGAGAGAGAGATTAGTTGGAGATAGACAGAGAGAGAGAGAGAGAGGAAGAGAAATTTATATTCTCTTCCCCCTCCTTCCTGGCGGTTCTGACTCAGCAGGCACTGCCGTGCAAATCGAGAGAGAGAGAGAGAGAGAGAGAGAGAGAGAGAGAGAGAGGGAGAGAGAGAAAGCTCCTTTCGATGACTTCTGGCAACAGGTGTTGATGTGCATACACACACACATAGAGAGAGAGAGGGGGCAAGAGAGAGAGAGAGAGAGAGAGATTACCTCCTTCTCCCCCTCCTTGCAGTTGTGCACGCACACGAGAGAGAGAGAGAGAGAGAGAGAGAAACAAAGTTTATCCCCTCCTCCCCCCTCCTGGTAGTTGCACATGCACATGGCACACACAGAGAGAGAGAGATAGAGAGAGAGAGAGAGAGAAAAAGATTACCTCCTCCTCCCCCCTCCTGGTAGCTGCATAAGCATACAACAAAGAGAGAGAGAGAGAGAAAGAAAAAAGATTATCTCCTCCTCCCGCCTCCTGGTAGCTGCGCATGCACTCAATAGAGAGAGAGAGAGAGAGACAGACAGAGAGAGACAGAGAGAGAGAGAGAGAGAGAGTGATGTGAGCATGCATGTGCATAAGAATTAGATACATGAAAAGGGATTCAGAATGCATATGTATGTTGAATGCATGTTGATAAGACTATATGTATGCATACTATGATGTGCATATGCATGTAAAAGGTAGAAGCATGAGAATGAATATAAATGAACATGAAGATGTGTGTTAGCTTGAATATGTGTATGTGATAGTATGTTAGCATTCATGAAAATGTATGTTAGCTTATGCATAAGAATGTTCACTAGTATGCATAAGAGTAATGAAAATATGCATGTGAGCATAAGCATGGATGTGCATGGATGCATGTGTATATGCATAAGAATGTATGATAGAATATGCATGAGAATGAATTTTAACATATGTGATCAGCATGTGAATAAGTATAGATGCATATGAAGATATGAATGCATGAATATGAGTTTTTGAAAGTGAGTTAGCATATGCTAGCATGCATGTAAGTGTATGTTAGCATGAACATATGAATATGTGTTAGCATATAAATACGTGTTACCATATGAAAGTGTGTTAGCATATATGAGAGTGTGAAGTGTGTTAGCATTTGCATAAGAATGTAGGTTAACATGCATGAGAGTGTGATGTGTGTTAGCATGAGCATGAGAGTAAGTTATCATATGCATGATTGACTGATGTGAACATAGGTATAAGTGAATGAGCATATCCATATATGTTAGGAATTAAAATTAATAAGTATGTTTATGTTTCATAAAATGTACTTATGTTTTCCGAATGTTTCTCTTGTAGTGAGCATTGATAAAGATTGACAAATATTGATGAAGCATGACGAGCATTTACAAAATCGGAGAGTGGAGCTGCTTATATGCTATTTCATCCACATTTTCTAAATCCAATTTTAAGCTTTATTTTGTATTAGTCTTTTGAATCAGAATATTTTTATAGGGTTTATTATAGCTCTAAACCAAAATAGTAGTTTTATCACTCAAAAAGCCTTTAGCAATATCAAGAAAATAGTTTAGAATTATTCATTAATCAATTGTTAATTTTTCATTATTCTATATTTCTGATGTCTACTGAGCCTTTGAATGAGTCTAGAAGTACTAAGTCTATGAATGAGTCTATGTATAGTGAGTCTGTGAATGAAAATACAACTTCTATATCTTTCATTTTTGAGGTTTTATTACCACCACTTGTTAACACTACCACTCAACCTAAAGAGAATGAAGCTTATAAAGAAGTAGAAGAAGAGGAATTTATCAAAGACCATATTACTAGTGAAACTCTAGTGTCGCCATCTTATAAGTATTATTTATCTAGATTTCTAGCTGCTCAACCTTATGTTCATAGCTTAGAATAGGCCATTAGCTCCTAGATAATCACACTTTTCTTTCATAATCAAATGTGGAATTTCATGTTCCTGAAGTAGTGAAAGACAATTTGAGATTTATGTACAAGTAATTAGAGTTGTTAGAGTTAATCCTTTCTTCAAGTTTGCATGAGTCATCTAAGTTGCTCCAAGCACCCAGCCTGCGCCATTGGATTTGGTGGCTGACTTGATCCACCAACCGAGCGTCTACATCTTCTCGAAATTTGTGAAGCCCACGTGAAGAATTGGCGTTGCAACTCAGGTATACATTTCAATTTTTGCTTTGCATATGCATTGGGTTTTGAGGGTTGATCTTTTTTATCTCAGCGCTTCCATGAAGATTGGCAAGCGGGTGATCCTCATCACGCTACCCCTCTCATCGATAATTGAAAAACCGAACGATTGCACACACACATCATATGTTTAGCAACAGTTGTACTTAGGATTTGATCAATTGACAAAGAATGTATCAAAATTCACATGAGCATGACTTTTTGAACCTCTTCTTTGTTGGAGTTAGACGTCTGCGGAAGCACGCAAACAGCACAAGGAAGAAGAAGAAGCTTGGAGCACAACACACAATACTGAATGTATTACTAGAGAATGTACAAAGATAAGTAGCCCATTAGGGCAATAGGCGTATATACAAGCCGGGGGAAAAAAAACTCCTAAAGAGGGAAAAAAGTGCCCCAGTGGTCCTAGTTTGTTCACACATATCACTACCTAAATATATCAACAAATCCCCCTTGGGAGTGATGCGGTGAACAAGGAGCTGGCACTCATGTATAAGGAAGTGCCAAGCTATGTGGAAATCACTCCACAAAAGGAAGTAAGCCCAAAGCTTTGCGGAAAGCTTCAAACTTCTCCCTAGGCAGAGCCTTCGTGAAAAGGTCTACAATGTTCTCCTGCGTGGGCACATATGCCAAGCTGATCTCCCCAGCAGAGAACCTCTCCCTGACATAGTGATAATGCACCTCAATGTTCTTAGTGCGAGCATGGAACACAGGGTTCCTCACAACTGCCAATGCACTCTGACTGTCAGTGAAGATGGTGGTGGCAGAAGACTGGCCAACACCCAAATCAACCATAAGGCGTCTGAGCCACACACACTCAACAGTCGTTGTGAAAGCTGCCCTATACTCAGCCTCACAAATCAAAGTGGCCACAGTAGGCTGCTTCTTGCTCAACCAAGATATACATGAGCTACCAAGCATGAAGCAAAAACCACTCATGGACACACGAGTGTCATAGCAACCAACCCAATCTGAGTAAAGAAAAGCATGCAAATCTGGTGGTAGTGATCCCCCCTTGGGATAAAACAACCCAAGTAGCTGAGTACCACTCAAGTAGCGAAAGATGCACTTAACTGCCTTCCAATGTGTGACTCTTGGGCAATGCATAAACCTGCTCATCTGTGAGACAGCAAACTGAATATCTGGCTGAGTAATGCATAAGTAGATCAAGCATCCAACAACCTTCTGATAGAGAACAACATCAAATGCATCTCCAGCATCATGAAGAGTCAATCGTAAACCTGTCTCCATAGGAGTGGCAATAGGCTTACAGTCTTCAAGGCCAAAACGCTACAATAATGTGTCAATATATTTCACAAAGCCATTCCACCATCAACTTGCATAAATTGAATGCCCAAATAGTGATGCAAATGCCCCAAATCAGACATCTCAAATGAGGCATGCAAATCAGCCTTGAAATCAGCAATATGCTTCTCAATAGGACCAGTGAGTAGCATGTCGTCAACATAGACAACAATGATCAGATGCACATCATTAGCACGCTTAACATATAAGGTGCTTTCAGTTGGATTGTTCTCAAAACCATGTGCAACCAGATAGGCATGTATCTTCTAATACCAAGCACGTGGTGCTTGCTTTAAACCATATAATGCCTTCTTTAACCTGCACACCTAGTTTTCATGCCCTTTCTACACAAAGCCACGAGGCTGAAAAACATACACTTCTTCATGCAAGTCACCATTCAGAAATGTTGTTTTAATGTCCAACTGATGTACATTCCAACCATGATGGGCTATAAGTGCACAAATGCTCCGAATAGTAGTCATACGGCATGTAGGTGCAAAGGTCTCATCAAAATCAATGCCTCTTTCCTGCGCATAACCCTTTGCAACAAGCCTAGCCTTATGCCTGTCAACTGTACCATCAGGTTTACGCTTCAGCTTGTATACCCACTTAGTGCCAATGGCCTTCTTGCCAGGAGGCAAGTCACATAAAGACCATGTACCATTCTTCATTATAGCATCATATTCAGATTGCATAACAGCCATCCATTTTTCTAAATTCTCTGCTTCATCAAAAGAAATAGGCTCATTCTCATCACAGAGACTCGACACAGCCATAGCATAGCAATCTGATGAAAAGGAGGCACTATGAGAGCCTGAACGAGTATGATATGACAAAGGTGCATCTAATTTGCTATCACGCAAAGTTTGCACCAGCCATTTTGGCATAGTTTTTGTCTGCTCAATATTAGCTCTCTCATCAACAAGTGCATCATGTAAATTTGCATCAGAAATGGAATGATCTGCATCATCATATGAAACCTGCAAAGGCTGAGAAGTTGCCTCATTAGGACTAGCACTAGATTGTCCACCTATAAAAAGAGGCATCAAAGTATCATACATGTCTTTGGAGCTAATAGATGTATCCTTAGTACATGAAAGAAATGGCTGAATAGCATCTTCCACAAAGACAACATCACGGCTAACCAGAATGAGTTTAGTCTGTGGATGATACAGATGATAGCCTTTACTTTTAGAACTGTACCCAACAAAAATACATTTTATTGCCTTATCATCCCATTTTCTGCGATGTTGTTCAGGCGCTAGTGCATATGCCAAACAACCAAAAACACGCAGATGAGCAACAGATGGCTTGCGGTTATGCCAAGCCTCATATGGAGTGATAGACTACAGCACTTTAGTGGGACACCTGTTCAGTACATATGCTGCACAAATGACAGCCTCAAGCCAGAAACTATGTGGTAAAGCTTGACTCTTGACCATGCACCTCGCCATCTCCATGAGTGACCTATTCTTTTGTTCAGCAACTCCATTCTGTTGAGGTGTATATGGCACTGTACACTGGTGTTTTATCCCACGTTCAGCCAGAAATGCATTAAAATCAGAAGACATATATTCCTTCCCTCGATCAAAAAGGAGGGTGCCCATTTTACATGCTCACAGATTTTCAGCCAAAACCAAAAACTGTTTGAAGCACATGAACACTTCGAACTTTTCCTTCAATGGATATACCCATGCATGCCTGGAAAAATCATCAATGAAAGTCACGAAGTAAAGATAATTTCCAAAAGAAGGTGTCTGCATAGGACCACAGACATCACTATGTACAAGCTCCAATTTCTGAGTAGCCCGAACTGAACCATCTTTTGGAAAGGATGAATGCTGCATTTTGCCCAAAATACAGCCTTCACAAACATGTTTTCTAGGTGCCTCAAGTTTGGGCAATGAGGACACCATTTCAGATTTCTGCAAGCATAGCAAACTAGCAAAATTCAGATGACCAAAGCGTGCATGCCAAAGCTTTGCATCTGACATAGCCTGAGAATCATTTACTACACATGCCAAATCATTTACAGATCTTTCATAGTCTATGAGCTTATACAGCCCACGACATAAAATGCCAGAAGCAATAATCACATCGCCATTTGAGAGATCATGAACTATACACCTGTCGTCAACAAATTTCACAACCAAGCCAATCTTGGCTAATGCAGAAACTGATAACAGGCTCTTTTTGATCCTTGGCACAAATAAAGCATCTGAAAAAGTGAAAGAACTACCATCAGCAGTAGTCAAAATGATCTTACCAACTCCCATAACAGGATAAGAGGAGCTGTTGGTGCATGTAATAGTATTCCCTGTAGGGGCAGGCTCGAGTGAAGAGAAGAAACTGCGCTGCGAGGTAATATGTTTGGTCGCCCCACTGTCAAAATACCAAACATCTCAGTCTACTGCAGACATGCACTCCTCATGAGAAGATGGGTCAAAACTGTAGACAGTAGTTAACGCCCATTCTTCTTCCTGCACAATATTTGTAGACTCTGTTTTTGGTGTAGAGGCCTCTGCAACAACCATTCCACCCTCTTTCTTCTTTGTCTCTTTAGCAGCCAGTTTTGGACAGTTCTTTATGATATGATCATTCCCTTTACAGTACTTACAAAACAATTTCTACTTTTCTGATTTCTTCTCATCTTTATCTTCCTTCTTTGAATATGCAAAATTAGGAGATTTCTGCTTACTAGTTGAAGAGCTCCATTTTCCTTTGCCCTTCTGACTATCCAGGAAAGCTTGATCTGCAACTCGCATAATGGACCTATTTTGCCTGGACTGATCTTCCTGCAACAGAACAGAGACTAACTCCTCAAATGATAAGGCATTTGGATTGCCTTTCATCATCAACGGAAGAGTAGAAGCAAAACTCTGATATGAATCAGGAAGGCCATTCAAAATGGTCTGCACAAGTGAGCTATCTGGTATAACCTCATCAGCAGAAATCAACTGTTCCTTCAAGTCTTTGATCTTCGTTAGGAAATTGTCCATAGAATCACCTTTATTCATGTGCTCACTCTCCAACTATTTTCGGAGGTAAGCAACACGAGCCTCATTCCTAGCTTGGTACAATGTGGTAAGTGTATCCCAAGCATCCTTAGCTGTTTTGCAAGAGCGAATGTGAGGAATAATGGCACGTTTGACAGACAAAGCTATCAATGCATGTGTCTGGGCGTCTCTGCCATCCCAACGAATCTGCTCTACAGTAGGTGCAGCAGAGACAGCATCATGAACAGGAATCTGCGGAATATCATCTTCGACACCATCTTCATCAGCTCCAGCACCTATATTTGCAGTACCTGTAGTCAAAGGTGTAACTGGACGTCTTTCAACACCCTGCACAATGTTCCGCAATCCTTTCGCAACCAATACATGTCGCATCATATAAGCCCATAATGGGTAGTTGGTACCATCCAACTTATCCTCAACAGCCAACATAGGGAATACATCACTGCTTTTAGCCATGGCTGATGACTAAAATACCTTGATGCAGAAAAATGACTGTATCTCAAAAAGTTGAACAGAACTGCCCAGACAAATTCTGCTAGACCTATAGCAGAGTTCGAGATGCTTATACTGGCAAATAGAAACTAGTATATACCTTTGGCACAAAAAGACAAAATAGTCTGCACAAGCGCTGTGATGGTGCGTTCGAAGGCCGAAACGAGCTCAGATCGTGAGTTTGGCACCACAAAGCGAAGCAACTTTGATCTCTGAAACACAGTGAGTATGCTCACCAAATTTCGTGCGAATCTGAGACTGCAAATGGAGGAGTGTGGACGGCACCCTAGATGAAGCGACGACCTGCTCTGATACCAATTGTTGGAGTTAGACGTTTGCGGAAGCATGCGAACAACACAAGGAAGAAGAAGAAGCTTGGAGCACAACACACAATATTGAATGTATTACTAGAGAATGTACAAAGATAAGTAGTCCATTAGGGCAATAGTCGTTTATACAAGCCGGGGGAAAAAAACCTCCTAAAGAGGGAAAAAAGTGCCTCGGCGGTCCTAGTGTGTTCACACACATCACTACCTAAATATATCAACATTCTTCAAGTCCTGTTTGGTACGGTTTCTTCTTACCTTCAAACTCATTGGTTTAATTGCAAATCATTGGTACATTATAAAACATCAAAACTAGACATTGTTAAATTTGTTCAAACCAAATCAAATCAAGACATAAAAATAGACGAATTATTTAAAAACATGATGCATGAAACTCAAGGTCAAAAAGTTGTTGAAACTCTATTGAGGGATAAAGGAAAGTTCACAGGAGTGAATGTAACGAACTACTTAGATACATTCAAATCATTAGCTAAACTTCATGCCCGCTTACCTGAGTCTAAATGGATAACATACCTAGGAAGACTTGCCATAGGAACAGTTATGGTTGTTATTGAACTACATGATAAACATGAATGGGAGGAATTCAGGAAGGAGTTACATAAAGAATTCTATCTAGAGGACTATAGCCAACATAGTAGAGAGGGTTTGGGTTAGTTCCCCAAAACCTCAAGTTTCTATTACTCAACTTCATAGTGAGTTTATGAAACGGTTTTCCCAATCACCAGAAAATGATAGGGTAGCCCTTACTCCAGATATAGTCTTATATTTCCTTAAGATTTTGACCTCGGATGTAAGGATTGAGGTTGAACAAAGATTTGAGGAGCTGGGAAAATGATATGGACTTACAGATGATTGGGCTATTGTGAAGACAGTGGTTGAAGTGGTTGCCCATATTAAGCAATGTCAATCACTTCTTTGCGATTCAATGCCTAATCCATCTCCTAGTTTTCCCTCCACTCATGAACCTAGAGATACTCATATAGCCTCTAAGGTTGAGCCAACTATATCTACATCTAAATTTCCAACTGATCTGCAATTTGAAATTTTATTTAATAAGTTGGATAACATGATGCAAATGCATGAAAACATGTCAAAGGAGGTATCTGCTTTACAAAATGTATTGTATGCATTGAATTCACAAGATAAATCCTCTGAACAAACTCAACCTACTATATATCCTCAACCTATTTCAACTCCTAATCCTCCAAATAATACCTCAACCAATTCCTCAATCGACCAACCAAAGGAATTTCAATGGGCGAAGAAATCCCAATATTAGGAGATGTATCTGGTGTGATTTAACAAATCATCTTACCTACACGTGTGAAGCCTTAAAGGAAGCTAAAGAACAACCACTTGTTATTGAAGTATCTCAAAGGTACTCAAAATCAAGGTCTTTACTTTCCATACACGTCAGATTTGGACATTAAGCTATACTCAGATGCAGATTGGGCAGGTTGTAAGGATGACAAAAGGAGTACTTTTGGATATCTTTCTTTTGCAGGTGATAAGCCCATTTCATGGTCTTCCAAGAAGCAACCAACTATTTCTCTATCTTCAACAGAGGTTGAATACAGGGGATTAGCCAATGCTACACAAGAAGCAATTTGGATTAGATTGCCATATTCAGATTTGGGACTTCATACACATTCACCTATGATCTTTGGTGACAATACAAGTTCTTTGCATCTTGCAGCCAATCCTATTTATCATGCAAGAACCAAGCATATAGAAGTACACTATCATTATGTTAGAGAGAAGCTATTAAGCAAAGAGTTTCAATTGGCATATGTATCTACAAACATGCAATGTGTAGATTTGTTGACCAAAGCACTTGATGGTACTAAGCTTTGCAGGTTTAAAAGTATGATTGGATTGTAGGATATTCAAGAGGATTAATGAAGCAATACAAGCCAAGATGTTTGGCTTGAGGGGGAACTGTTGATGCAAATTTCAAGCCTTCACATTTGGCTAGACATTGAAGAAGATATGTGCAACCATTTGATGGATCATATGAACCATAGCTTGTAACTCTTTTGATTAGTTACCATTTGTAAAAGGATAAATCATTGAGAGAATCTTGTAAGCCTAAATTTCATGGAGTTGGCAAAGGCATTAGTTATGAGTTTTTAAGAGAGAATAATTCCTTAATCAAAGGAATCACTTTTCAAATGGAGCCAAGTTTGAAATTTCAAAATTCAAACTTAGAATCAAATACTTATAAAAGGAGGCTTGTAATCTCGTGGCCTGAGTGCCCCTTTTCTGAGCTTATTGTTGATCTATTGTAGAGCCTAGGTGACTTACATCATAGCTCACTTAGACCACTCTCATTGTGCATCATTTATATGCCAATGATCTTGTACAAAAATGTTCTGTAATACATTTACATCATTGATCATCTCTGTTTACTTCTCTGCTATGACTACTCAGAATAGTGAACTTGGCATGATCATATCTCATTGATTCCTTTACCATTTTTCATGCCCTAAAGCTTGTTGGAACCAGCACAAAGTCTATTTTTGTGTAGAAAAGTTTCAAGATTTTTTCTTCAGCCATTTCGGAAAAATCTATGTCCAAGTGCTCTCTAGTCAATTACTGCTCAGTCCCGAAAAAGTTGGGGGTAAGCCTTGGAATGCTAAATTGATTTCTCAATGCATAGTTTGTTATTTTTTATGATTCTACTTTTAATCATTAGCTATCTAAGCTAATTTTATTCCCCCAAAAGGAATTTTATCAATTGCTACTGCACTATGAGCATTGAGCAAAAGATCCAGCAGGTATCAAGACCCAAACAACAAGTTTTGAGTGACTAGCTATTTGTAAAGTAATATGTTTTGATCTAATTGTTTCAAGCATCAACTTCAAAGTACATAGGTACTTTTTTGGTGTCATTTGAAAGCCAAAAGGGCCTACAACAAAACTATGAAGTTTGATAGGGCAGGTACAAAGCAGGTTTTGGTAGAACCACCTCACTTCCTTAAGTTATCCATCCATCTCTTCCAACAGTGGTATCAAAGCAAGTTCAGGTAAAATGGGAGATGGTTTCCCTTCTTTTATTGATAAATTGGACAGGAATAACTATCCAGCATGGTCCTTGAGGATGAAGACATATCTACAAGGAAGGAGTCTTTATGGATACATATCAAGAGATGAGGAGATGCCCATTTTCAGAAGCAAAGGACAACCTACAAGAGAGGAGCTTGAAAGACTCAACTCATGGTGTGCCAAAGATGGTCTAGCAAGGTCATATCTACTTAACTCTATCTCTGACTTCCTTCTTACATATCAACTTAACTCTATCTCTGACTTCCTTCTTACATATCAACTTAAATCTATCTCTGACTTTCATATTTGTGCTCTTAAATTCAATTGATGAATATGAACTTATTGCTAAATTTTTTATGAATGACATTAATAATGAAGCCAAAGTTGACATGAAATATAAAACTGTTGATAAAAATATTCAACCTATTGCCCAACCTTTACCAAAATGGAGTGAGGAGAAATTCAACAAGTCTCAAAAGATCCTTGTTTACATGAGCGTACATGTTGGGGGATTCTTGGACAAGAAGGGATTTGAGTGTTTGTAGGAGAAAATGGAAAGACAAGGAGAAAGATACACACTCAAAACCTCTGGCGATTGATTATAATAAGACAAATACAATGTTGAAGCACAATACAATCCAATGCTTCTGTGCAAAATCCCATAGAGTGCTCAATTACAAAATACCAAATACCCAAGGGACTTGTTGCTGACAGCCTCCTCTACACCAAACCTCCACCTTCCCAAGCCTGCACTTGTGCACACCTTGCACCAAGCTTCCACTAAGAGGGAGGGATGGGTACCTTCTATCGGCATGCGCACACTTCAATAAGACCTTGGGATCCTTGGGGGACTAGCTTAGCACTTCTCTGCACACTTCCTTGGTCACTATTCATGCACACCTTGCACTTCACTTCTCTGTGTCGCACACTGTGTATATCTTGCACTTCTCTCTCTTGCCTTGCTTAGACTAGCTTCCTCTTGCTTACACTTAGGATAGTCCAAGAATAGTCCTTGCCTTGATTTGAGTGTCGATTCACGTACGCTCCTAACTTCAAGAGTATCTTGGTGCTCACTTTCATGTCCCAAGATTGTCTCCTCAAATGGGCAGCCAACGACTCCCTGTTTTGTGCTGTAGTGACTTTAGACTAAAAACAAAAAATTTAATTGGGGGGCATACTTTCACTTCTGCGTACATTGCCGCTTCACATACCTTCACATTTTCCTTTTAAGTCTTCACTTGTGCACCTAAGAGAGGGTTCACCTGAACCTTCCGAAACACTTAAAAAACACTTTGAACCTTAGGGAAATTAGAGAAATACCTCTGCAACCTGCAACCACTTTCCGTGTGGACAATTACTTGTGCACTACCTGTGCACCTTGACACCTACACTTCGAACACTTTGACTTTGCCCCTGTTGACTTTGACCTTGACCTTGTTGACTTTGATTGGTTTGACTTTGAACTTTTGACTTTGACTATGGTTGACTTTGATTGTGGTTGACATTGACCAATATGACTTTTATGGGCTCAACAGCTGCCCACCACCTAATGTGCTCTCCGTCGCGGAGAGCTACAACCAAAACTCTAAGCATAGAGTAACCCATGATTCTTCTGATGCAACATCTGCAAAAGGACACTTGAGCAGCTACCAAGTCCACTAGGAGCAAGAGAGAACAAGCACCAGAGAATAACCCAAAAGTGGAATTATTGCAAGGAAAAAGCAAAGGAGAGCAATTGTAGGGTAGATAGAGGGGGAAGGGAGGGCTGAGGGGGCTGAGATGGAAGGGCAGGGAGAGTAAGGATGTGGCTGGGCAGAAGGGTAAGGGGAGGTTGATAGGGTAGGATTATGGGTCTGGAGAGGGCCAAAATGATCAAACAGAAGAGCTATAGAGGGTGCATATGTGAAAATTTGCAACATATGGTGAAATGGGGTGATAATAGACAATATGGACCATGTGGTGAAATAAAAACAGGTGATAAATGTGCTCAAAATATGTGGGTTGTGACCAAAATTCATAGAAAAGTGTGGATTTTGGAAAAATTAAGTCAAAAAATGAATCCAGAGGTGCCAAAAGACATGAAAATGACTCCAAATTTGAAAAAAATGGCCATTCGAGGTGCGATCCAGAGCCAAAAGGTTTGAGCCATGCAATATAATATATATATATATATATATATATATATATATATATATATATATATATATATATATATATATATATATATATATATATATATATATATATATATATATATATATATATATATATATATATATATATATATATATATATATATATATATGTTTGGAAAATAAAATAATTAAAAAAATAGTTGCCTCTTCACTTTTTTTTATTATTTTTATTTTTTAATTGAAATTATTAGAATGCACGGGGCTGGGAATAAAATAAAAGTAAAACAAATTAAAATATTAAATAAATTTAAAAAATAATAAAGAAAAATTAAATAATAATAAAGTCCCTGGTTTTTTTTTTGCCCATGGAAAATGCCTAGAAGTAGAGAAAAATAGAGATAAATTCCAAAAAATTACCAAAAAAATCCAAAAAAATTTTGAAAATTTTCTAAAAACTTTTCTACAAGGTCTAGGGCAATTTCCTCAGTCAAAACCATAGAGAGCTTCCTTTATTCCTCTAATTTGGCAAGAAAATGACTATTGAAAGGGATGATAAATGCTAGAAAAATTTTAAGAAATGCTTGAAAAAATCCCAAAAATTTCTAAAAATTTTACTTTTGTAAAGGCTATGAAAGGATTGCTAAATTTTGCAAAAAATGCAAGCAATAAGCATAAAAAAGGATAAAAACTACTAAAACTTAAGCAAAATGAAATGAGAGGGTTATGTACAACCTGGACAAATTTTGTAGGTTCCAGGTGATCCATAAATCTTCACTTTTGGTGATGATAGGCCTTGAGCCTTGATATGTTGACTCAGAAAAACTCCTCCATAAACTCCAATTGTACTGCACTTCCTTGGTTTTGTCTTCTTGTTGGGCACACTGGTCATCTGATAGGGGTACCCTAAATCCTTCAGTAAAATATTGCCTCCTCCATACTGCAACTTTTGTATCTTTGTTTCAGCAACTTTATAACTTAATCTACAAAATTTCATTTTTACTTTTCCAGCTTCTTCATCCAATGGAACCCTCTGTTTCCAAAGACTTGCAGGTACTCCTTCCGTATCCTTGTAAAGCCCTGCACTCAATATCATAAAAATTGACATAACACATGATATCCATACCAATAGCCATAAAAAAGTGGCCGATGACATATGATGTGAAGTATCTTCATCACTATTGCACTTAAGGGCTCTTCTTTTCTCTTCTCTTCAATGGCCTTTAACTGAGACTGTCTCACTCGAGTTGTTAGTAACTTGAATGATGTCCTCTTTCTCTACATATGCTTCTTCTCTACTTGAGTTTGGAAAAATTCCATAGCAGTAAGATGGGTCGTTTGCATGGAGCCAAGCCAACATGTTTTCATCTTCATATAAATTTGCTCCTTCAAATAGATCTACTTCTGGGTTGTCCAACAATTCTTCTTCCATACAAATACCAATTGTCCACATCATGCTAGTATTTCTCTGGTTGTCTGGTCCTTCTTCCAGAATCATCTGCTGCAACTCTTTTCCCTGTTGCTTTACCCACATTGTGTCCTTGCCTCAGTCATGCAACACATTGGCATGCCTTAACCAAGGTCTCCCAATTAACAGGGGGAAACTTCCTTCTACATGTGGCAACCTTAAAACAACAAAGTCCAAGTTAAAGATGGTAACTATGCTTTGGTTTGCCATTGTTACAGTGAAGTTGGCAGGTTTTGAAGGGTATAGTCCAATCTTTTTCATGGTATATCCAGGCATCAAGTTAATGCCAGAACCACCATCCACAATAACTCCTTGAAACTCATGACCTTTGATAGAGACTGTTACTCGAGGGCTCTTGTAATCTATGAGGGGTGCTTCCCCTACACTTTTATCTTTAGGCATAACAGTAGCCTTTGCCACTAAACTTGTTGTGGACATTTCATCAATTATCTGCAAGAGTTATGACCTGAATTTCCCATCCATCTTTATTAATTCAGAAATACTAACCTCCTTTTTCATGGACTTGAGTAGTCTGGAAGCTTCTGATTCCTTAAGAGCATGGGCTCCATTTGACTTATCAAACTCCTCATGAGCCCTGTTGAATGTGTGTCCAATGGCATCACTGGTACCTATGAAATTTTCTTTTTGCCTTGTATCTGCACCTGTGGTGGCTCTGTCTTCAGATGCAACTTTGCCTTTGTTCAATCCATTAATCATTGGTTCTTGACCTATGTCCACTTGAGCCTTCCCCTTGCTTCTTGTCTTCACTGTAAAAGATTTCAATTTCTTCTAACTGCACCACCCTGGTAGATGGTGATGGCACATTGACTTGATCTACCCTTTCTTCTTTGCATACAGAAATCATTTGAATGTGGGGCCCAGATGAAGATGCTTGGTTCTTAGGACAACAATTAGTATAGTGGTCTCTAGCCTCTGGGCACTTCTTGTAAGGAGGGGCATTTTCTGGGAGAGTGCACCTACTTTGATAATGCCCACATTCTCCACATCTGAAGCAAATAATTGGCCTCCTAGGCCCATTTCCAAAGTTATTCCTCTATCGAGGGTCATAATTGTTACCTTGATTGGGTGCAGCCACCATCACATTTGTTGGAGGTAGGGGTCCTCCTTGTGTCCAATATGTTGTTGCAGGCATTCCTCTTGATTGGCATTCCTAGGCCTCATGGCCAACCTTCCTGCATAGTTGGCAAGTCACACTTAATAGGGGACATTCACTTACTATATGGCCTTGCTTGCTGCACATGGTACACCAAAGTCCACTCTTGATGCCACACCCTTTGAGTTCCTGCAACTCCTATCGCAACTGAGCCAATTCCTCTGCTTGGGCCTCCTCCTCCTTTTGGAGCTTTAATGCTTCAATCTCCCTTCTCAACTCAATAACCGCATTCTCCTCCTCTTTGTTGGGCTTATTCCTTTTTAAGCCCTCCAGCTCCTTCCTTAGCTGGATTACTCGATCCTCCATTTCTGTAGAATATGGTAGTGGAGAAGAAGTTGCTCCATATTGTTGCCTTATCTGCTCCAGTCATGTAGCTGTGTTGATGAATTCCTCTATGGAGGCTGTAGGTAACACTAGTTCCTTGATTTTACATTGGGTGGTCACTGGAAGCGGCTTAGCTAACCATTTCTTGACAAACAAATCATGTGGTGGATCTGGTAACTTAGCCATTAGTGCCTTAGCCCTAGTTACAAACTCTTGAAATTTTTCACCTGAACCCAATCTCAAATTCTCTAATTCCTCTATGATGATCTCTGCAGTATTTCCATGCTGAAATTGATTTTTGAATGCATCTTTCATTAATTCCCAAGTTGTAAAATGGTTCTCAGCAAATTGGCTGAACCATTTATCTGTGAATCCTTCTAATGAAGCAGAGAAGAGTATCAAAAAGGCATCCTCTCTTCCCATTAAGCCTCTAGTTTTGCGTAGTGCTAAAAACCTTCTAATATGCTCGTCCGGATCTTCCTGAGCTAGGCCTTTGAAAGAAGGAAATTTTATATTTAATCTTGATAGTAGGGTTTCCAAGTCTACCTGTCCAGCCATGCTCCTTACTGATGAAGTTGATGAAGTGGACTATATGATCTTCTAACAACCTTCCTTCTTGTTTTCTTGCAGGTGACCCTCAATTTTTGGGACCGAGTTGTGGTCATGAGCTGTTCATAGTCCTCTTAGTATGAAATTGATAAGAATATGTACCTTTTAGCCCAATGAAGTAGTAGTCGGCACTTGAATAGTGCTTCTTCACACTCCAAGATGTCTTCTCCTATGCTCAAATCTCCTTGGAGTCCCACCGGGCATGCCAATTTTTGTTGGGGGATTCTTGGACAAGAATGGGATTTGAGTGTTTGTAGGAGAAAAGGGAAAGACAAGAAGAAAGATACACACTGGAAGCCTCTGTCGATTGATTATAATAAGAAAAATACAATGTTGAAGCACAATACAATCCAATGCTTCTGTGTAAAATCCCACAGGGTGCTCAATTACAAAATACCAAATACTAAAGGGACTTGTTGCTACCGGCCTCCTCTACACCAAACCTCCACCTTCTCCAAGTCTGCACTTGTGCACACCTTGCACCAAGCTTCCACTAAGAGGGAGGGATGGGTACCTTCTGTCGGCACGTGCACACTTCAATAAGACCTTGGGATCCTTGGGGGACTAGCTTAGCACTTCTCTGCACACTTCCTTGGTCACTCTTCATGCACACCTTGCACTTCACTTCTCTGCATCGCACATTGTGTATATCTTGCACTTCTCTCTCTTGCCTTGCTTAGACTATGCTTCCTCTTGCTTACACTTAGGATAGTCCAAGAATAGTCCTTGCCTTGATTTGAGTGTTGATTCACGTAGGCTCCTAACGGCAAGAGTATCTTGGTGCTCACTTTGATGTCCCAAGATTGTCTCCTCAAGTGGGCAGCCAACGACTCCCTGTTTTGTCCTGTAGTGACTTTAGACTAAAAACAAAAATTTTAATTGGGGGGCATACTTTCACTTCTACGTACGCTGCCGCTTCACATACCTTCACAATTTCCTTTTAAGTCTTCACTTGTGCACCTAAGAGAGGGTTCACCTGAACCTTCCAAAACACTTTGAACCTTAGGGAAATTAGAGAAATACCTCTGCAACCTGCAACCACTTTCTCCAATTCACCATTTGTGGACAATTACTTGTGCACTACTTGTGCACTACTTGTGCACTACTTGTGCACCTTGACACCTGCACTTCGAATACTTTGACTTTGCCCCTGTTTGCTTTGACCTTGCTGACTTTGATTGGTTTGACTTTGACCTTTTGACTTTGACTATGGTTGACGTTGACTGTGGTTTACTTTGACCAATATGACTTTTATGGGCTCAGCAATACAAATATTGGTCATACATTTACAGATGAAACTTTGAAATTAATCAAAATAGGAAATGAATGATCAATTTTTGCTACCTGTTGAACGTGACTTATTCCAAAGAGTTATTAAAAATCATGGAAAGCTTTTTCATTACATCCTCATGAGATAGGTTGTGCCGATCCACAACTTGTACCTCCAATGATTATCTTTACTATACCTCATATCCCATGGAATCTTCGTCCTATACGAGTCCCAAAAGCTCATTTACCTGAGTTAATGAGGGTACTTAAGGAGAAGATTCACATGAGGATTCTTGAACCATCTTCTGCACCTTACTCAAGTCGATGGTTCACTGTACCTAAGAAAAATGGCAAATTACGATTTATACAAGATTTACAACCTCTGAATAAAGTTATGATTAGGAATGTAGGAATTGGTCCTATTGTAGGAGAATTTATTGAAGCATTTTTTGGTCATGCTATCTATTCAATGGGAGATTTATATTCTGGCTATGATCAATTTCAACTTGCTATTGAAAGTATGGATATCACGACTATGAAAACTCCTTTAGGCTTAGTTTACATGTGTACTTTGCCACAAGGAGCTACTAACTTAGTAGCATACATGATAAATGCCATGAATATGGTTTTACATGACTTCATTCCTAATGTAACTATGCCATTTATAGATGATATACCTATAAAAGGATGTCAAGAGAATGCAAAAGATGAAACTCTAGATTCTTTTGGCTGTAGAAAATTTGTGTAGACCATATCTTTGATTGTGAACGGCTTTTTTAAAGATTTGAAGAGGTTGGTCTTATGTTTTTTATTGAGAAGTCTTTTTTTGGTGTTAATGAGGTTCTCATAATTGGTCATTTATGTGGGAATTATGGTTGGAGACCATATCCACCTAAGGTTGATGCCATAAACAAGATTTCTGAGACATATATCAATATTAGTGAAGTGAGACGATTTCTTGGTGCTTGTGCGTTTTATTCAATTTGGATTCCTCACTATGCACATGTTGCTAACTGTTTATATGAATTGCTAAGAAAGAATGGGAAGTTTCTATGGAAATAAGAGCATTCAAAAGCCATGAGGAAATTAAAGAAATTGCTTCTTAATTCTCCTATTTTAAAACATGTGGATTATTATAAACAAAAGCCCATTATCTTGACTATCGATATGAGTCCCATAGGCATAGGATGGGTTATTGGTTAGGATGATGAAGAGGGAAAAAGATGTGCAGTTAAATTTGGTGCAAAAATATTACATGAAAATCAAAGAAATTATCCTCAAATTGAAAGAGAACTCTAGGGTTTAATCACCACATTACAAATTGATAAAGAATATTTTATTGGAGCCAATATAATTGTAGAGATAGACTGCTTACCACTTATAGGAATGATAACAAATTGTTCATCACCTGATATTGCTATGCTTAGATGGATTTCTTACATTAAATTTATGAATGGTGCTCAAAATTCATGCTAATGGAACTTATGCTTTATGAGAATTGGATGGAACAGCTCTCAAAAAATTTAATTGCAGGCAAAAGGATTAAGTTGTTTAAATAAAGGAATGATGAAAATTATGAGTTGATGTATGATGAAGAGAATGAATGAATTTTCATTGATTTATGTTGATAGAAAAGGATGTATGGGATTTTTTTCTCTTAATGTGGATTTTCTTTTGTAAGATGAAGATAAATGTTTGATAATGAAAGCTAATTATACTTGAGTGTCTAGATGTTGATGATCTTTTAGCAAGAATTTCATGATGATTTAAGCAAACAACTTGAAGATTTTTCATGAAAAATTTATGATGAATTTGAAGGAGAGATGATTGAAGATGAAGCTAATTATCAAGTTGTATGTATCTATGATCTAAATTCTTTATGTTTTTTATCTATGCATATCATTTGCATTCGTGACAAAATATAATCATATAATCTGGAATGAGGCTTATCAAATTATAAAGTGATTCTATTTAGCCACAGTAGGAATACAAAACTTGATTTATGTTTCTAAGTTTATGAATCGAGTAGGGATTTGATATGAGCAAAAGGATTTTCTAGTTCAATTCAAATGATGAAAGTAATTGTATATATGTATGAGCATATAGATGCAAGACTCTTATCTGTTAGATCATATGTCTTTCTCCTACATGCATCTAGATCCTTAGCTTGGATTAAGGGGTTAGGCCTTTCCCCTTCAAAACAAAAAAGTTGTGAATGTAAAAACAAAAAAAAAGAAAAAAAATATATGATGAACGGAAGTTTATACCTTCTTTCACCCCAAAAAGGTATTCATAATTTTCACCCATATGATGAATGGAAGTTTATACCTTCTTTCACCCCAAAAAGGTATTTATGAATATCACCGACCTGAAGATTACAAATCATACTTGTATGAAGATAAAGACGAAGAAAAGCTAGTTGCAACAAACACATCTAGTCATTAGAAATTGGGCAAACAAGGTGGATGTTTGTATGAGTAGATCTAGTTGATTTCTTTGAAATGTTTGATTGCTTATATGTGTGTGCTTATATATAAAGAAACCTGATTTTGAGTGAATGAAGAAGAATTTTGTTTTGTGATGATCTTTACAAAGTTTATAAATGATTGGAACTTAGATTAATGATTTGTTGACCGAAATGGTTGATAGTTCAACTTTGTAATTTGATATGTTCTAAATACCAGATTCAAATTAAATAAATTTCATGAGCATTTTACGTGAAAAATTCAGATTTGATAAATTTGAAAATTATTTATAAAAGAATTTGATATTGTTATATGATTGGATTTTAGGATGGCCATCAAGATGCTACTTCCCTTGATCTATAGGTTGGCCCATTGGGACAATGTGCAGGTTTGGTGGGGGCAGATGTCGGAATGATTTTCACCTTCAACTTGACATATAGAAAATTAAAAATTTGATTTTAAGATTGGTTATCTCTAAAATTCTCTCAAACATTTTGATAAGATTTTGTATTTCATTAATCTCTCTAGTGCCTGCAGGTAGAAAATTTATGGAAATGAGAAGTGATCAGATATCATTATGCATGATCACTTATTTAACATGTGTCCACCTATACATGTGCATATGTGTATTAGGGTTTACCCTAAATGCCTATATAGATGTGTAATTGTGTGTATGGTACCCATTTGTATGTGGGGGTATGGGTAGAAACCTATGTGTCTAGCTAAATATATGAGTATTTAATTAAATATGTGGGTACTATGTGAGTGTGTGTAAGGGTTTCAATGTTTATATGTATGGGTAGGTATGTACGTTTGGGATCATTAACATAAATATGATGTTTATGAACATTTGAATTAACAAATATATGTTTAAAGTTAATTAATATATCTTATATTTTATATATTTAATTAATATATATATATATTAAATTATGATTTAATTATCTATCTTGATAGTCTGTGTGTGTATGTAAGTATTAAGGTATTAAACCTTAGCGTAAAACTAAATTAAAAGTATTAAAGAATCATAAAAATAAAAAACAAATAAATAAAAATAAAAAATAAAAATGAATTAATTATATGTGGTGTGTGTGAGTGCTTGTTAAAAGAGTGGTGTGAATGGTTTATGCGTTTAAAGTGAGTAAAGTGAATGAATAAAAGAATGGTATGTGAGTGTGTGTGTGTGTGTTAAAGAGTTATGCATATGGGTTGTGTAATTAAAGTAGATTAAAAGAGTGGTATATGTGTGTATGCTAAAGAATGGTGTGCATGAAAAGGTGAATGTCTGCACATAGTATATATATGTGTGTGTTTTGTCCTTTTCTCCTAATGTTTCTCTTGCAGGGATTCACTTTTTCCCCTTCTTTGCCTCCTCCTGTATGCATAAGAGAGAGAGAGAGAGAGATCTTATTTTTCTCCTTCCCCCCTCCTCCTTTTGACGGCTCTGAGTAGGCAGAGAGAGTAAGAGAGAGCAATTCATATGCCCCTCCCTCCGGATGATCGTTGGCTATAGGTGCTACTAAACGCGTGCCAATAGAGATAGGGAGAGAGAGAGAGTAGGGGAGATAGAGAGAGAGGGAGAGGAAGAAAAATTTATATTCTCTTTCCCCCCTCCTTCCTGGCGGTTCCGACTCAGTAGGCATTGTTGCACAGTTCGAGAGAGAGAGAGAGAGGGAGAGAGAGAGAGAGAGAGAGAGAGAGAGAGAGAGAGAGAGACAGCTCCTCTCGATGACTTCTCGCAGCAAGCACTGACACACATACACACAGAGAGAGAGAGAGAAAGAGATTACCTCCTCCTCCCCCCTCTTGCTAGCTATGCATGCACATGGCACAGAGAGAGAGAGAGATATTATCTCCTCCTCCCCCTCCTGGCGGTTGCACAGACACATGATAGAGAGAGAGAGAAAGAGACAAAGAGAGAGAGAGAGAGAGGGAGAGAGTACCTCCTCCTCCCCCTCTTGACGATAGCGCATTCACATGAGAGAGAGAGAGAGAGATTATCTCCTCCTCTCCCCTCCTGGAGGCTGCGCGTGCACACGAGAGAGAGAGAGAGAGAGAGAGAGAGAGAGAGAGAGTTAATTAATTATTTTATAGTTATGTAATTTATTTTATAGTCAATTAATTTTTTTATAGTTAATTAATTTATTTTATAGTTAATGAATTTTATAATTAGAATCTATGCATATACTTATAGTTATATGATGATGTATGCATGTGTATGCATAATATTAGGAGCATGAATGCATAAGAATGCCTAATTAGATATATGAGTGTGCATGTATATGTAAGTGCATATGTGTGTGAAGTGTTAGCATGTATGTAAGCGATATGTGCATATGCATATGAGTGATGTGAGCATGCATGTGCATAAGAATTAGATACATGAAAAGTGACTGAGAATGCATATGTATGTTAAATGCATGTTTATGAGAATATATGTATGCATAATGTGATGTGCATATGTATGTAAAAGGTAGAAGCATGAGAATGAATATAAATGAACATGAAGATGTGTGTTATCTTGAATATGTGTATGTGATAGTATGGTAGCATTCATGAAAATGTGTGTTAGCTTATGCATAAGAATGTTTGTTAGTATACATAAGAGTAATGAGAATATGCATGTGAGAATAAGCATGGATGTGCATGGATGCATGTGTATATGCATAAGAATGTATGATAGAATATGCATGAGAATGAATGTTAACATATGTGATGAGCATTTGAATAAGTATAGATGCATATAAAGATATGAATGCATGAATATGAGTTTCTGAAAGTGAGTTAGCATATGTTAGCATGCATGTAAGTGTATGTTAGCATGAACATATGAATATGTGTTAGCATATGAAAGTGTGTTAGCATATATGAGAGTGTGAAGTGTGTTAGCATTTGCATAAGAATGTATGCTAAGATGCATGAGAGTGATGTGTCTTAGCATGAGCATGAAGGTAAGTTATCACATGCATGATTGAATGATGTGAACATAGGTATAAGCGAATGAGCATGTCCATATATGTTAGGAATTACAAGTAATAAGTATGTTTTATGTTTCATAAAATGTACTTATGTTTTCCTAATGTTTTTTCTTGCAGTGAGCATTGATAAAGATTGACGAATATTTGCTTCATCCATCTTTTCTAAATCCAATTTTTAAGTTTAATTTTGTATTAGTCTTTTGCATCAAAATATTTGTATAGGGTTTATTATAGTTTTGAATTAGAATAGCAGTTTATCACTCAAAAAGTCTTTAGCAATATCAAGAAAATAATTTAGAATTATTCATTAATCAATTGGTAATTTTCATTATTCTATAGTTATGATGTCTACTAAGCCTTTGAATGAGTCTGGGAGTACTAAGTTTAGGAATGAGTCTGTGCATAGTGAGTCTGTGAACGAAAATACAACTTCTACATCTTTCATTTTTAAGGTTTTATTACCACCACCTATTAACACTACCACTCGACCTAAAGAGAATGAATCAAATAAAGAAGTAGAAGAAGAGGAATTTATCAAAGACTGTATTAGTGAAGCTCTAGTGTCACCGTGTTATGATCAGTATTGTTTATCTAGATTTCTAGCTACTCAACCTTATGGTTGTTGAGATATCAAGCTCAACATGTGATGATCCAGGATGATACGTACCAGTTTTTCGTTTCTCTGACATGTATAGTGGTCAGGTCGGTATATGTCAGGGATACTTCATTGAGCTTTATTAGATTTATCTACCGAGAGTGATGGCATATTTGTTTCTTGCCAGCTCACTCATTTGCGAACATTAGATTTTTCCTTATATACTGATCTTTATATATTGCACTTGTTGTATTCTTGTTTTTCGGTCATTCTTGTACACTCCTTTTATGTAATAGAAGAAGAAGAAGATTATTCTTCCTTGCCTCAATCTGTGTGTGTGCTTCTCCTTGAGAGTGAGAGTGTGTGTGTGAGCTCTCTTCCTTATCTCCTTCCTCATGACATGGTATCAGAGCCAGCGTGGCTGTAGAGAGCTCATGGAGAAGGCGACGGTGAAGACTACGCGGCAAGGCATGGAGAAAATGCGATTTCACAAACGGCCTCCGTTTGCTATGGAAATCAGCCTGAAGGTAGAAGACCTCTTTATCCCTTTAGGGTCACTCCTTTTTGTTAGATCGAAGTTTCGGAGCTATCTCGACCTTCGTTTCTAGCCCACAAGGTGGGGCCCACAAAAAATCCAAGTCAGTTTCAGAAACTGATTGCGTTGTATTCGGCAACACTCATATATTCCAGATCGAGAATTTCAAGTGATTCCATATACTGTTGATACACGAAAACTATGTTTCTCTGAGATCGAACTGTTCTGTCATAGTGCGACAGTGTTCAAGCATAAGTGTTGCTTGTGGTGTTTTGCAGTGTTGTGAATTGTTGGAGAAATGGCAAATGCAGATGTAATGAGTCAGCTTATGAGCGATAAGCTGGACAAGAACAAATTCCACCCTTGGAGATTCAGAATGATGAATTTCCTGATGGGAAAAGGCTATTGGAAGTACATCAAAGGAGAGAATGAAAATGGTCCGCAGTTACCAGAAAGGAATCGGACTACAGACCAGTTAAGAGCATATGAGGAGTGGAATCAAGGAGCACGAAAGGTAATGTATTGGCTATCTGTTAGCATACAAGATAGCATGATTGGACACATACAGGATGCCAAGACTCCAAAAGAGGTTTGGAACAATCTCGTCACTTTGTATGAGACTAATACAAAGGCACAAAAATTGCAACTCAAGAACGAGCAGCATACATTGGAAAAGAAGAGCATGTCGGTAAGTGACTACACTCTAAAAATCAAAAGCATATGTGAGTCACTTGCATCTATTGGCGTGAATGTAGATGATGATGATAAGGTGGAAGTGTGCCTTTGTGGTTTAGGAGCTGCATATAAGCAGTTCAGAACTTCCATACAAACTAGGGAAAATATTCCGAATTTTGTTGATCTGGTATCTATGCTGATTATTGAAGAAAAGAATCTTGGTGAGGATTCAAACTCCGAAGGAAAGCCCAGTCCTGAGCAGGTATTCTACTCTGGCAGAGGAAGAGGCAGAGGTAGAGGTTTTGGAAGTGGAAGAGGAAACAGTAACCAAGACCAAGGTCAACAACAGAATCATGCAGGAGGAAGAGGACAGTTTTGAGGCAGGGGGAGCCAAAGAGGTCGCAAAAATGTCCAAAGAAATGATTCAGTTAACGATAATAAAGGATGTTGGAATTGTGGTAAACGTGGACACTTTGAACATGATTGCAGGTTGAAGAATCAAAATAACAGAAGGCAACAAAACAACTATGCATCCACAAGTGCAGATGATTCTGAGAAGTTGTTTATGATTCAACATCACATGATGAATACGATGTCTGCTAGTGTTTCAAAATCAAATGATAATGTCTGGTATGTTGATTCAGGTGCTTCAAATCACATGACCAGTCATGCAGAATGGTTTAGTAGTTTGCAGAAAATGGCAGTTCCTGGATATGTTGAAACAAGTGATGATACATCGCATCCTATTGAGCATACAAGAAACATAACATCGTCTATGGAGGACAGGAAGGTAAAACATCTTGCTGATGTGTTGCATGTTCCAAATATAACAAAGAATCTGGTTTCTGTTGGACAAATGGTTGACCAGGGATTACAAGTCAGGCTCAATGCTGATGGATTATATGTAGAAGAGTACAAGCAAGATGGACGATTGGTTGCCAAAGGAAAGAAAGTGGGTAGGATGTTCACCTTAAATGTGAAGATTCGTGAAATGAATGCAGCCATGTTTGCAAAAGGTGCAGGAGTTATTGCAGGTATAGAGATATGGCACAAACAGATTGGACATGCAAACTTGCAAAGGCTGAAACTGATGCAGTCAAAGGAGATTGTCCATGGACTACCAAATTTCAAAGTTGCAGAAATGCAAAAGGTATGTGCAACATGTCAATTTGGTAAACAGTCAAGAGCATCATTTCCACATGACAAGCATGTTAGTGAGAATGTACTAGAAGTAGTACATACAAATGTTTGGGGTCCAGCAAAGACCACATCTATGGGTGGTTAAAAGTTTTATGTTACTTTCATTGATGACCATACACGCAAAGTATGGGTATATTTCATGAAAGAGAAGAGCGAGGTGTTCACTCACTTCCAGAATTTTAAAGTTATGGTGGAAAAGCAGACATGGAAGTACATTCAGATATTAAGATTTGATGGAGGAGGTGAATACATGTCAAATGAGTTCAACAGTTTTCTAAAAAATCATGGAATTCAGCGTCAGTTTTCATGCAGGTACACACCACAACAGAATGGCATTGCTAAACACAAAAATAGACATATTGCCGAAATAGCAAGAGCTTTAATGGCTGAGAATAAGATGCCTCATTGTTATTGGGCAGAAGCTGTGCATACTGCTATATACATCATGAACATAACTCCGACTGCTGTTGTACATCAAGTCACACCTGAAGAGAAGTTTACAGGTAAAAAGCCAAACTTTTCACATCTGAAAGTTTTTGGCTGTATTGCATATGTACATGTCCCAGATGAATTGAGGACGAAGCTTGATCCAAAAGTAGAAAAGTGTGTCTTCATTGGATACTCCCTTGAGCAAAAGGGACATAAATGTTATAACCCACTCACAGGTAAAGGTGAGCAGAGATGTGGTATTTGATGAAATGTCAAGCTTCTATGCAGATGCCAAAGAAGGATTGAGTCTTGAACCAAATGATAAAGAAAATGCTGAAAAATCAAGTGCAGAATCTCAGGTTTTGAGTGGACCAGATGCATCACCAAGCAATAGTTCCAACTCAAATCCATGGAGTGGAAGATTACGTGGAAATTTTGGTCCAACAAATTCATCAAACACATCCAAGAAAGGTAAAGAAAAGCTTTCTGCTGGTCATAAAACATGTGTAGGTTTTGAAGACGTTGATGGAGATTCAAGCGGTTCAGAAAAGAGTCTTGATGAGGAACTTGGATTGCCCTCTGCGAAGACTCCAGGAGTAAGAAGGCACTGGCAGAAGTCCGAGAAAAAGAAGAATTGTTAAGTGTTGCTGATGCAGAGATTCTACAGTTAAAGCAATTACTACAGGATAAAGAGGATGCACGTATAGCTTTGGGAAATCTGTTAGAAGAAACCAGACAACAGCTAGATGAAGTGGTACAACGCGGACAAGAGATGCACGATTTGGTTAAGAAGACTAATGAAGAACTCCAGAGAAGCAAGTTTGATTTATCTGAAGTAAACAATATTCTTAAACACAAATTGACCATGGAAGCTCAATTACAGAAAGAGATAACAGGAATCAGAAGAGAGCGTGATGCTTTTCATCGAACAATCCAATTTCAGAATCAGGAGATAGAAAGAAGAGAGAATCAACTGGATGCACAGAAAGAAAGACTCTCCAAAATTGATAAGCAAATTGCTGATATGAAAGTCAGTCGGGATGCAGTTTTGGCAAATGAATTTTATTTACAGGAAGCTTTTCTGCAGACCCAGGCAGAAAGTTTAATAAGCCAAGTTATTTCGTTAAGCTTAGTATGGACAGATGCTCAGCTCGTAGAACCAGATATTTTGAAACAGATGTTAGAAACATTGAAAAAGAAAATTGCTCGGACATTTAGATTAGTCAGAACTATGTATTTAGAAGGAATAGTAGATGAACCATAATTTTTGTATACCTGTGGGTTCAAGTCCACCGTGCGTGCCAGTGTAAGCTGCCGGATTGGCAATTGTAAAATCTGACTCTTAACGAACCGAAAGGTCGTTGCGTAAATGATGTAACCTTGATTGATGTTGTAACCTTTATATAAATCAATGAAAAAAGACGCTTCGGGGACGACCAGAGGAGTCGCTAGACTGTTCGTCTGATTGATGATATCTGTGTAGTTTCCGTGGTGTGTTTGAGAACTCTGAGTTATTTTGTATCTTTCTGTTTTGTTTGCTTATCTGTATCTGGGTGTTACAGATTGTGTTACGGTAGTGTTACATTAAGCGAAGTATTGAATCGCTGTTTTTGTAAGTGGTTTTCTGTAAGTCTGCGTTACAGTAGCATTCACTTTGTACGTTGATTGCTGAGAAGTTTTAATCTATGTATGAGTCGATACTCTGTGAGTGAGTGAATCAGAATAGTAAGTCTATAAGGAACAATTTTGAGTGTTGTCTGTTAGTAAGTCTGTTAGCAGAGTTGATGAACAAACTGTTATGTGAGTGAGTTGATTTGGGAAAATCAAGTATAGAGCCTCTGTTTAACAGACCCCTTCCACTCCCAAGAACCCGATATATGTTTAAACGCGTCTCTAACGGCAAGACCCGCGTTTAATAGTCTTCACCTTCTAAATCAAAACACAAATCACATTAAAACCCTCGAAACATTAAAATCCATATAACATTCCATTATTCCATAAAGTATAACAAAGAGGATTAATGTTAGTGATGGTAAATGTGTTTATTGTGGCAAGGAGGAAGATTCGACGCACCTGTTCATGCATTGTTGGCATGCCAAAAGATATTGGCAAGTTTTGGACAACTACCGAAGGCTCAAAGACATCAAACAATTAGCTGTGCAAGAAATCCTTCTTGGAAACTGCTTCTTTGGCACCTTTGGAGAAGCCATATAGTGTGGTGTATATGGTTGAGCAGAAATCGAAGAGTTATTCAAAATGGAGTAAAGGACTTCCTAAAACCCATGAAGGCTACTCTTATGTTGTCTAGTCATAGATGTATAAGAGCCATCAGAGATGCTACTGATCAAAAGATCTCAATTGCAAATGTGATCCAAGATTTCCAAGCTAGTAAATGGAGAGAAAAATTAATGGAACAATACTCTAGAGATGTCTTCTTAATGGTTCTTTCTCTAGGAGGACGAGTATTTATCTGTATTCTTTGATTCTCGCTCTTTATAACCATGGGACTCTTCCAACACCCTTGTAATTATGTATTCTTCCCTGACGAGCATGTTTTTCGAATGGTTGGTACCTCCTTGTTGTGGGCTGTTGTGGCCGGTTATGGCTCTACCTTTGTTTGTATGGGATTTTTTTTTTTTAAATGGAGGTTTGGCTGAGGCCTACTCCTTCAGGATTTAACTTTGAAATTGCAACTGTATAAGGAAGAGCATAGTACCCATGGGACCTCCCTTATCCCACAAGAACAGGGGTTTACATAACTGGGTTAAACTGCGGTCACAACTACCGCGGGGCAGGACATCAACCAGAAGGTAGAACTTTCTATGTTAAACATGTCCCTTACACGGTGCCGGTGGGGGTTGAACCCTCACCCCCACCTCAAGAGGCAAGAGGCCCAACCACCCGGATAAGCGACCTGGGACAAAGTTTGCATGGGATCTTTTTTTTTTTAAATGGAGGTTCGGCCGAGGCCTACTCCCCCAGACTTTAACTTTGAAATTGCACCTGTACAAGAAAGGGCATAGTACCCATGAGACCCTCTTATCCCACAAGAATAGGGATTTACAAGACTGGGTTAAACGGCAGTCACAACTACCGTGGGGATGGTCAAACGGTGGCCAACAGCCACATACAACAGTTTTTAGGATTCATATGTCCCTACATGTTGCTGCCAAGGGATCTTGTATGTCCCCTTGTATGGGATCTTGTCTCCCTGCACAATCTGTACATTAATTAATTCTCTTTTCCTTGCTTGTTAAAAAAATAGTAAATCTGTACATCTTTAGCGTTCTTGCCCAACTTGATTCTCAGTATCCGCCAGGTCCTGTTTCGAATTCCTCTGAAAATTCCGTGATGTTTCTTCTTTCTTGACTCGTTACGCGGCCGATACACGGACTCCATTATTTATTCCACAGGCTGTGCTGAATCCTGATGCTTATCGCAGTTGAGGCAATCGCTTCGCAGATTACATTTTCCGCTCCGGCGCTTGATCCCAGCTTCTTTGCCTTCTTGCCTCTGTACTTCTCTGTGTAGCGTCTGCATTTTCCAGCTAAGCAGCTTCGTTATAATACGCTTCACTGTGTCTCCATTGCCATTGATGTCTTTAGCGTTCTTGCCCGAAAGCGGCCTAAGCGCTTTATAATTTGGTCGTGCCCTCCTTGTCTCAGGATTTGCAACATCCTGTGTCATCTTCAGCCTTTATCGGGTACTCTGGCCAACAATTTGCAGATCCTTAACTTGGATAACGATTTCCAATTCATCGGGAGATAGGTTAGTTTTTCTCCAAACAATGTCGTTCTCATCAGCTGCAAATCCTAACCCTCAAGAAGAGACGCCGTTGCAAAGAGCTCTTCGCGTGCAGGTAGAGAGTAACTGTAGATCGAGAACTCTCACCATCATAAACTGTGATTCTCTGCCTTTGCTACCAACAGCAATGCTTCAGTGTAGCGCACAAGCGCCGTCTCATCTCGAAAGTCCCCGAACAAGAGCAATACGTAAGAATCACAAGCAAGAACGCACTCGGAGAGTCGTGAAGATGAAGACTTTTGAGACCATTTGTGTAACCCAGGATGACTTCATACGGTCTGTACTGGAACACACATCGATGATCAACATCCCTAGCTCCCATATCCCAGGTCAACCTCCAGCTTTACTTGAGACTGTAAGCCCAGGCACCATTATTGGATTTGCAAGCGAAACATTTGATGTTCCTGGAATGCGTTTACAAGCTTCCGATCCAGAAGGCAAGGATGTCAATACTGTTCTGCCATTAGACGAGAAATTTTTCCGGCATCTTGAAGAGTTTGGCAATGACATGTCTCGAGGACTTGTGTGCTGAAAATTATACAGATTGCTGAGAGGTTGCGGATAGCTCGATTGCTGATTTGTCTAAACAGCACATTTCAGTCGCTCACACCTGGCTTTCAGATACTTCACATTCTAGCCTTGCTTAGATTTCGTTCTTTCCTCTTTGAGGTTTCATTCATATTGAATTGGAGACACCAAGACCTGTGGAATTCATAGAACCACATATATTGGACAACCTGTAAAGCTGTAGTCAGTGCAAGCGGATCATGCAGAATTGCCAACAATTTGACTAATAATGCCTTGATGGTAAGGACTGAGAAACATCTGTAATGTGCATATCATTTCCAATATCCTTCTGGAACAAGGGATGATTAAGTTCCAATTTTCTGACGGAAACTCTTGTTGCTCTGTCTCTGTCCGTATTTTGGACGTAAATCTATAAGCTTTCACACAATGACATCAGAAGAATGATTGATCATCCCTATTTTGATTGCAATCCAAACGTTCGCATTTTAATGGGGAATATCTAAACTGTTCTAATGTTACCAAGGTACAATTCAATGTCTTGTTCGTAGACCTTCCTGTATATTGATTAATTACCTCTGCATTTTGATCAATCACCTCGGTACATTGATACAAAGCTGTAAGGCTTCCCACAGTGACATTACAAGAATGATTGACCATCTCTGTTATCAATGCAATCCAAACGTTTGCATTTGAATGTTGAAGATATAATTCTATGTCTTGTTCCTAAACCTTCCTGTATATTGATTAGTTACCTCACTGCTTTGATGTGAAAGTAAATGCCTGTATGCAAGGTGTATCCGTGATTGATTGTCTGTGTGTATGTGAAATTTAATAGTCCTTCAAACGATCTTGGTCAATGTGGGAAAAGGCATAATTATCTGATCATGAACTTCATTGACTTTGTGATTAATGATACAAGCCTATTAACATGATGCTGATCACTTTTCCTTCAATGACATGTCATTCGCACCATAAGCCTAGCAGGAAGCAACTTAAGTCGACCTGATTACGTATTAAAGCAGAAGCCCTAAAACACTAGGATTTGAGAGCCCTTTATTTTCTGATGAATCTACATGGTAGCCTTTCTATTATGTTCTCAGTGATTCATCTTTGAATACATGTAAATATTGGACACTTTTATAGTTTTTGAAGAGAGTTCTTCATAAAGTTTGGAGTAAGACTTGATATATTCTGATTAAGTTCCTCATTTCCGGAGGGATCTCTAGAGACAGGTAAGTTTTTTATTATGCTCTCAGCGATTCTTTTTCGAATAGATGTAACTATTGGGCAATTTCTGGTGGGCTTTACAGTCGCTTTTCTTTGAGCATAGTTCTTTTTTCTAAAAGGAAGTTCGGCCATGGCCTAATCTCCCGGACTTTAATTAAAATAATGAAGAAAAGTTACAAGTGCATGGGAGTAGTGCCCATGGGACCCCCCAAATCCCACAAAGCAGGGGACGAGTTCGGTAAGCTAGAGGGCATTACAAATGAGGCGTACAAAACTATCATCTCCTTCATGGGGGACCCATTTGGGTTTCAACTTATTATCTACGAGGAGATAAATACAGTGGTGTCTAAATGGAGGAGATCTCTTGTCTCGGGAGATTCTTTTACCTAGAAGAAACAAGGATTTCTCAATCGACCATTCCTTTGGGGTTTGATCAAAGTTGACAGCACATCACTCCCTCCAAATTTTCCAAAGAGTCTCGCCTCTGATGGCATTCCACAGCCTAGCAGAGCAGCCAACCGCCTCACCCAACAGCGCCTGTTGCCAATTGATTTGGTTCGAGAGATGCAGAATCCGTGTCACTTGATGCCAGATAACACGGGACTTGGGGCAATCGAAGAAGAGGTGAACAAGGTCTTCGATGCCTCGATGGCACCGCTTGCACCATGGAGGCACACCACAGATTTTGTTGGCCCTTGCGTTGTACCAGATACCTTTATGCAAGATTTGCCACACAAGAACGGATTTCTTGATCTCGATAAGGGGGTGCCAAATCGACATGAACTTAAGTTCCCATCGAAGTTTGGTCCAAGAAAGAGACCACGCCTTGTTAAGAGTGTGATGAACATCTAAGTTTTCTTTGAAGTTGGGAATTCTGGAAAGTTTCTTACCATTGCTCCATTTGAGGCCCTCTAGGCAAGGAAGATCCTGTCCGCAGAGAAGGCGGGTAGTTGAGTGGTCCCATGCTGAACACCTGTTTTGAAGAAGAGTCCATTCTTCGAGAGAAATTCTATGTCTTGGGTCTAAGTCTTCAAACCTAATCCACTCTCCGGTCTCTTGTTTCCAGAGCTGCTTCCACTGTTTGTATCCCTTGTTCCAAAGTCGCTTAGCCGTTTGGCGGTTCCAATACTCCACCTCCCTTAAGCCGCTGATCGGGAACCAGATAGAGTCATTTTGTCTTATCCACGCAGCCCACTTCCACTCATCACTGACTCTGATGAATTGTTTGGCTTTGTTCCAACTCTTCCATAAGGAACACACGAGGCTAGAGCCTTTAGGGGACACCGGGTGGGGGGAGAACAAAAGCGTGAGGATCCCAATGTCCTTCCAGCCGAGAAGACCAACCAAGGTAAGGTCTTTCGAATTTCTGAAGATCAATTTAGCCTAGGAGGACTCCCTATTGCACCAAGCCTTGATAAGCCACTTTGCCGCCAGCTTGTCAGCTAACCCAGTGATATCCAAAATCCCCAAGCCCCCTGAGTCTTTTGAGCTAATACAAGTTTCCCATTTGATTTTGGGAATCCCCCTCCTATTGGGGTCCCCAGTCCATAGGAAGTTTCTGCAGATCCTTTCCACTTTGGCCAATTCTTTCTCCTTAGGTCTCCAGCACGAGATATAGTAAACAATCGTAGAAAGCATAAATGTGTTGACAACCATTGCACGCCCTACCAAGTTAGCTTGCATACCTTTCCAATGATTTAGTTTGCTATCCAGTTTGGATAGAATCCAGTTCCACCATTGGTCCATCGAGATGTTGAAGCCCATCGGAATGCCGAGGAGACGGAAGACTTGGCCGCTCGGGATAACTTGACACCCCTGATCAATCAACAGTTGAGGCGGAGGCCCATGGATTGCTCTGAAAGCAGTTTTAGCATGGTTGATTTTCGAACCTGACGCCTTACAAAAGGTGTCGAGGCAGTTCCAAAACACCTCAATGCAGTTTCTATCGTTACGAACAAAGGCATTCATGTCATCGGCAAAGTATGAAGTAAAGCTGGAAAGTGATAACAATTTGCTTCTGTATCACTTTATTTGAATCCATGACTTTATTCTCGCATATGATTATGGAATTTTCCTGGACAGATCATACTTCACTGGAGAAAGGCCTTGTAACCTCCCTGTTTCCGGACTCCCTTTTCTTCTTTTTGCAGGAAAGACAGGAAACGAATTTTGAAGGAAAAAGGGAGTGCAATTTTTCTGGGAAGGCAAAGTGGCTTCTCACATGGAGAGAAGACTCCTAGTAGTAGGCCATTACAAGGCTAGTGTTAGCGTACAAAGACAACAAGGTTCTCTTCCGTTTTGTGACATCTAGTGGCCTTTTGACCATTTCTTTCGTATTAAATATGGCCTATTGAAATATCTTTTGAGCTCTCCCAAGAGAGGAAAGGAGCAGTGCTGTCGAAGCATGTTGCAATGCATAATCGTCATATATGCAATGTGTCGCACAAACAATGAATTTACCAGCGCTTAATATTGTCTGCACAAGCAACAAATTTTTTCAATATGAAGGCCATTGGCTAAAAATCGTCGCTTTTTGGCTTTTTCTGAGCATTTCTGCTCGAAACAGAATTGCTGAATTTACTTCAACCAAATATAATGCTGGCATATCAGCGTGCATTTGCACGCAAATCAGATTTAATAAGGTATCTTTGACCTCTTCTTCTTCTTCTTCTTCTCCTCCTCCTCCTCCTCCTTCTTCTTCTTCTTCTTCTTCTTCTCCTTTTGCACTTCTTCTTCTTCTTCTTCCTCTTCTCTCTCTCTCTCGTGTTTACAATATTTGCATCATAGATTGCAATACCAAATTTCTTTCAATAGGGAGACATAACTAGTTACAAGAACTAGGTCATGTTCTCGTTTAATATTCTCTAGATCTTTTAAAAATGATCCAGAATTGCCGTGTTTTTCATATCAACACACTGAACTAGATATATAACTTAGCATGTCCTTAGAAAAGCTATCAATTCAAAACGAAAAGCACTAAATAAAATGAACATTATCCTCCTGGATGCAGAGGTTAGCTTTAAGAATGGTTCTCTTACTAGTGGGACATCTTTGAAGTGAACTGATCCCTATGGAAACCATTTCAAGGGAAATATCCAGACCATAGTATTCTTTATGCCATACATAATGTGAACATACACTAAGATGTCACTTAAAACTCCATGTCATAAGAATACCTGAATTAAAATTCATTACTTGCACATAGATGGCATGACTAGAGACCTTATCATTACATGTTCAGACATGAAGAATTGCACTTTAGAGAACGTTGCCCATTAGCTTGTGGATGGTAGGGGGCAGACTTCTTGTGTATAACCAAGAATTCTTGGAGAAGATTTTCGATAACTTCATTCAAGAAGTGATTTTCTATAGGTAGCTCGTATCTTGTGAATACATTCTCAAATAAGAACTTGGCGGTTGTCTGGGCATCATTCTTAGTCGTGGCTTTCACTTCTACCCACTTGGTTAGATAGTCTGTGGCCACAATAATATACTCTGCATGCGAACCCTTAGCTGGGGGATTAATAGGACCTACAAAGTCTATTTCCCACTTAGAGAATGCACGCCCATCCATCATAGGTTTCAAGGGCATCTCATCTTTGCATATAGGATATTGAGTTTGTTGACAAACATCACACCTCTTCACATAGGTATGTGCATCCATGTGAAGGGTCGGCCACCACAAGCCTGCAAAAAGGATTGCTTTAATCACCCGATCTCATCCAAAATGTCCTCCTGCTACACCCTAGTGAGCAGTTTCCAATATCTTGAGGTATTCGCTCTCATGGACACATAATCTGAGGTAACCATCTTCACCACGTTTGTATAGATTATCACCAATGAGTGAGTAATCTATGGTTTCTTGTTCTAAACTTCTTTTTCTAGCCAAAGTCATGTCTTGAGGGAATGTTTTCATCTTCAGGAAGGCTATGAATGGTTCACTCCAATCTGGCACTAAAGACACATGATAGAGAGTGGCACGCTCCACGGGCGGTTTAGTGCAACAGATCGGGCATTCTTTGCACAATTTATGGACATCAGCTTCCATAGTCGGCCAATGCACTCCGAGTCTCCTTAGTGTCTGTAGGGTTCGTTGCTTTGAGTAGTGTTGCTCTAATGCACCTACATGTGCTAATTGCAACCATTTAGCGTACTCATCCTCTTCCACACAACAAGCTAGGATCCCTTGATCTGTGTGCTTGTACATACTTCCTGCCATGATCTGGTATTTTTGGGCTTTTACTATCTCCCTATCTTGAGTGTTTATGACTGGGTGGTTGGGCCCGTATGTCAATACTGGCACTAATGGCTTAGCCCACTGAGGTACAACTTCCAAATTAAACAAGTAAGCATCAGGAAGGTCATCTGATACTCCTTGTGGGGCTTCTCCAGATGTGAGCCTAGAGAGATGATCTGATCTCAAGTGAGTCTTGCCTTTTCTCACCACAACCTCAAAGTCGTATTCCATTAGCAAGAGAAACCATCTTACTAATCTACCTGTATTGCATGGCTTGTTTACCAAGTACAACAGTGCTTGATGATCAGTAAAAAATTTAAACTTATTTGCAAGAAAATAGTGTCTAAACATTTTAACTGCATATACCATGCCTAATCCCTCTCGTTTAGTGGTGGTATAATTTCGTTCAGCTGCATTCAACTATCTACTAGCATAGGCAATTGGAAGATCCATATTACCTTCGCCCGTAGGTTGTGCAAGCACACATCCAACAGCATAATTGGATGCATCCACATGAACATGGAAGGGCTTATTCCAATCTGGTGTGGTCAAGATTGGTGCTGAACACAATCTTCTTTTGAGCTCATTGAAGGAGTCCTCACATTCATTAGTCCATTCAAAGTTGGTCAAAAGTCCATACAGTGGCTTGGCAATGATGGCGTACATGTGTATAAAGTGTCGGTAATAGCCACAATGCCCCATGAAAGCTTGTACTTCCTTGACATTCTTTGGCCTAGGTAACTCTACTATGGCTCTTACTTTCTCTTCATCGGTGGATATGCCATTCTTTGACACTATGTGTCATAGAATCTTGCCTTGCTTGACCATGAAAACACACTTTTCTAGGTTCAAGCAGACTTGATATTCTCTGCATTTGTCAAAGATTTGCCTGAGTTCAGGTATATGTGTCTGTCTAATGTTGGAATGAGCACAGAGATCATCAACATATACCTCCAAATTCTTCCTCAGGAATTCCTTAAATACATGGCACATCAGCCTCTGGAAGGTAGCGGGTGCATTGGTAAGCCCAAATGGCATTACTCTAACAGCAAATATGCCCCACTCTGTGGCAAAAGCTATCTTATGCTGATCTTCTGGGGCTATGGCCACCTGATTGTAGCCTGAAAATCCATCAAGGAAGCTGTACACTTCCTTGCCTGCTACTCTTTCTAAGAGATGTTGAGTGATAGGAAGCGGATAGTTATCTCGAATAGTGGCTGCATTAATCTTCTTCAAGTTAATGCACACATGTAGCTTTCCATTCTTCTTGGGCACCACTACAATGGGGGATACCCACTCAGTGTGCTCAATTTCATAAATAAATGCAGCTTCTACCAGTCTATCTATCTCCTCTTTGATCTTAGCAGCGTAGTTATCATTATAGGTGTATGGCTTTTGCTTAAAGGGTTTGGCATCTGAGGTCATGGGGATAGTGTGTGAGCATATGTCAGGGTCCACACCTTTCAAATCCTTGTAACTCCAAGCGAATACATATCTGTATTCTCTTAGAAAGGCTATCAATTCGTGCTCTTCTACTTCCGTCACGTCATGGCCTATGTACGTGCATCTTTCTTCTCCTTCTTCTATGGCTACGACTACTTTCTTGGTAGTTTCTTTGTTATCATAGGCCTCTCTTGCTTGTGCCTCGCATTTAGGCATTCTTAGCATGACTCTCCTATCGTCTATCTCATACTTTTTAAAGTTTTCAAGGACCTCAAACAAAGATTCTTCCTCTTCTAGTGTGACTTCTCTCTTCTTTCTTTTCTTTCCTTCATCTTTAGGGGTCACTTGTGTGGCTAACCTTACATCATTTGTAAGCTCTCCGTGTCTCTGGGGTTGAAATTCTACTTCATAGAAGTATTCTTCATTTGATGCAAAAGGTGGGTCCATAATGATTGACTCTAGATCGGAGTCACTTGCATCCTCAAATGCATCAGGGCTAGGTTTGCATTCTTCTAAAACTGCATCTCCCATGATTGGATTTATTGAGAAGACTGAAATGCCATAGCCATCTTCATCACAGTGGGGTGTCCATTGTTCCTCATTGATGGCTACATCCATTGTTGCTAAAATTTCCACCCAACCATGAGGTTCAAACTCTTCGTCAGGAAATACTACAGGTGCATAGGCTGGGTCTTGAATTGATCTATGGGTTTCCTTAGCACCTATCTCTTTGGCCTTTTCTCTCTTCTATTCTTCCACTGCCACTTTACACATCCATAAGTGAGTGTCTTCATGCATCCATGACTATCTTGATCCTATGGAGTGCACAGACTCCGTGTCATCCTTGGATTTATGGATGGGATTCCATTGAATAGGTGGTACATCTCTATGAGAGTAATCCTTGAGATGACTTTGGTCGTAACACCTAAGTGTTGCAAATACAAGGAATTGGTTCCCCAATCCTGGACCACTTGCAAATGTCGCATAAATGGTCTTCCCAAAATCATCTCATAGGCATGGTTCTTGCTGAAATCACATATGGCGAAAGTATGCTCAAACTCAACACCGCATGTAGTGAGAGTTATTCCTTCCAGCAAGCCTAAGGGTCTTTCTATGTGACCATCAACCATCTGCAATTTTATCCTCGTGGGCTTGAGTGCTCGCTTGCCCCAACCTTTCCATAGAGAAGTGGTAGCAATAGCAACTCCTGCACCTGAGTCTAGAATTGCCTTGGTTGTGTACCCCTGATGGGTAATGGGAAGATAGGTGTTTCCTTCTTCACCTTCACTCATATCTCCTATCTTGTCTAGAGGAATTTCTAGCACTGTTCTATGAGAACCTACCTAGGAACGGGCTTTCGCTACTTCTGGCACTTGGTTAGCTACATGTTTCCATAACTCTAGCCTAACTTTGAGTCGCTCTTCTAAAGTGAGGTTGCACTGCACTTTAGTGTTTTTCCCTACCTCGTATTCCTAGGTATGACTAAGTCTTCGTTCCTTACCATGACAGTGGGTGCTCTCATATAAGTAGACTTGGCTTCCCATGGGCCTGTGAAGTGGGGTAATTCCTGTAGGGAGTTAGACTCGAAGTCTAACCTCTCTTGACTTTGTGCACTCTCCTACTCTCCATAAATGGAGGGAATATCTAGTGGGAATTGGTCATGTGCGTCATCCACCAGTTCAATGGGAGGATGGACTTTGCTCTGTTTTGCCCATTTTTCTTCTTGAATCTCTCGCAAGAATTCTGGGGAATATCTATTCATAGAAAAGGAGGTGTCTGGTTCAGTGGAATTGGGTACATAAGCTTCCTGTGGGGGAATGCTTATTCTTTTACTTGCCTCATCTCTCCCTTGGTTTTTTTTCTTCCTTGGCAGATCTTGCAATTATGCTCTCTAATTTCTCTAATAGTCCATCCAAGAGCAATTGTGTCTTAGCTAAGTCAGAGTAGTTGAAGAGGCGACTCGCTTCAAACATGGTCTGAGCCAATGCGACCATTTTCGCGCAAAGCTTGGTTCTTTCTATCTCTAGGTCAACTCTAGGGTAGCACTTTTCATGATTCGTCACATTTGGCCCTTCTTGGATTCTGGCCTGATATGCCTTAAGCATCATGTCTATGTCTTCAGGAGTGGGGTCAGCTAGCACTGATCCTACTCTAGGGGGTGGTGGGATGGTCTGAGGTGGGTTCAAAGATGGTGGATTAGATGGTGATGGGGATGAAGGTGGTGGTGGTATGTGAGAGTTTGTTTGAGAGGTGAGTTCCACAATTTTGGCTTTTGTTTCTCTTATGCTTTCTTCTAAGTCGCTCATCTTTTTGGACCATTGTCTCTTCATTCTCTCTCGGCTATCCCTCCAGGCTCTCGAACGTTTCTTGGTTATGCTCTCAGTTTCACTAACCTCTACACTCTTTCCTTGACCTAAACCTTAGTTTTGTTGCAAAGCCTGAGCTCCAGTGACCACCTCTACTGGTGCAGTGGAAGTTACACTTCCTGAGGAATCTACAACTAACCCAATAACATTGATAGGCATGATTTTTGGCATGTTATTGGGATTCTTTGAGCAATCTCTTAAGAGATGCTCCCTCCCACAATCTTGACAAAAGCCCTGTATTGTTACTGACTGGGGTTGTGTAGGTGCAAGCATTGGGCAGTCACGAATGAGGTGATCTCCTTGACATCTATAGCACGGTCCTCTAGGGAATGAGGGTATTACCTGCCTAGGTTGAGTTCTAGTGTTGGGATTTGTGTACATGATGTTTGCATACTCTGGATCCCAACTCGGTTCACACGGTTCTTCACTATAGTAGGATTCATCATGTTTAGGAGATTGCATATAATAAGCCTGGGGGCTATCAATGTGAGTAGAATCAAAACTATGATCACCCGGGTCGCTTTCTAAAAGCAATGGTGTCACGGGCACTAAGGCTCTATTCAGGTTCTCTTTTGCAGCTGCATACTTTATGAAAATCACGTTAGCTGGAGCAGGGGGTTGTTGTGCTAGCACTGGTTGAGGTCTCTGGTGGGCCTGATATTGTGGTGGGTAGGCTTGTTGAGGTCTAGCAAACTGTTGTGGTGGGTATGTGTTCTGATATCTTCCTTGTTGTGGAGGTGGTTGAGGGTGATTTTGTCTGACAGCTTGTTTGTTATAGGGACAATCTTGTGCGGTGTGGTTGGTGTATCTTCGCTCTATTGTGCAGTACTAGCTACTAGGATTCACTTGGGGTTGAGTCATAATGGGACATAAACTCGCAAAATGGTCACCTCCACAAGTATAGCATCGCCTCCCTGGGGCAAACCTTGGTATTTGGTTGCTTGATACGCCTAGCTTTTGAGCTACCTTCTCAGCTAGTTCCTCAATAGAGGTGGATTGCGTGGAACTAAGGCTAGTAGAACTATCTGAATCCTTGTAGATTTTTTATAGTTCTAATTCCTCCCCTAGATTATCTTCAATGTCTATGCACATGTGTATGCACTCTTCTATAGTTCTAGGGTCCTTCAAGTACACATATGATCGTAGTTTGGTACTGAGCAATCCATCTAGGAATAAAGCCACTTGTTTAGCTGGTGTGGGTAACTCTGAAACAGAGCATCTCTCTAAATATTGCCTAAACCTTCTTCCTGCAAGTCTAACCGTCTCTTGAGGGGTTTGCTTGAAGCTATGAATCAGTGAGGAAGTATTATGCCTTATACCACTCTTAGAGAATTCAATAATGAATTCCTCTAGAAGTTGGTCTATGTTTGTGAAGTGCCTCTCATTTAGCGGTTGAAACCACACAAGAAGTGTGTTCCTAAGGGTTAGACCAAAGGCATTGTACTGCGTGAATAGATCCTCCACTTGTTCGGCTCTCAAGACTTGTCTAAATTTGGCCACATGATCATAAGGGTCTCCAGTGCCATCGAAGTAGTTCTTCATGGACTTAACTAGCTGTGTAGGTCTCAAAGTCCTGGTGTGTTCCCTAGGCCTTGGCAAAGGAAAATCCTCAGCATTTCTTAGGTTCCTTGGAACTCTAGTTCTCTCTATTTCTTCTCTATTTGTCTCTGTTCGCATTCATTCTCTGCCTATTGGGTTGGCAAAGCTCACTTCTGGCCTATCTCTACTTCTATCCCTTTGAGCGCCATGAGCTTGGGATGTTCCAGCCCCTTGGTGGCCAAAAGAGACATTAGATCTTGGTTGGGAAAAAATTAATTCCCCCTTCAAAGTGTAGGCATGTCTACCATGCTCGATGACCACAAAGATCCTCTCTGAAGTATTGTCTAGATAGGTCACCTTGCCTGGGCAATCAGGATCTTTGAACTCATAGATCGTGATCATTCCTACCTCATTCGGTTGATTAGGCTTATACCTCTAGAAGGCTTCATCGGTTTCTCGATTGAGAAGCAGATCTATGCTCTTATTGTCCTTGGGAATCCACTCTGGCGTGATAATTCTAGTAAGCACAGATTTGCCTCGGGGGGTTTTAGGTTCTTCACCCATGTTCCCTTGCTCCAGGTCACCTATATCCATTTCTGGGATCACATTACCAAATTCATCTATCCTATCTGGGTGGCTAGTGACCACGTATATGGTTCCTTCTTTGTCTAGGTATGCTCCATTTTCAAACTTGACAGCAGGATGCTCAATTCCAATGGGTTGGTCAGGGTTTTTAATCTGGACCACAGATCTTCCTAGGCCGTCCTCATAGATGCTAGCACCTAATCGGTTAGTCCTAAGGTATTCGAGTGGCGTCTTGTAAGGGCCTTCTACCCTGTGTAGGTATGGCACACCTGAACTTCCCATGGGTCTCTCCATACCTTGAGACATCTCAGACTCGCTAGTTTCAGAGCTAGGGTAGTAGGAATGATGGCTCAACTGTTGGGCCCAATACCTAGCAGTGTGATTGACACTAGCCTCTGAAGATCTAAGACTTTGTCTATCTCTCCCTAGGTGTCGTCCTGATCTAAGGTTCATATGCCCTATTGAATACTCCCAATTTTCCCAAGTACAACCTCGTTGCTGAGTTCTTTTGTATTAATCACTTGTTCTTTTTTACTTTTCTTAGGATGCCACTTCTTGTCCAATCAATCTTCGTTGCAAGGAACACTTAAGTTTGATCGTACTTTGAGTGTGGTCACTCGATTTAAATTCTTTTCCCTTAGGTTGTCTCGCAATTGTAATATCCTAACACTTGAACTTGAGTGATTAGGGTTCTTAGACTTGATCGTGCTTAACGTATCCCTAATTGATCACCATCCTCTATCCGTACTTAGCCTAAGCTAGGGATTGACAGAGGGTGTTGAGAATTTCCAACCTTGAGTTTCTTTCCTTGTGTTGTTGCCCTGTGTGCCCAGGAAGTGTGTTCCCAAGCTTGCACTTACTCTTGCTCTGAGTACCCTTCAATGCTCTCAAAGGACCTGCAAAAGTACCAAAGTTAGTTCAAGACTTAAATTCAATTGACAGACATATCACTTTCATGCATGTAATTCACTAACCAAATTGCCTTTTGCCTTTATGAAAAACAATCCCAAGGGTCCCTCAATTTCCCTACCCCGAGATATGGTCAACTTCAAAATACCCTATCTAATAATACCCTATCCCCACGAGCTTTCCAACAAAACAAAAATCACAGCAAACGGATTTCGTATGAAGAATTTATGCTAGTTCAGGGTTTTGGGGCTAAAACAGGATTAAAACAGGCTAACAGGCAAACAAGAATTCTCGAATTACTTGTGTTGCAGCCTCACAATGCTCTAACATACTTTAATGTTTCCCCAATAATTGCCAAAAATTGACCAACTATCTTTGCCCTAAAAAATGGCCGAATTTGCCCGTCAATCGTGATCGAAAGCTCCGTCAATCGCGATTGATATGTCAGTCGTGATCAACGTGTTGGTCGCGATTAATAGGTCCGTCGTGGCTATCAGTCGCGATTGATGGGTCAATCGCGATTGACACGTGGCCCAAATTTTCAGTCGATCGTGGTCAAAGGGTCATTGACTCTGTCGGTCTTGATTGACATGTCGATCACGATTGACAGTTCTGTCACGAGTGTTCAGTCGATCGTGGTCAAACAGTCGTTGACTGGGTCGGTCACGATTGACAGGTCCGTCGGGGCTATCAATCGTGATTGACTGGTCGATCACGATTAATGGCTCGATCACGATTGACACGTGTGCGTAGATTCTATCAGTTGTGGTCAGTCGGTCGTTGACTCTGTCGGTCGCGATTGACGTGTCGATCACGATTGACAGGTCGGTCGGCAAGTGTCCATCGTGGTTGTCGATCGCGATTGACAGGTCGATCACAATTGACAAAAAACTGAAGAATTTTAAAATTTCAAGCACACATTTAGGATGCCCTGGGCCTACACATCATGCTTATACACTTTGTTTTGCAAAATAGTCAACTTTTCTGTCGGTCGCGATTGACAGAGGTCAATGCCTCGGGACCTACACAATCTGATTTTTTACCTGTTGGAGCTAGTGCAGCTGTTGTGGAGGCTGATTCCTGCAGAAAATCTCAAAAAACATAGAAAATCACAAGCACACAAACGCTCTCTCGCTCTCTCTCACAAGTGAAATGAGGGGAATAGTATGGGTATGGTGATATGACCAAAAAATTGAAATTTTTGTGATGATGGAGATGGAAGTGGGAGATGGTGAGGATGATGATGGTGATGAAGATGATGAAGAAAACAAAAGAAAATGGATAAAAGTGAAGAAAATACCTATGACTCCAACGCCTCAACTCTACGCCTTACCATCACATGCTCGTCCTCAAAGCTCGATCCCCAGCAACGGCGCCAAAATTTGATGTAGCTCAATGATGAGTAGCACCTCCTTGAATGTCAATCCGGGAAGATGTGAGGATGGTATGATGACCTCGAGCAAGTGAAGGCACAAGTGCATGAGTGAGAAGCACACCAACATGCACACACATACACACACACGCGCACACACGGCAAGACAAAGAGAAAGACAATGGAGTTCTTTTAGATTACTTCCAAAATGCTCATACAAGTTCAAATCTATTACAATCTAACCTCAAAAATGAGCTCTCTAGCTCTATTTATAGTTTTGACTAGCTTTTGGCCCTGTCGAGACCTAATGTCCGGCCTAGTTAAAAATTAGGTTCTAGGGCCTATTTGGGGGCTCAAACGAAGTCTAAAAATTATGAAAATTGGTACGATGCTACTTCTAATACTCCTCAAGCTCGAGGACTCCTCGGCTTGCACAAAATAGAGTTACAAAAAGGTAAAATGGTATGTACAATGATTTTTAGTGATGAGAATCACTGTTATGAAGATGTTGTTTTGGGAAAATTTGAATGGCCTACTTGCCAGATCTTCGGTGACTACTTAGTCTGCTTGTGCCTTCTCTCCGCTCTAGCTCCCTTTTTTGGCTTCCTTGTCTTGTGAGTCCTTCGGTGCCTTGACTGCTGCCAACAACATGCTGCTCACTGGTACTCATGAAAAGCATATTGCTCATTTGAAGGCTGATTTGCATGCCTCATTTGAGATGTCTGATTTGGGGCATTCACATCATTATTTGGGCATTCAATTTATGCAAGTTGATGGTAGAGTAGCTTTGTGTCAAATAAAATATATTGACACATTATTGCAGAATTTTGGCCTTGAAGACTATAAACCTATTGCCACTCATATGGAGACAGGTTTACGATCGAGTCTTCATGATGCTGGTGATGCATTTGATGCCATTCTTGTTGGAGTTAGATGTCTGCGGAAGCACACGAATAGCACAAGAAAGAAGAAGAAACTTGGAGCACAACACACAATACTGAATGTATTACCACTAGAATGTATAAAGATAAGTAGCCCATTAGGGCAATAGGTGTATATACAATTCGGGGGGAAAAAACCTCATAAACAGGGAAAAAAGTACCCCAATGGTCCTAATATTTTACACACATCACTACTTAAACATATCAATAAATCCCCCCGAGGAGTGATGCGGTGAACAAGGAGCTGGCACTCATGTACAAGGATGTGACAAGCTATGTGGAATCAATACACAAAAGGAAGTAAGCCCAAAGCTTTGGGGAAAGCTTCAAACTTCTCACTAGGCAGAGCCTTTGTGAAAAGGTCAGCAATGTTCTCCTATGTTGGCACATATGCCAAGTTGATCTCTCTAGCAGAGAACCTCTCCTGACATAATGAGAATGCAACTCAATGTGCTTAGTGCGAGCATGGAACACTGGGTTGCTCGCAATTGCCAATGCACCTTGACTGTCAGTGAAGATGGTGGTGGCAAAAGACTAACCAACACCCAAATCAGCCATAAGATATCTAAGCCACACACACTCAACAATTGCTGTGAAAGCTGCCCTATACTCAACCTCACAACTAGAAGTGGCCATAGTAGGCTGCTTCTTGCTCAACCAAGATATGCATGAGCTACCAAGCATGAAGCAAAAACCACTAGTGGACACACAAGAGTCATAGCAACCAACCCATTGAGAGAAAAAAAAGCATGCAAATCTGGTGGTAGAGATCCCCCCTTGGGATAAAACAACCCAAGTAGCGGGGTACCACTCAAGTAGCAAAAGATGCACTTAACCGCGTGCCACCTGGGCAATGCATAAACCTGCTCATTTGTGAAACAACAAACTGAATATCTGGCAATAGGTTTATAGTCTTCAAGGCTAAAATTTTGCAATAATGTGTCAATATATTTCGTTTGACACAAAGCCATTCCACCATCAACATGCATAAACTGAATGCCCGAATAATGATGCAAATATCCCAAATTAGACATCTCAAATGAGGCATGTAAATCAGCCTTGAATCAAAGGTTTCATCAAAATCAATACCTCTTTCCTATGCATAACCCTTTGCAACAAGTCTAGCCTTATACCTATTAACTTTTCCATCAGGTTTACGCTTTAGCTTGTATACCCACTTAGTGCCAATGGCCTTCTTTCCAATAGGCAAGTCACATAGAGGCAAGGTACCATTTTTCATGATAGCATCATATTCAGATTGCATTGTAACCATCCAATGTTCAAAATTTTGTGCTTCATCAAACGAAGCACGCTCTATCGCATCACAAAGACTAGATGCAGCCATAGCGTAGCAATCTGATGCAAAAGAGGCACTATGAGGGCTTGAACGAGTACGAGATGATAGAGATGCATCTAATTTGATGTTATGCAAAGTTTGCACCAACTATTTAGGCACAATTTTTTCCTCCTCAATATCAGCTCTCTCATCAACAAGTGCATCATGTAAATTTGCATAAAAAATAGAATGATCTACATCATCACATGAAACCTACAATGGCTGTGAAGTTGCCTCATTAGGACCAGCACAGATGTCTCCTTCGTACATGAAAGTAAGGCTGAATAACATCTTCCAAAAAAACAACATCATGGCTAACCAAAATGCATTTAGTCTGTGGATGATACAGACGATGGCCTTTGCTTTCAGAAGTGTACCCAACAAAAATACATTTTATTGCTTTATCACCCAATTTCGTGCGATGTTGTTTAAGCACTAATGCATATGCCAGACAACCAAAAACACGTAGATGAGCAACAGATGGCTTGCGATCATGCAAAGCCTCATATGGAGTGATAGACTACAGTGCCTTAGTGGGACACCTGTTAAGTACATATGTTGCACACATGACAACCTCAAGCGAGAAACTATGTGGTAAAGCCTGACTCTTGACCATACACCTCGCCATTTCCATGAGTGAGGTGTTCTTTCGTTTAGCAACTTTATTTTTTTGAGGTCTATATGACACTATACATTGATGTTTAATCCCATGTTCAACTAGAAATGCATTAAAATCAGAAGACATATATTCCCCCCCTTGATTAGAAGGGAGGGTGCCCATTTTACATGCTGACAAGTTTTCAGCCAAAATCAAAAACTTTTTGAAGCACATAAACATTTTGGGCTTTGCTTCGAGTGGATATACCCATGCATGCCTAGAAAAATCATCAATGAAAGTCACAAAGTAAAGATAGTTTCCAAAAGAAGGTGTCTGCATAGGACCACACACATCACTATGTACAAACTGCAATTTTTGAGTAGCTTGAATTGAAAAGTCTTTTGGAAAGGAGGAATGCTGCATTTTGCCCAAAATACAGCCTTCACAGACATGTTTTTCAGGTGCCACAAGTTTGGGCAAAGAGGACACCATTTCTGATTTCTGCAGGCATAGCAGACTAGCAAAATTCAGATGACCAAAGCATGCATGCCAAAGCTTTGCATCTGACATAACCTAAGAATCATGATCTACACATGCCGAATCATTCATAGATCTTTCATAGTCTATGATCTTATACAACCCAGGACATAAAATGCTAGAAGAAATAATCACGTTGCCATTTGAAAGATCATGAACTGTACACCTGTCATCAACAAATTTCACAAACAAGCCAATCTTGGCTAAAGATAAAACTGATAACAAATTCTTCTTGATCCCTAGCACAAATAAAGTATCTGACAAAGTGAAAGAACTACCATCAATAGTAGTAAAAATGATCTTACCGACTCCCATGACAGGATAAGAGTTGTTGGCACATGTGACAGTATTCCCTGTAGGCGAGGGCTCAAGTGAAGTGAAGAAACTGCACTGCAAGGTAATATGTTTGGTTGCCCCACTATCAAAATACCAAACATCTGAGTCCACTACAAACATACACTACTCATGAGAAGATGGGTCAAAACTACAAATAGTAGTAAATGCCCATTCTTCATTCTGCACAAGATTAGCAGACTCTATTTTTGGTGCAGAGGCCTCTACAACAACCATTCCAGCCTCTTTCTTCTTGCCTCTTTAGTAGCCAGTTTTGGATAGCTCTTAATAACATGATTATTTTCTTTACAATATTTGCAAAACAATTTTTGCTTTTTGGATTTTTTCTCATCTTTGTCTTCTTTCTTCCAATGTGCACCATTTGTAGATTTCTGCTTACTGGTAGAAGAGCTCTATTTTCCTTTGCTCTTCTGACTAGCTAGGAAAGCTTAATTTCCAACACGCATAATGAACATGTTCTACTTAGACTGATCTTCCTACAAACAAATATAAAATAACTCTTCAAATGACAAGGCATTTGGGTTTCCTTTCATCACCAAACGAAGAGTAGAAGCAAAAATCAGATATGAGTCAAGAAGACCATTCAAAACAGTATGCACAACTGAGCTATCTAGTATAATTTCATCAACAAAAATTAGCTGTTCCTTCAAATCCTTGATCTTTGTCAAAAAATTGTCCATAGAATCACCTTCATTCATATGCTCACTCTCCAATTGTTTTTGGAAGTAAGCAATACGAGCCTCATTCCTAGATTGATATAATGTGGTAAGTGTATCCCAAGCATCCTTATCTATCTTGCAAGAGCGAATGTGAGGAATAATGGCACGTTTGACAGACAAGGCTATCAATGCATGTGCCTGAGCATCACTACCATCCCAACGGATTTTCTCTACAATAGGTGCAGTAGAAACCGTAGCATGAACGGGAATCTGTAGAATATCACCATCTTTGACACCATCTCCATTAGCTCCAATACCTGTATTTGCAGGTGTAACAGGACGTCTTTCAACACCCTGCAAAATATTCCATAGTCCTTTTGCGACCAATAGATGAGGCATCATATAAGCCCACAATGGGTAATTCGAACCATCCAAATTATCCTCAACAGCCAACATACGAAATACATCACTGCTTTCAGCCATGGCCATTGACTAAAATACCCTGATGCAGAAAAATGATTGTATCTATAAAAGTTGAACAGAACTACCCTGACGAGTTCTGTTAAACTTTGTAGCAGACTTCAAGATGCGTATACTGGCAAACCAAAACCTATGTATCTTTGGCACAAAAAGACAAACTAGCCTACACAAGCACTACGATATTGCATTCGGAGGCGGAAACGAGCTCAGATCGCGTTTTCGGCAATTTTGTGCTCTAAAACACTTAAGTATGCTCACCAAATTTCCTGCATTTTTGAGACTGCAACCAGAGAGGTGTAGATGAAGCCCTAGATGAAGTGACAACTTGCTATGATACCAATTATTGGTATTAGGCATTTGTAGAAGCATGCAAACAACAAAAGGAAGAAGAAGAAGAAGCTTGGAGCACAACACACAATACTGAATGTATTACCACTAGAATGTACAAAGATAAGTAGCCAGTTAGGGAAATAGGTGTATATACAAGCTGGGGGAAAAGAACCTCCTAAAGAGTGAAAAAAGTGTCTGGACGGTCCTAGTGTGTTCATACACATCACTACCTAAACATATCAACAGTTCTCTATCAACAGGTTGTTGGATGCTTGATTTACTTATGCATTACTCTGCCAGATGTTCAGTTTCTTGTCTCACAGATGAGCAGGTTTATGCATTCCCCAGGTATCAAGCATTGGCAGACAGTTAAGTGCATCTTTTGCTACTTGAGTGGTACTCGACTACTTGGGTTGTTTTATCCCAAGGGGGGATCACTACCACCAGATTTGCATGCTTTTTCTAACTCTGACTGGGCTCGTTGCTATGACACTCATGTGTCCACTAGTGGTTTTTGCTTCATGCTTGGTAGCTCATGCATGTCTTGGTTGAGCAAGAAGTAGCTTACTGTGGCCACTTGCAGTTGTGAGGCTGAGTATAGGGAAGCTTTCATAGTGACTGTTGAGTGTGTGTGGCTCAGATGCCTTATGGCTAATTTGGGTGTTGGTCAGTCTTCTGCCACCACCATCTTCACTAACAGTCAGAGTGCATTGGCAGTTGTGAGGAACCCTGTGTTCCATGCTCGCACTAAGCACATTGAGGTGCATTATCATTATGTCAGGGAGAGGTTCTCTACTGGAGAGATCAGCTTGGCATATGTGCCCACGCAGGAGAACATTGCATACCTTTTCACGAAGGCTCTACCTAGGGAGAAGTTTGAAGCTTTTCGCAAAGCTTTGGGCTTACTTCCTTTTGTGGATTGATTCCACATAGCTTGGCATTTCTTATACATGAGTGCTAGCTCCTTGTTCACCACATCACTCTCGGGGGGATTTGTTGATATATTTAGGTAGTGATGTGTGTGAACACACTAGGACCACCGGGGTAATTTCTTCCCTCTATAGGAGGTTTTTTTCCCCCCCGGCTTGTGTTCATGCCTATTTCCCTAATGGGCTACTTGTCTTTTTACATTCTAGTTGTAATACATTCAGTATTGTTTGTTGTGCTCCAAGCTTCTTTTTCTTCCTCCTTGTGTTGTTTGTGTGCTTGCATAGACGTCTAGCTCCAACAACCACTATATGTTTTATTATAGAACATATAAAAAAGTCTCCAAGGGCCATTTGGCCTTTTACATGGACACTAATTGTAACATAAAAGTTCTTTATTGGTAAGGTATTCACACATTACACTTCACACATGGCCCACAAGAACATCACTTTTTCCTCTTTATTATATTCTCTTACATATTCCCTATGATTAATACGTGATTCCTTTGTTGCTTATACACTAATAATGTGGGATTTGAACTCATGGCCTACTGGCTAGGAGTATGATGGGCTAACCACTTGCACCAAAAGCCATGGTTGAGGATTATTTCCTAATCCTCCCTCTTAGGGTGTGGTTCAACCATCTCTTGCCTTTCATATCTTGAGTCTAACACTCTCTTCCCCTTCTAGAGATCATTGTCCTTAATGATCAATCCTTGATCTCCCCTTGAATTGATTTACTCACCCTTGCACACTCTCTTGAACCTTCTTGTTCTCAACTTTTTTCTCTTGAACCTTGCTTTCTGCTTCTTGGACACTTACCTATGGACTTGCAGTGCTCTCAACCTTGGTGTCTTGAGCCTTTTCTTTCTGTTTCTTGCCCACTTGCCCACGGACTCGCCTTGCTCTCAACCCTAGTATCTTAAACCTTGCCTTTCCACTTCTTGACCACTAGCCTACGGACTTTCCTTGCTCTCGACCTTCGCCTCTTGAAGCTGGTCCTCACCCATACAAGGTATCTTGGCTCCTCAATCTAGTACTTCCATTGGAATTCTGGTTCTGAGAGCTTTTCAAGGTATGTTACACGTCTAAATATGACCTACAGATTGGGAGATACACTCTAATAATTGATGGGCTCATTTGTGAAAGTGACACATGTGCCTTCGATCCACTTGTTGAAGCCTACTTCTTAGGCTCTGATACCAATTGTGGTATTTGAACTCATGACCTACTAGCTAGGAGTATGAGGGGCTAACCACTTGCCCCAAAAGCCATGGTTGAGGATTACTTCCTGATCCTTCCTCTTAGGGTGTGGTTCAACCATCTCCTACCTGTCATAACATGAGTTTAACAACTACAAAATTGTGATCTAATGATGCCAAACAAATATGAAGATATTAAGAAATCTTGATAGAGAAATTTGAAGGCCATGCAAGGAGATGATGATGTGAATACTAACTTAACTACTAATAGGGATACTACTGATCACTCCATAGGGTGCATAAGGGTCAAATTTCCAAAGGTCCAATGTCAAATCACTTAAAGTCAAATTCAAGGGTAGAGATAATGGTGAAAGGGGATCAAGAGCATTGAAGTAAAGGAGGATGTGATCTACTAATTTTCTAAATCTTAAAACCTACTTTGTGTTATGATTTCTCCCCATTTATACACAAATTACATGTAAAATGGCCTACTTTTGGCCTTAAATCCTATCTCTTGTACAAAATGGGTTGATAATGTAAAGCTTGAGTAGTACTCAAGCTTCAAGGGCACTAGAATTACCTTCATGATTACTTTCACAATTTTTTAATAAGTTTTTTGCCTCCAAATGAGCTATAGGAACTAATTCTTAAGCTAGGCCAAACATTTAAGTCTCGTCATAACCCTTCAAGAACCTATATAAGAAAATGGGATCCATTGTAAAAGGGTTCACTTCATTTTGTGAGAAATACAAGGATCTTCTTCGAGCATTTGTGCATCTTGTCTACTCGTGAGAGTGTATGTGCATGCATGTGTGTATGATTGTTGCGTCTTGTTGTGGATGTTTATGCTTCTTGCTTCATGTATGTTTTTATACCAATGTTTAGTTGTTACCGTAATGTGTCCCATGAGTAGCTTTGATGTGAACTGACTCCTTATACATGGACACTTTTTATTCTAGTGCTAGGTAGAGGTTTTTTTCCTATGTAACCACATATACATGATATAATCATATTTGGTGGTACTCTGTACTTATGAAACTCACTTATAGATCTCACTTCATTCATTCTCATGTTAGTGATCATCTATTGATAGAGAGCTCTTCTAGCCCTTCATGTGTCTTTGTGCTTTGATCTACTTCTTTGCTCTTGTGTGTACTTCTATTAACGCTTCCTCACTCACTTGCAAACCCAGTAGTGGTATGGAAGCAAGTTCACCTGCTTCTCAACCTATTGTTTTTTTTTAGATGTCACAATGCACACTTTAAGTACTGCAAATCCATTTTTGTGCTTTACATTATTCATGCCATCGAAGTCACGATCAAAGTTACACTTTTTGAGATTCATTTCAGCTTTGTTGAAGTTCATATCTTGCTACTTTTGAGTTGTTTGGTGCAATGGGAAGCATCAATGTTTTTGGTATGCTTCAAGATGAATATAATCTTGATGGAACCACCTATCCAATGTGATCTTACATGACAAAGCATGTTCTTGTTGCAAAGAAACTATGGAACATAGTGGCAGATGTTGACAAGCGATTTGGGAGTTCTTCTACTACATAGCATGTTGTCATATATTCAGGATCTTCTTCAAGTACAATGACTATTCCTTCTCCACCTATGCAACACAAAATTAGATGGGATGGAAAGGATGCTCAAGCTCATTGTGTACCTAAGTTGTGAATTCTTAGGGACTTGTGTCGAAGAGACTAAATCTCAATCGCCCTACAAGTGCATATAGTGGTGGATTGATACACATTTAATTATCAATCCAAAGAAACACATGAACCAAGTGTATGAGGACATGTGCACACATGATGGAAAGTGAAGTAGCAAAGCTACAATGCATGTGAAAAGACTAAACCACCTCTCCAACTCACTAAATCTCTAGAAATGTCTACCGCGATACCACTTATAGTAGTAAGCACAAATTTGAATGTTTCTCCTAGCTCTAAACTCTGAATATGGCCAATACCAAGTTCCTTTTGAAGCTCTCGACGAGACATCTAATCATGGTACGTGCACTCGAATATGATAACCGCTCTTCAAGTTATGGCCAAAAAAGTGGATGGTGAGAAGCACCTATGCTTGCTCCACAACTCGTAATGGTTCACACACACACTACGATAATCCAAAAGGGATAGAGGACAGTCCCACACACACATTTCAAGCATTACATACACACAAAAGATCACAAAGAAGATGGAAATTATCAGGGAAGAAGCAAATTCAAAATTTTAGTCCTCCTTCTCCACAATGGAAAAAAGTCTCTACAAAGAGTCACAAAGTGACTTATATACATGTGCCCTAAAAATGGTCCTTTCACACATGAGACTGGCACTTTATTGACTAATCTCTAATTTCTTACTACTTCACAAGAATTATGTTACAAGGATTTGGGTTTATGCATCTAGAGGACTCCCCTAGTGCATTTACATAACTTCGAGGGAATTTCCTAGGATTTTGAAGAAGAATTTTTATGCCATTGATTAGAAAATTTTGGGGATCCTCTTTTGTGCTTCTTTTCTCTGCAACACTCTCCCCCTCTTTGTCTCTGTCATCCCTTGATAGGCTTTGCTTTTTGTCTGCATCTTGTCTATGGCTCCTGAATACACGCACCCAGTGGTCAAAGAAGCGATAAGGTTTGTCAGAAAATTTGTTACTTTATCCAGAATTAGTCCTTTGTTTCTATAATCCCGTTGGTATTCCATCCATTCATAAATCTGGTTTGCTATATTAAATTGGGTTGCCATGCACGACATCAGTGGCTAAGAATGTGATATTCTTAGTCACTCTCTTCAACTTTTCAGCCTCTCCCCTTTCTAACTTTTGGTCCTCTAATATGTCTTTGTCTTCAGACATCTGACCTTGTTGTATTACTAGGAGTCTGTTTACTTTTTGTCCGTTGCACACCTTACTTTGCAGGCCTTTGCTCTCTTCTAAGTAAGCATTACGTTTTAAAGGTCCTGTTTTTAGATCTTCTTTGTCATCCTCTGGGACCTCATGCATTTCTTTCCATTGCATGCATCCAGTAGAGGGAGAAGTGTCTAGAATTCTCAGACAATTGGTTATCTTATCCGATGAAGAATCATTTGTGTACTATCTCCCTTCAAGAGATCCTGGTTGTAATTCTTTTGTTTCCATTCTTCGGGCCTTAGTCCTTTGGTGTTGTCGCCTGATGCGTTTCTTAGCCTATTCCTTTCTTTCCACTGCACGCACTTGGTGGATGAGGAAACTGTGTGCAACCTCCCATGAAAAGACTTGGTTGTTATCTTTCTTTATTTCCATTCCTCAAGACTTGGTTCTTTGGTGTTGTTACCAGATGCGTGCCCCTGTGGGGCTTTGGGCAGAGGGTTGTTCTATCCTTTATGAGCTTTTTCTTCACTGAGCCATTTTATTCTTTGATCTCCTTCTTCTTCTCTTTTTGCTTGATTCCCCCTCCACACGTCCCTCCTCCTAAACTCTATCGTCCCCGACAGGCTTTTTGTGATGATGTGCGTATGTTTGTGTGTCTTTCTGCTCTTGATGGTTAAGTGAATTGGCTTGACATATCATCAACTCCTTCCATTGGGTTGACTTCAACCCATCATTTGTGCCTGTCTAAGGTCTGCAAAGAAGCTTAATTCATAGGCCACCAGTCATGCATTTAGCTTAGAAGATATTTTGTCAAAGATCTCTGAGTCCATTTCAAAAAATCATGTAAAAAATGCCTCTTCGAATGTATACATATATGGACTTGGCAAAAACATACGTTTGAAATATATGGCCATTAGTGTTAATCGACTTGGGATAGTAGATAAATAAAAAACAAGAGCATCTGATCCTTGTTTAATGCTGACGAAGTTCAAAAATGTATACTGTGCATGTTGAAACACCTTTATTATTGTAAGTAGCATACTCAAAATTTTGTTAGTCATTTTTATGGCTAAATCAGGTACTATGGTGTATCGAGCGATCCGAAATTTAATGGTTTTCACCATGTACTCTTCGGTTGGTAAGTAATTATGGGGTGGACTTGGTAATAATGGATAGTTTAGCCCTTGATTATTTAAGCTTCGCTGGCACTGTGCTTCCCAAAATTGCATCCTGGAGTGTCTTCTGGGTACTGGGCAAAAGGAGGGATTTACTTGAAGTACATATGGTGCCGATTCCTAGTGTACCTGTAATGTAGGGTTCTTTTCCAAAACTTTTCGTCTCCAATTAGGATCCGCTTTATCAAATTCCTCTTATGTGTAGGAGAATTCTGCATGTTGAACTGTAGGTTGCTATCTAGCTCTTTATTTGTGGTCGTCCTTATGTACTGGCAAGTTTCTTCTTTGAGTAACACATAAGGTACATTGAAAGGCTTCATAATCTGTTCTAGATTCTTGCTCTCAATATTTGCTTCTCTCATTACTTGGATTACTTGTTCTTCAAATTCTTCAGTAAGTTAGGACACCAGTAGTGCCTGATCATTTCGGCTTATTTATGCAATAGCCCGATTATGTCTCTCAGTGTGGGTCTCTGTTTTCTCCCTTATCAGTGAATGCTGCATAGGGGGAGAAAGAGGATGTACCTCAGACTCCTCACTAGCCGCTATGGAGTGTGGAACTACTCGTGTCCCCATGTTTACATGTTGTTCTAATTGAGCTTTCAATTTAGTTATTAGTTCATCCTTTGCTTTGATATCCTCGGTGGCTTGCATGATCTTGTCTTTGTTCTTTAGGAGTTCCTCTCCTATGGCAGCAAGTTGATTAGCGTCTTCATTGCATTGTACTAGAAATTTATTCTCTGCCATCTTCCACTTTCTCCTAAGTTCATTAGTATCGTCCATATATCTTTTTTCCCATTTTGATATGATAGCTTGCTCTTTCTTCAGCTAATCTTCATACTTTGCTATTTGATCCTCCAATGCTTTTGTGTTGCTTTCGATCATTTTTGGTGCTTCTATAGGTTGGTTGCATAGTACGGCTTTCATCAGTTCTTTGTTCCTGTTCCTTAGATTGTCGGCTTCATCCATGTATACCTTGATCTGAGATTTAGGGAGTTTACTTCTAGTATTCATTCGCGCTTTCTCTGCTTCACCAGCCTCATATTTTCTTTGTAGCTCTCTTATTTGTTCTTGTAGCTTCTTGTTTTCAATTTCCAATATGGTACATTTATTCTTGGATTCTTTGGTTTTTGAATATTTGTCTAAAAGTGATCTTTGAGCATGAACCAATTTTGCCGATAAGCTCTCATTTATAACTTGGAATTGAATTTTCTCTCACTTGGCTTTATCATAATCAGCATCTGCTTCCATCATTAATTGTGGAGTATTCATAGCAGTTTGTATCATTTGTTGTACTACAGGCTTTAGTTGAGGTACATCCACATTCATCCATGTTTTGGGGATGCTTGGTTCTTCCCCTGTTCATACATCTTTTCCTTGCTCCACATGTATCATCTCATTGTGAGGTTGCCTTATTTGGAGATGTACTCTTTGTCTCTTCTTTCCTCTTCATAAGTGGTCGATTTGGTAGCATTGCCTTGAAACATGACATCCAACGGAGTGGGTTCCGCTACTACCCTTATGGATGTGAAGGGTTCGAGCTCCTTTACTGTGTCTTCTACTTTTTCTTCCTTGGGGTTCTTTACCAGGACCTCTCCCGCTAAATGAGTCTCTTTGATTTGGATGTTTGATGTTTCATTCAATTTGATTATATGAATGTCTTCTTGAGATGCTTCATGCCTGGTGGTGCCTTTGATAGATATATCAAGAATCTGATCGATCTTTGTGCCTTCCATGCCAAAGTCATCGGGTACTTGATTCAATTCCTCCCATTGACCATCATCTTTGGAGTCGCTTTTAATGTCGACATTCAGCATAGATTGTTCTTGCTCTTCTAGTGTATGGGATGATGAACCTGAGTTGGCCAACCCCAACTCTCTATATCGATGAACCTTGGTTATTCATTTTTGTTGTTCATTGTCTCCAACCGTCTGTCGGTAATGATGTCCTTGAACTGGTAGGTTTACTTGAACTTCCAAATACTGGTGAGTTGCTTCTTTTGCCTTTGTTAATTCCTCTTTCATGATGGGTGGACTGTCTTCAAGCCTTGTTCTTGGATGTACATGTGTCCTCTTTGTAGTTGGAGCGACTTCTTCTGTTTGCATCATCTCCCCTAATCTTTTGGTACCTCTCATTCTTGGTTTGGAGCTCGTTTCAACTTCTTCTACTATTTTGACTCCTTTCTTCTTCCTTGGAACCATGGCAATCTTTGCATACTTAGCCATTTCTTCAGATGAGGGCATCTCTTTCAAATGTTCCCAAGTGCCTAGGGCATGATAGATCAGTACTATTAAGGCAATGCTTCCGTTCAAGAACTTATTATGATTCCACTGTTTCTTTGCTTCGAAGAGTTGTTTTTTGATGTATGGAGTCATGTTAACTTGATTCCCTATTTGTTTGATGGCATGGGATAGCATTTACACTATGATCTTCTGTGGAGCACTATATCTGTGCATGTTTGGGAAGCAAAAATGTTGGTGAATTAGTCGAACTTCCTCTTATATATCAATACATTTGATATTTGTAAATGTTCGGGTCTTAGCCCCCGGGCTTTCCTCTTTCAAAATTGTATTTCTGTCTTTTTCCCATCCGAAAGCTTCGTTGATTAAATGGGGGGTGAATCGTATGATGACCCACTCACCTGCTGCATCTAGGACTCTTGCTTTGGGTGCTAATGGATCATGCAAAGCTGGTTGTAAGGTGTTCATTACTTGTGTGCATCACTGGAAGTCCGGTTCGTAGATTGGGAGTTCAAAGTATTTCTGAATACCAACTTTCTTCATAATGTCTATAGTGGATTGAATTTCATGCACTACTTTGAAATCTTGGGACATCACTGAAAACTGATGGTCCGTGTCCATGTTTTTAATTGTTACCAAGAACAGATAATCCTCAGCAGGTTGATCCTCCTGAAACCAGTGACCTTTTGCCTTTGTCATGTTATGTAGGGGAAATTCCCGCATCTCCTCTTGAATAGTCACTTCAAAGTCCTAAAAAACCATCTGCACTTGTAATAAGGAGAGCATCAACTTTTTATAGAAGGCATGTCGTTAGTGATGTGTTTCTCAGTGGCATGTTGTTTATTGTGTCACTCCATTTCCCCTTACTTAAGTAGGTAAGATCTCTTACCACACATTTTTTCATTTATATTCCATTTAGTCGAAGCATTTATTTATTTACATAGTAGGTTCATTCCTATAGAAGTAGAATCTATGATCTATTCCCAAGTGGGAAATGTGCACCACTAGTTTTGTTGAATATATCATGTGCCAAATGCATGGCCTCGTAATGTGGCCCTGTCATGCATACTTCAGATGCATTCGAACCTTCATGAGTGCAAATAGAATCCTGTTGAGTCTATTGTTCTTGTCCATGCAGCCTCTTGGGTCTCCATATCCATTTTGTATCTGATGTTTGAGGATTGATTGGTTGATGTCCTGTCCCTCTGGTACCTTTGGTGGGTATTGTTGTGTTTAGTTGTCTTGCTTTGTCGGCGTAATATTTCCTCTCGCTTGTCTAGCTCTTTCCTTGCAGTCTGTTTGATCTTCTTCGGTATCCACATTTGTTGTAGTGTTTTCTGGGCTTCCACTTATGGTTTTGGAAGCCATACACTTACGAGTCGTTGTGCTTCTGATGGTGGTTGTGAGTAGTGGTTGTCTTTCCTTGTTTTGATAGAGTGACTGGTTAGCTTTTGAGTTGAATCGTTTGGGTTAGTCATTCGATCCTTCTGAATCCATTGTAAATGGAATTTCCATGGATTTGATGCTCGATTGGTAGACTTCCATCTGGATGGTTTTCCTATGGTATAGGTAGTTGGAGGAGCATTATCTTTACATTTGATCGTGGATTTATCCTTCATGGGAAATGAAGGCACCTCATCAACTGGCGCATTTGTATTGGTAGTCAATCCTTGTTTAGGGTGCTCTTTGGGTGAACTATCGATTGGTTTGTTTTCCAATTCTTCTTCTAGGGTTTCTTTCTCGCGCTTGATGGCTTCATGCACGTGGGGGAGTCTTTCTTCTAATAGGCTAAAGATTTCCTTATGCCCTATTTTGATTGACATGTATCCTTGAGCTAGATGTATGCTCACTTCATTTTCAACAATCCAATCTTGTCCTAGGATCACGTTTTCTATTAAACCCTCATCTTTACATACCAGAACTTGTTGCTCCATAGTGGAATTTCCTAGGTGGAGGGGTATCATGGCTACTCTCATACACTCTATGACTTGATCCCCAATGCCTCTCATGTGAGCTTTAGTTGGTTTTATGATCGTTTGAAGATGTGTAATAGCCATCCATCATTTGTATGCAACTCAATGCTGCTCTTGAGTCTATTAATGCATCTATCAATTGGTATTTAGTAGTTCCAATCCCTAGGTTTAAATATGGTTGCGGCATGCTGAGGTTATTTGTGTTGGCTTGGTGAACTTGGTAATTGGTTATGGGAATAGGTTCTCCTCCTTGTAAATATCGTTCATCTCATTGCTTTATCCGATCTTTTCATCTCTTGATACGCTCTCCGGCTTCTTGCCTTGCTTCTTCTCTAATTCTCTCTTCTTCTTTTTTTTGATTTTGTGCACCTACTAGTCGTGTCAACATTTGGTCTATCAATGGTTCCATATATTGCTTTACTCGGCAACCACTTATGTAATTAGGAAGTATATCTCCATCCAAGGTAGCTAGGTTGATTGCCCCACTCATTGAAATTCTATTGATTATTAGGGGTCCATATTCAAAGTATACACCAAGACTAGATCCCCTTCTTTTAGTCCTTTATCTTTGATGTGCGCATCATAATATGCTTTCTGTCTTCTTTTTGTGGCATAAATTCCCGCAATAGCTTGTAGTCTTGTTTCGTGTAGCTTCTCAATCTGTTCGAGTTGCCTTGACAACTCGTGTCCTATCCATTCATACTATTGTCCCACTCTCAAAGTAGCCACCAAAAAATCAATTGGCAAGATTGCATTTTGTCCATACACCAGGTTAAATGGTGTAGTTCCAATGGCAATCTTGTAAGCCACATGAAAGGCCCAAATTGCATGGTGCAATTGTTTGTCCCAATTTGACCTTTCACTATTGACTATCTTAGTCAATACAGTGCACAACACTTTATTGGAACTTTCTGCTTGATCGTTGGCTTGAGGATGATAAGGGGCTGAATTTTTATGAATCACTAAGAACTCATTCATCAAGGACTCTATTACTTCATTAATGAAATGCGTTCCTCGATCACTCACTATCTCTATAGGTAGCCCAAAGCGAGTAAAGATGTGCTCAAAAAGAAAGTTAGTTGTGGCCTGTGCATCGTTTTTTCGAGTTGCTTTTGCTTCTACCCATTTAGTCAAATAGTATGTTGCCACAATTATATACTCAGCGTGTGATCCTTTGGCTGGTGTATTAATGGGTCCTATGAAATCAATACCGCATTTGGAAAATGCTCTAGTGCAAACCATAGGTCTCAAAGGCATTTCATCTCATCTAATAGGGTATTTAGCTCTTTGGCATGCCTTACAAATTCGTACGTAGGTGTCTGCATCCATATGTAGGGTTGGCCACCACAAGCCTGCAAAGAGAATCATTTTTACAGTTCTTTTGGTTGAGAAATGTCCTCCGGCAACACCTACGTGTGCCATTTCTAATATGGGTAAGTACTCTCCTTCATGTACACATAGTGGTAGTTGATTGTCTTTCCCTCTCTTGAATAATTGTCTCCCCATGATAACATAGTCCTTACTCATTTCTTCTAGGGATCGTTTCCTAGCTAGACTTGTTCCTTCCTCATGCTCTAATGTCTTTAAGAATTTCACTAACGTCTTACTCCAGTTGGGCGCTATAGTAGAGAAAGGTAATGATGTATGATCATCTGGAGTGGTTTCTTGGCATTCCATGCAACTACCAACATACTCATGAACATCCTTAGGCATATCAGGCCAATAGACTCCTAATCATTTCAATTCTCTTAGAGTTCCATGAGTTTCCTTGTGCATTCTCCATTTGTTTATGTGTGCTTGTTAAATCAAGTTCTGTTGTTCGTCTTCTTCTACACATCTAGACAATACACCATTGGGTTCTTTATGATACACACTTCCTGCTACAATGTGTAAGTTACATGATTTCATAATTTCCTTTCTAATCTCCTTGTTAATCGGGTGTTGTGGTCCATGAGTGAGTATTGGAATTTTCTTTTCTGCTCATTTAGGACATACTTCCAGATTGAATAGGTAAGTGTCTGGCAAATCATCGGGTACTCCGCTAGATGGTTCTCGATGTGTTAACCTAGAGAGATGATCGGCTCTCATGTGGGTATTTCCTTTTTTTTAGAATTACTTCAAAATCGAACTCCATTAACAACAGAAACAATCTCACTAGTCTTCTTGTGTTACAAGGCTTATTGACAAAGTACAATAAGGCTTGATGATCTATGAGGAAGTTGAACTTGTTGGCTAAAAGGTAGTGTCTGAATTTCTTTACAACGTACACCATCCCTAAACCTTCTCGCTCCGTAGTTGTATAGTTTCTTTTGGCTTGATTTGGTTGTGTGCTTGCATAGGCAATAGGATGGTCCAATTTTTCTTCATCCACCGATTGCGCTAAAATGCATCCTATTGCGTAATTGGAAGCATCCACATGAATATGAAAAGGCTTGTTCCAGTTGGGTGTTTTTAGAATAGGTGCTATGCTAAGTCGTTTTTTTAGTTCATTAAATGCTTTCTCGCATTCGTCCGTCCATGTGAATTGAGTCAACAATCCATACAACGGCTTGGCAATTATAGCATACATTTGGATAAATCGATGATAGTATCCACAATGACCCATAAACGCTTGCACTTCCTTTGCATTTTTTGCTCTTGGGAGTTCTAGAATTACTTTGATCTTGTCTTCATCAGTGGATATTCCATTCCTAGATATGATGTGCCCTAGGATTTTTCCTTGTCTCACTTTAAATATGCACTTCTCTTCTTTGAAAACATGACACATCAACCTTTGGAAAGTGGTAGGGGTGTTAGTGAGTCCAAAAGGCATCACTCTAAAAGCATAAACTCCCCATTCAATCACGAATGTTGTCTTATGTTGGTCCTCAGTAGCAATAGTTACTTGGTTGTATCCGGAGAATCCATCCCAGAAGCTATAAACTTCCTTACCTGCAACCCTTTCCAAGAGGTGATAAGTGATAGGTAATGGGTAACTATCACGGATCGTGGCTACATTTAATTTCTTTAGATTAATGCACACTCTCAGTTTCCCATTCTTTTTGGGCACAAGTACTAATGGTGACACCCATTCGGTATGTTCTATTTCGTAAATGAATATGGCTGCTAATAGTTTGTCTATTTCTTCTTTAATTTTTGCTGCATAGACATCATTATAGGTGTAAGGGCATTGCTTTGAGGGTTTTGCATCAGGTGTCATTGGTATTCGATGAGAACAAATGGAGGATTGCACACCTTTGAGGTCCTTGTAGGTCCAAGCAAACACATCTCGATATTCTCGAATCAGTCTTAAATTCCTCTTCCTCCTTGGGTAACACATCCTTTCCTATGTACGTGCATCTTTCTTCTCCATTTTCTACAGTCAATATGATTTTTTTTGTTTGTTCCTTGTTTTCATAAGCTTCTCCTTCTCTTAGGCATCTAAATGGCTATTTTCCTTTCCTCTACTTCGTATCTTTTGAAGTGTTCTGGAACTTCAAATAGATCCAGGGTTTGTTCGGTCTTACTTGTGGTTTCCTTAGGGTTCGATACTATTGAGGCTGCTTCTATTGCTAACACTTTGGTTGTTCCACCCTTGTCCTCGGCTCGGATGGCTTCTAAGTATTGATCCTCCGAATCAAACTCCGGTTCCATCACTATGATCTTGTATTCTTCTTTCCATTCCTTTTCTAATGCTTCCCCTGCTTTTAGCTCCTGAAGGACTACCATGTAAAAGCTTATGTCATAGCCTTCTTCATCCACATAATCATTCATGGTCAATAATTTTTCATCTACACATACATCCAAGGTTGCTAGAATCTCCATCCAACAGTGCGATTCGAATGCTTTGTCAGGAAAACTTTGAGGCATATACATTTGGTCCTTGATGGGTCGATAATTTTAATGTCCTATGGGCCATAACTGAAATTTTTTATCCTCTCTCTTTGCTTCCTTACACATCCATAATTGGGCATCTTTGTGCATCCATGATTGGTCACTTGAATCGGCACTATGGATAGACAAATCATGCTCTTCCTTGTGTATGGGGTTCCATTGTAGTGGGGGTACATCCCTATATGAAAATGTATGCAAATTTATCTTGGTAGTGGCTCCTTGATGTTGAAGGTATAATGAGTCTCTTCCCCAGTCTTGTACTACCCTGAGTTGTCTCATGAAAGGTCACCCTAATATCATTTCATAATTATTTGCCTTCCCAAATTGACATATAGCTAATGTATGCTCAATCTCAACTCCACAGGTGGTTAATTTAATCTTTTCCAATATTCCTAGGGGTTTCTCTACATGACCATCTGCTAATTGAAGCTTCATACGCATTGGTCGTAGGGCTGGCTTTCCCCATTTTTCCCAAATCTCTTTGGTGGTGATACCCACTCCTGCTCCTGTGTCTCGTCATGTATCCATTGTATGTGACGTGTAAACATGTGTTTCCCTCATCTCCTTTCCTAAATTCTCCAACTTTATCCACCGAAATTTGTACAATAGAAGGGTTTTCAGTTTCCTTGCTTTCCTTTTTGTTCTTCTCATGCTCTAACTTCAATTGTCCCGCTAATTGTTTCCATATTTGAAGTTTGACACAAAGTAATTCTTCCGCTGTCAATCAACATTGTACTTTGGTCTTTTTTAGTTCTGCTAAATTGTCTGAGGTCTTGTCTGAAGACTCCTTTTCTTTTCCTCATACTGTGGGAGCACGAAAGATTATGTATTCTTTCTCATATTCCCCCATGTAGTTTGATAGGGTAGAAATGTTGTGTGCTTCCTCTCTATTTTGGTCTAGCATAAAGACTTCTTCATATATTTCTTCCAAATTGGGTGTTGGCCGATAGTCTTCCACATCTAGTTCCTCAAATGGAGTTTTTGCATTTCCATTCTTTTTCCATTGATCTTCTCAAATCCTAGTTCACAACTCTCTTGGTCAATCAACATCTAATTCAAGGACTATAGAGGTTGATTTGTCTTGAAAGCGAGGTAAATCTTCCTTATTTCCTTTCTCTTTTGGTTTCAACCCCTTTGATTTAAGACAATCATTGTATTGATTCTCTGATATTCTTGTTTTTGGGAGGACATGGGTAGTCTTTTCTAGAGTGGCTTGAGCTACCTCTATGAGTTTTCTACACATCATCGTAAGTCTCTCTTTTTCTACTTCCCCTTGTGGGTAGAGTTTCTCATGTTGTTCTATGTTTGGTCCATTCGTGATTCTATCTTGGTAAGGTTTTAACCACATATCTAGATCGTTTGGTCTTGGGTCTGCCAAGATTGATCCTGACTTGTTTGGCTCTTGTGTTTGAGTCACAAGTGGAGTCTCTTCTCTTATTTGCGATTTCTTGATTTTCTTACTGTCTCTCATTTTCTTCTTGTCCTCCTTACTTTTGTTTTTCATCCATTTGTCCCTTAATTTTTCCCTTCTATCGTTCCAGCTCTGGGTCTTCTTCGCTTGGGTACTCCCATGTGGGTCTTCCAAATCTTCCACAACCTTTATGTTAGGTTCTAGGTTTTTATTCTTTCCTTGTACCGAGTCTGTACTTTTTCTCTCTTGTCCTTTGGCTTGTGCTCGTGTGATAGCTTTTAATGGTATTGTGTATTCCTTATCGCTGCTTGATGATTCAATTTCCTCAATCACATTGATTTGTGTCGTGTCGTGAGTCTTATTGGGATTTTTTGGGCAGTTTCTAAAGAGATGTTCCTTTCCATAGTCATTGCAATACCCTTCCCAAGTCCTGGCAGGTGATGAGTGGTATGGCCTGTTAAACTGTGATCAATTTTGTGCTCTTGGGATGGTTAGGGGTCTGTAAAACAGAGGCCCTATTTGGTATTTTCCCAAATTCTATAGATCTAGTTCTAGGCTACTTCATAGACAATGCGCTGAGTTATATTATTCTTCAACTACTATCTATTTGTGTATTACAACATTCTTCAATACACGATAATTAATTGCACGGTACAATATTCTTTATCGCAATACACCTACACGCACTTCTTCACTTACCGAGTGATCGCTTAACTTAATACTTCATCAAAATTAATACGTCACGGAACCTTAACTAACAAGGAGACAAAGATTACTCAGAGTTTCCATAAGGCGATATGCTCTACTCAGGCATTCGCCTAGACTCATAGTTCGACGACACACCTTTTGTTCATGCATGCTTCCTTTATTAATCAAAAGTTATAACTATTGCGCTACGCCCTTTCGGTATGCGTGCACCTTTTCAAGATTACATATTACATTCCGGCAGCTCACACTAGCACGCACGGTGGACTCGAACCCGAAAAGTATTTACAAAGTTCAGGTTTGTTGATATATTTAGGTAGTGATGTGTGTGAACACTCTAGGACCGCCGGGGCACTTTTTTCCCTCTTTAGGAGGTTTTTTCCCACCGGCTTGTATATACGCCTATTGCCCTAATGGGCTACTTATCTTTGTACATTCTCTAGTAATACATTCAGTATTGTGTGTTTGTACTCCAAGCTTCTTCTTCTTCCTTGTGTTGTTCGCGTGCTTCTACAGACGTCTATCTCCAACAATTGGTATCAGAGCAGGTCGTCGCTTCTTCTAGGGCGCCATCGACACTCCTCCGTTTGCAGTCTTAAATTCGCATGAAATTTGGTGAGCATACTCAGAGTGTTTCCGAGATCAAAACAGCTTTGCTGTGTGGTGCCGAAATCGCGATCTGAGCTCGTTTCGGCCTTCAAACGCATTATCGCAGTGCTTGTGCAGGCTATTTTGTCCTTTTGTGCCAAAGATATATACCAGTTTCTGTCCGCCAGTTTAAGCGTCTCAAAGTCTGCTACAGGTCTAGCAGAACTCGTCTGGGTAGTTCTGTTCAACTTTTTGAGATACAGTCAATTTTCTGCATCAAGGTATTTTAGTCACCGGCCATGGCTGAAAGCAGTGATGTATTCCGTATGTTAGTTGTTGAGGATAAGTTGGATGGTACCAACTACCCATTATGGGCTTATATGATGCGACATGTACTGGTTGCAAAAGGACTGTGGAACATTGTGCAGGGTGTTGAAAGACGTCATGTTATACCTGCGACTACAGGTACTACAAATACAGGTGCTGGAGGTGCTGGAGCTGATGAAGATGGTGTCGAGGATGATATTCCACAGATTCCTGTTCGTGCTGCTGTTTCTGTTGCACCTACTGCAGAGCAGATTCGTTGGGATGGCAGAGATGCCCAAGCACATGCATTGATAGCTTTGTCTGCCAAACGTGCCATTATTACTCACATTCGCCCTTGCAGAACAACAAAGGATGCTTGGGATACACTTACCACTTTGTACCAGGCTAGGAATGAGGCTCGTGTTGCTTACCTCCAAAAATAGTTGGAGAGTGAGCACATGAATGAAGGTGATTCTATGGACAATTTCTTACAAAGATCAAAGACCTGAAGGAACAATTGATTTCTGCTGATGAGGTTATACCAGATAGCTCACTTGTGCAGACCGTTCTGAATGGTCTTCCTGATTCATATCAGAGTTTTGCCTCTACTCTTCGGTTGATGATGAAAGGCAATCCGAATGCCTTGTCATTTGAGGAATTAGTCTCTGTTCCGTTGCAGGAAGATCAGTCCAGGCAGAACAAGTCCATTATGCGTGTTGCAGATCAAGCTTTCCTGGCTAGTCAGAAGGGCAAAGGAAAATGGAGCTCTTCTACCAGTAAGCAGAAATTTGCAAATGCTGCACAATCGAAGAACCAGGATAAAGATGAGAAGAAATCAGAAAAGCAGAAATTGTTCTGCAAGTACTGTAAAGGAAATGATCATATTATAAAGAACTGTCCAAAACTGGCTGCTAAAGAGGCAAAGAAGAAAGAGGCTAGAATGGTTGTTGCAGAGGCCTCTACACCAAAAACAGAGTCTGCAAATCTTGTGCAGGAAGAAGAGTGGGCGTTTACTACTGTCTGCAGTTTTGACCCATCTTCTCATGATCAATGCATGTCTGCAGTAGACTCAGATGTTTGGTACTTTGACAATGGGGCGACCAAACATATTACCTCGCAACGCAGTTTCTTCTCTTCACTCGAGCTTGCCCCTACAGGGAATACTGTCACATGCGCCAATAACTCCTCTTATCCTCTTATGGGAGTTGGTAAGATCATTCTGACTACTGGTGATGGTAGTTCTTTCACTTTGTCAGATGCTTTATTTGTGCCAGGGATCAAAAAGAACCTGTTATTAGTTTCTGCATTAGCCAAGATTGGCTTGGTTGTGAAATTCGTTGATGACAGGTGTACAGTCCATGATCTCTCAAATGGTGATGTGATTATTGCTTCTGGCATCTTATGTCGTGGGCTGTATAAGCTCATAGACTATGAAAGATCTGTGAATGATTCGGCATGTGCAGTTCATGATTCTCAGGCTATGTCAGATGCAAAGCTTTGGCATGCACGCTTTGGTCATCTGAATTTTGCTAGTTTGCTACACCTGCAGAAATCTGAAATGGTGTCCTCTTTGCCCAAACTTGAGGGTCCTGGAAAACATGTTTGTGAAGGCTGTATTTTGGGCAAAATGCAGTGTTCTTCCTTTCCAAAAGATGGTTCAGTTCGGGCTACGCAGAAATTGCAGCTTGTACATAGTGATGTCTGTGGTCCTATGCAAACACCCTCTTTTGGAAATTACCTTTACTTCGTGACTTTCATTGATGATTTTTCCAGGCATGCATGGGTATATCCACTCAAAGCAAAGTCCGAAGTGTTCATGTGCTTCAAACAGTTTTTGGTTTTGGCTGAAAATCTGTCAGCATGTAAAATGGGCACCCTCCGTTCTGATCGAGGGGGGGAATATATGTCTTCAAATTTTAATGCATTTCTGGCTGAACGTGGGATAAAACACCAATGTACAGTGCCGTATACACCTCAACAGAATGGAGTTGCTGAACGAAAGAACAGGTCACTCATGGAAATGGTGAGGTGCATGGTCAAAAGTCAGGCTTTACCACATAGTTTCTGGCTTGAGGCTGTCATGTGTGCAGCATATGTACTGAACAGGTGTCCCACTAAAGCGTTGCAGTCTATCACTCCATATGAGGCTTGGCATGACCGCAAGCCATCTGTTGCTCATCTGCGTGTTTTTGGTTGTTTGGCATATGCATTAGTGCCTGAACAACATCGCAGAAAATTGGATGATAAGGCAGTAAAATGTATTTTTGTTGGGTACAGTTCTGAAAGTAAAGGCTATCGTCTGTATCATCCACAGACTAAACGCATTCTGGTTAGCCGTGATGTTGTCTTTGTGGAAGATGCTATTCAGCCATTGCTTCATGTACTAAGGAGACATCTGTTAGCTCCAAAGACATGTATGATACTTTGATGCCTCTTTTTACAGGTGGACAGGCTAGTGCTGGTCCTAATGAGGCAACTTCTCAACCTTTGCAGGTTTCATGTGATGATGCAGATCATTCCATTTCTGATGCAGATTTACATGATGCACTTGTTGATGAGAGAGCTGATATTGAGCAGGCAAAAACTAAGCCAAAATGGCTGGTGCAGACTTTGCGTGACAACAAATTAGATGCACCTTTGTCATATCGTACTCGTTCAGGCTCTCATAGTGTCTCCTTTGCATCAGATTGCTATGCTATGGCTGCATCTAGTCTCTGTGATGAGAATGAGCCTATTTCTTTTGATGAAGCACAAAATTCAGAAAATTGGATGGCTGCTATGCAATCTGAATATGATGCTATAATGAAGAATGGTACATGGTCTTTATGTGACTTGCCTCCTGGCAAGAAGGCCATTGGCACTAAGTGGGTATACAAGCTGAAGCGTAAACCTGATGGTACAGTTGACAGGTATAAGGCTAGGCTTGTTGCAAAGGGTTATGCACAGGAAAGAGGCATTGATTTTGATGAGACCTTTGCACCTACATGTCGTATGACTACTGTTCGGAGCATTTGTGCACTTGCAGCCCATCATGGTTGGAATGTACATCAGCTGGACATTAAAACAGCATTTCTGAATGGTGACTTGCATGAAGAAGTGTATGTTTTTCAGCCCCGTGGCTTTGTGCAGAAAGGGCATGAAAACCAGGTTTGCAGGTTAAAGAAGGCATTATATGGTTTAAAGCAAGCACCACGTTCTTGGTATGAGAAGATACATGCCTATCTGATTGCACATGGTTTTGAGAACAGTCCAACTGAAAGCACCTTATATGTTAAACGTGCTAATGATGTGCTTCTGATCATTGTTGTCTATGTTGATGACATGCTGCTCACTGGTCCTATTGAGACACATATTGCTGATTTTAAGGCTGATTTGCATGCCTCACTTGAGATGTCTGATTTGGGGCATTTGCATCACTATTTGGGCATTCAGTTGTAAGCCTATTGCCACTCCTATGGAGACAGGTTTACGATTGAGTCTTCATGATGCTGGAGATGCATTTGATGTTGTTCTCTATCAGCAGGCTGTTGGATGCTTGATTTACTTATGCATTACTCGGCCAAATATTCAGTTTACTGTCTCACAGATGAGTAGGTTTATGCATTGCCCAGGAGTCACGCATTGGAAAGTGGTTAAGCGCATCTTTCGCTACTTGAGTGGTGCTAGGCTGCTTCGGTTGTTTTATTCCAAGGGGGGATCACTACCGCCAGATTTGCATGCTTTTTCTGACTCAGATTGGGCTGGTTGCTATGACACTCGTGTGTCCACCAGTGGTTTTTGCTTCATGCTTGGTACCTCATGTATATCTTGGTTGAGCAAGAAGCAACCTACTATGGCCACTTCCAGTTGTGAGGCTGAGTATAGGGCAACTTTCAGAGCGACTATTGAGTGTGTGTGGCTCAGACGCCTTATGGCTGATTTGGGTGTTGGCCAGTCTTCTGCGACCACCATCTTCACTGAGAGTCAGAGTGCATTGGCAGTTGCGAGGAACCCTGTGTTCCATGCTCGCACTAAGCACATTGAGGTGCATTATCACTATGTCAGGGAGAGGTTCTCTGCTGGGGAGATCAGCTTGGCATATGTGCCCACGCAGGAGAACATTGCAGACCTTTTCACGAAGGCTCTGCCTAGGGAGAAGTTTGAAGTTTTCCGCAAAGCTTTGGGCTTACTTCCTTTTGTGGAGTGATTTCCACATAGCTTGGCACTTCCTTATACATGAGTGCCAGCTCCTTGTTCACCGCATGACTCCTAGGGGGGATTTGTTGATATATTTAGGTAGTGATGTGTGTGGGGGCACTTTTTTCCCTCTTAAGGAGGTTTTTTTCCCCCGGCTTGTATATACGCCTATTGCCCTAATGGGATACTTATCTTTGTACATTCTCTAGTAATACATTCAGTATTGTGTGTTTGTGCTCCAAGCTTCTTCTTCTTCCTTGTGTTGTTCGCGTGCTTCTGCAGACGTCTATCTCCAACAATTTACAAAGTTCAGGATTCATCTATGATACCCTGTACATACATGGAGCGGGATAATTTGAAGGTGCGGGCAATCTTTCGCTTCAAAGACTCTAGCATATTCCATAAAATGTCAGGTTCAATAAGCTGCACATCAGTCCAGACCGAATTGGCATCGATCACTTGGCTGATTAAAGACTCTACCTGTGTCTGAGAAAATGCTTCTTGTAAATAGAAATCATTTGCTAAAGCAAAATCTCGGTGCAACTTTATTTTGGTGATCTCTACATCAATCCTGGACAAACTGTCAGCTTGAACTCCAAGCTGCTTTTCTCTGCGCTTGAGTTCCTGAGATTGAAATTGCATTGTTTTGTAAAAATCTTCTCTCTCTTTTTTAATGGCTGCGACTTCCTTCTTTAACTGGAGACTCTTGGAAATCTTTGAAGAAAGTTCTTGATCTCTTTGGAACAGCTGCTTAGTAACTTTATGTAGTTTAGCTTCAGTTTTAAGGACATTGGCGGCGAGTGACTGTGAAGCTTCTTCGAGTATGCTGAGTTTATCTCTGGTACCATGAAGCTCGTTGCCTAACGTAGTCATAGCATCTTGTTTATCTGCAACCTCTTGCTTCAATCCCTTAATCTCTGCTTCCTGATTAGCAATAATAGAATCTTTTTCTGTTAATTGGTCTTGCAGGAAAAGGATTTGGGTATGCAAAGAATGATTATCTACTTTGGCCTCAAGTAGTTCTTCTTGGAGGGGCGCAATATCAGCTTCCAGGAGGCTGACTTTGCTTGGAAGCTCCTGTCGAATGGTCTGTGTGGCCATCTTCAATTGTAGAGGTAATTGTTGGGATAACTAAATCAAGAGCTGGCCCATGGATGCGAATTCAGTGAACATAACTAGGGTGGGGAGAGTAGGGGTAGGTTGCGATGGTTGGGAAGACAGGAGGTGGGGAGACGAGGGTGGAGAGTGATCTGGCCAGCTTACGTCGAGCAGCTAAAGAGGTCGTGCGTGGAGGACAACCACTGGTCAAGAAATTCTAGCAATTCTTGTGGATCCTCTTGTACAGTCTCGGTTGCATAGATAGCAGGTGTGGTATCGTCAAATCCTTCTGGGAGTTCACCGGAATCCAACCGAGATAGAAAATCAGTAAGTGCATGTGCGGACCCTGATCGATGTAGTACTGAATAATCAAACTCTTGGAGCAATAAGACCCATCTCGCTAGTCTGCCTCCCAAATGCTATTGCCGAACAAGGTACACCAAGGCTGCATGATCAACATGAAATGTGAAGCATCATCCCAGAAAATAATGCCAAAATTTCTTCACCGAATACAATAATCCGAGACATTCAGATTCAGTGACTGAATAATTGCGCTCTATTAGGGCCAATCTGCGGCTCGCATAATACACTGGATGAAACCATTTGTCCGTTTGCTGCGTCAGCATGCTGCCAATTGCAATGTCAAATGCATCCACAAAGACATGAAATGAAAATTCCCAATTTGGCACTTGTAAAATAGGAGCCTGCGTTAACAATGATTTCAATCGGTCGAAAGAGAGTTGGCATGACTCTATCCATTCAAACTGACGAGGACTACTGGTTATCAGTCGATTGAGTGGTGTGGCCAGATGAGCAAGCCACCGTAAATGTCATCCATGCCACTGGATTTGTCCCAAGAAGCGCATTACTTCTTTGGGTGTCTTAGGAGCAGGTGCCTCCAGTACGGCCTTCACCTTATGTGGATCAACTTAGAATCCCTTGTTTTGAGATAATATGCCCTAGCAACTTGCCGCAAGATATTGATAATACCAATTTATTTGGGTTTAAGCATAAACGGTATTCTCAACACTTTGCGAAACAGCACCGTAAATGGTAGAGATGCGCCAAAGTATCATCGGATAAGGAGAAGTTCATCCAAGTAAACTCGCATGAATGTGGTTAAATAAGGAGAAAAAATTTCCTGCATACAGTGCTGAAACGTACTTGGAGCATTTTGCAAACCAAACCACATCACTGTACATGCATAAACACTCCAATTGGTTATGAATGCTGTTTTTGGAATGTCCTACCCCACCATTGGTACTTGATTATAACCGCTATATCCATCCAGAAAGGAGTACATCTCTCAACCTGCTACATCATCTAACATGGTGTCCAGAAACGGTAGAGGTAATGGATCAGGTACTGTTGTTGCATTTAATTTCCGATAGTCCATACATATCTACAATTGTGTATTTTTCTTAGGGACTATGACGATGGGGGAAATCCACTCCATGTGCTTGATAGGGACAATAAACCCAACCTTCAGCAATCAATCCAATTCTGCTTTCACTTGGGCAGCATAGTGAGGATTCATCCTATAGTTGGGTTGTTTAATAGGCCGAGCATCTAGTTTCAGCATAACCCTATGTTGATAGATACGCGGGTCCAACCCCTTCATATCTCGGTAATCCCATGCAAACACATCAGAAAATTCACGTAGTAACTGCAGTAAGTTATCTTGGAAGGTCGCTGACAGTCCCGCCTTAATCTTCACTGGCCGCGGATTAGCTTCATCACCTAAATTGTAGGTAATCAATTGGTCTTCCGATACGTAAAATTGTCAGGGCATAGAAAAATCATCAACTGGCTGAAGCAATTGTTGGAGTGTCGAATCATCCAAGGTCTGCATTGTACTTTGTTCGAGTGCTCCAATCAATGGTACTACCGTACAAGCTGCCGGACTCCAGTTATCGACCACCGTTTGTAAGTCCACAATTCCGAGTGCCATCAAATCCTTGTTGGCTTTAAGAAAAGCTTCCTCTTCATTATCTGAAAGACCATCCAGCATGTCTATAGGTTTGGCGACATAAGGTCGTGCATGCAAATTGCAAGGCTTCATGTCATACAGTGGAACGACATGTCTACGATGGTTATTCTTAAAAATCAATTCATGTGCGGATCAATCCTGAACTACCTTCGCTTGCTTTAACCATGGTCATCCAAAGAGCAAGTTATAGTCAAGGCTGGATTTGGGTAATTCCAGAACAACAAAGATCATCTTAAATACAGTTCCTTGAAGAGTAATAGGAATATGTCGCACTAATCCAACCAGATGAACTCGGGATTGAATAGCCATTCGGACAAAAAATTGGACAGGTTCAATTTATGTCCATCCCATCTGTTGACAAAGCTCTACCGTCACAATGTGTACACCAAAACCTCCATCAATTAATACTTGAGTGATTTTATGATTCTTATACCAGGCTGTAATCAAGGGCACCATATGATCCACCGTCAGATCGAGTTCAGGCTGAATTGTGGCTGTCAAAGGAGCACATGAAGATCTTGAACTGACCTGTTGCTAGAACTGTTGACATACACCAGGAACCAAAGCCTATAGTTGTCCCAATGGTAGTGTAATGGATGCCTTGGATAAGACATCCCATACCAGGTCAAATTTTTTTGTTTCTGGTACGGTGTCTGGTGGGGACTCCGGTACTCTTTGGGTCAGGTTTCTGCCTTCCGGTACTATCTGCGGTATACTTTGCTGTGTTACTGGAACTGGGTCAGGAAAAATAGCTTGTTCCTAGGTTACCCACTTACTTGCTTTAGTAAACACCTTCTGTTGTTCACGAATTCCATGTTCAAAAATCTCCACAGCTGGCTGTAATTGCTTTCATGAGCATGTTTGCACTGCTGCTGTTTGAGTGCCGTCTGCTGATATGTACACCATGTTTGCCATCGGGTGTTGTCGTTCCTTTTTCCTTTTATCTTCTTCCATCGCATCTTTACAGTACCTGCCAATATGCCCTAATTCACCGTAAAAATGACATTTAGGTGGTGTAGGAGATGCACCTTCACTTGATGGACCCGCATTCCATCGAGTTTGTCCAAAGTTAGTTGTCCGAGCTCCTCGATAATTCTTGTACCTTTGGTAAAGAGCATTCCTCATCTGTGGTGGTACATAATGACTGGCCGGTTGCTCTTGTTCCTGAATAATGGCATTAACAGCCGCTCTACTCTGTAACTTTGCGTTATAAGGGCAAGTCTCTGTAGTGTGGTCCGCTATATGGCAAACAACACAGTACATCTGATTCAAGGTGCATGATGAGCTGCTATGTCCTGTATTTTTATATTTGGTAGAGTAAATTTGTTTCAGAGGGTCTTGGTTTGAATGCTTGGATGCCTTCAACCGCTCCAAATCTTTAGTGAATCCACCCACTTTATTTTCTAGTTGTAGAGCCATTGCAATTACAACATCCAAGGTCATTCCCCCCACACATCGTATGATCATGATCTGTTTTAATTGGGGATTTGGTCCGTTTATAAACCACTGAGTGATGATCTCGTCCGATAAGTTGGCATGCACTGGCGGAAGCTTCCATAAATGAGTCCAAAAGAGAGTGGCATAATCCTATACATTCGGGTGTGGCTTCTGCCTGTTATTCTGCACGTAATCAAAAATTTCTACTGGGTTTTTCTTTAACTGAAACCGTTGAAGAAAGGCATCCTTCACATCATCATGCTGCCGGAAATGGTTCAAATCATATTCAGTTAACTAGTGGGTAGCTTCATTAACCAGAGTTGACTGGAACACACTAGCTTTATAGGCAGAGTCTGTTGGGTAATTCAAAACTGCATAATTAATTTCAAATGTCCGCACATGCACATCGGGATCATCTCTCGGAAAACCTCCAAATTTTGTGTACGTGAATGCGAGTGGCACCGGACGTAATGGAATAATCTGTTGTTGTTGTTGTTGCTGCTGCTACTGCTATTGTTGATGTTGTTGTTGTTGTTGATGATGGGAACTACTCATGTTGCCTGAACTTTGGGGACGAACTTCTTGATGTCCCTGGAGTGTATGGTCACTTTGCCTATTTTTCGATCCAAAAATATCTCTGAGCCGATTACTTAGCTAAATATCAAACAGCCCTTTCTCATCCTTAGTATCGAAATTGGCTAGACTTGCACCTAAAAACGGTGAATGCAATAAATTCCTTCTGAACAGAACCGTAGTATCACCGAAAAGCACCGAATTGTCACCGGAGAGCACCGAATTATCACCGGATAATACCAAATTATCACCGAAAATCACCGAATTGTCTCTAGACAATGCTAAATTGTCACAAAAAATCATCGAATTGTCTCCAGACAATGTTGAATTGTCACCAGACAGTGCCGAAATACCACCAGGAACTAACATATTGTCTTTGGAATGTACCGGACTATCACCAGAACACCCCGGATTACTGCCGCACTCTACCGAACTGCTTCTACACAGCACCAAACTGCCACCGAGATTACCACTCGCTTGTTGAATTGAACCTTCTGCGACAACTTAATTGTTCGTCACTTCTGCCACCAGAGGTTGTTCCTAACAAATTCGGAACTACCCAGTGATGTGGATCACTTTGATATTTGGGATAAGATTTACGGGAACGTGTTACCGGCATATATCAAAGGATTCGTCTTCACTCCATAACCTTTTCTTCAACTGGCTACTCCATTTCCCATAGACGGCGCCAGTGTTAAACTGTGATCAATTCTGGGCTCTTAGGAAGGTTAGGGGTTTGTAAAACAGAGGCCCTATTTGGTATTTTCCCAAATTCTACAGATCCAGTTCTAGGTTACTTCACAGACTTAATGCACTGAATTATATTATTCTTCAACTACTATCTTTTTGTGTATTACAACATTCTTCAATACACGATAATTAGCTATGCAATACAATGTTCTTCATTGCAATATGCCTATGTGCACTTCGTCACTTACCGAGTGATCGCTTAACTTAATACTTCATCAAACTTAATACGTCACGGAACTTTAACTAACAAGGAGACAAAGATTACTCAGAGTTTCCATAAGGCGATGCACTCTACTCAAGCATTCGCTCAGACTCATAGTCCAGTGACACACCTTCTGTTCACGCATGCTTCCTTTATTAATCAAAAGTTACAACTATTGCGCTATGCCCTTTCGATATGCGTGCAACTTTTCACGATTACATATTACATTCCGCCGGCTCAGAGGCTGAGTGCATTCTCTTATAAAGTGTTCTCCTCCACATCTATAGCAAGGTCCTTTTGGCATAGGCAGTTTGATGGGTGGTCTCATGGGTGCTGGTGCCTTGGGTGTGGTGTACATTAGGGTTGCAAACTCCTGTCCATAGGTGTTGTCATATCCCTTATAACCATAGTATTATGGGTCATAAATTTAGTCATATTCCAGCAAACTGGCATCATAGGGATAGTATTCTCCTAGGGTTTGCTCATATCCTTGATTCCTTGGTTCTATACTGGCTAAGGGCATAGCTGGTACTATGGGTCTCTCTACGTTTTCATCTGGTTGAGTATATTTAACCGGCACTACATTCCATGGAAATGGTGGTTGCTATCCTAATATTGGTTGAGTTTGTACATATTGCCCTTGCTCATATGGCCTAGGTGCTCCTTGTGGTCCTGGATAGGGGTTGTATCTGGGAATCTCCCTTCTTGGCTCTCTAGGAGCATATGGCCTATATTGAGGTTGAGTTAAAGGTCGTGAATGCCTATTGAATGGACAATTCTCAGTGGTATGGTTAGTGTATTTTTGTTCTATATGGCAATACAAGACGGTTCCTTGATGTGGTTGCCTATTGTATGGATAAAATTGAGGCAAATCTGTTCCTCCTCTTACACACATGTGAGTAGGATGGTCTCCTTTGCATAAGTTGCATCTCCGCAACATGGGTATTCTCATTGATGGGTGTTGGTAGTTCCTCTGTCCATGGAGTCCTAACTTCTTAGCTACCAGTTCGGATAACTCCTCTATATTATTGGAGTTAGATGTCACTTTACTTCTAGTGTCTTCTGATTTCGTAGGGCTTGGTGTGCTTTTGAGATCGTCAGCTAGGTTGTCCTCTAGGTCAATACACTCTTGAAGGCACTCACTCAATGTTTGCCGCCACTTCACATAGACTAAAGTTCTCAAAGTCCCGTTCGTCAACCCGTCTAAGAATAGTGATATCATCTTTTGCAGAGTGGGTCTTTCTGTTGCAGGACATCTATCGACATATTGATTGAACCTCTTGGCAGCTGTTTTCACTGTTTCATTTAGATTTTGTTTGAAGCTATGGATTAAGGATGAAGAGTTTGTTTAATCCCTCTCTTGGTGAACTCTCCAATGAATTCTTGAAAAAATTGCTCAATATTTCCAAATTGATTGGGATACAATGGCTGGAACCAAGTCAAAACCGTTCCTATGAGAGTGAGTCCGAAGGACTCATACTGCACAAAGAAATCATCCACTTTCTTTGCCAGTAGAACTTGTTTAAATTCCGTTATGTGATCGTAAGGTTCTCCCATTCCGTCATAGTGATTTCTCATACACTTAGCCACTTGAATTGGTCTTAGTCTTCTTATGGGTTCTGATGGTCTAGGCATTATAGGAATTGCTGGTCTAATTGGAGGTATTCCATGCTGGTGCCTAGTGGTGTTCTTGGCCTCACTGGTGGTCGATGTTGGTTGCCTAGTCTAGGGTGAGTTTGATTGTGTGATTGTAGCCTTGGCATTGTCAATTGCAAATGGATTTGGTTAGGAAGACTCCGCTGACTGGTCTGTCTCGACATTGTGTTCTCTGGCTCTTGATGCGTCCCAAAGGGATTATGGGAGGTAGTGGCCTGCTCTTGCATAGGGAATACATGCAACCCCATATACTTCAATTGAGCCCTGTCCATTGCATTTACCGGCCAATACCTTCTTTGGTTCTTGTCAAGGTATGTGACTCTAGACTCCTCTTTAGGATCTTTTAACTCATAGAAAGTCATTGGGCTTTCTTCTTGTCCGTGTGTGGGTGAATCAGTTTGTAACAATAAGTCTGATCCGTGGATCAAGTAGATGTCAAATAGGTAATCATCTTGGTATCGAATCCCCTCTCAAGACTCCAGTCACCATTGATTTGCCTCTTGGTGTAGTTATTAACTCTTCAATGTCCGTTCTTCCAGAGTTTCCTTGTCCTTTCAATCCTCCTCTCTCGTTGATCCGATCTAGGTGTTCTATTACCACATAGATGTGACCTTATTTTTCCATGTACACACATCCTTCATACTTGACTGCAAGTCTAGGCATTACTGTTGATTCTGTGGAGTTCACCATCCTGGCTACTGACCTATTTGAGCCATCCAGGTAGATGGGGATCCCTTGGGGATTTGTGGACATATATTGCAAAGATGTGTGATATTCCCCCTCTATTGTTGACATGAAGTTCTCCCTAGGAACAGAACCTTGCATGTCTTTTGAGGCCATAGGTATCTCTTCCTCTGAGTCACTACAGGTGTCAGTATAGATAGAGTGATGACTTGCCTAGGTTGCACTTCCTACCGATGAAATAACACTCCTCTGGCTTCTTAGCACATGTCCCGATCTCAAGTTCATCCACCCTCCTAGGCCTATATTGGTTTCCAACTTTCCCACAAATGGCTCCTCAATTACCTCTAATTTTGCCCTCCAATGGCCTGATAGGTTCTGGCCGATACCACTCAGACGATACAATACCAGTGTTAGCACAATATGATACCAAAACTTGAGGCGATACAATACCAAGTGTTACAGCCATATGATACTGAGTTTAGGACGATATGATACTTCTGCATGTGACGATACAATACGTGAACAATAGACGATACGATACTGAAATTCTCATGACACGATACTAGATGGGTCAGATGATACGATATTGAAACTCTCATGATACGATAGGAGATCGGTCGGACGATACGATACCAAATTTTCCGTGATACGATACTAGTGCAAGTGACGATACGATCCCGAGACTTTGCACCATATGATACTGAATTATTGGATGATACGATATCACATTGTCGATACGATACCAACAGTATGTGTGATACGATACGGCTTGGCCGACGATACAATACCGTGACCGGGACGATACGATACCAAGTGGACCGCGATACAATACCACCGGCTGATCATGATCGTGATACCAACTTGATGATATGATACCACAATGGTATGGTGATACCTCAAGTGGTATGCAACGATACAATATCAGGCGAGTATCACGATACTAGGGAATTTTGGTATCACGATACCAAAACTCAATCGACTCCGATACTTCAGCTAAAATTGCTCCAAACTCAAATTTTTTTGTATCAATGTGTTTAGTTCTCACCCCTTCTCAGCCTTGACCCTCTGTCTCTCTCACAAACTCTCTAAAAACTCTCTACTCTACCGTGTGAGACCCGAAATGAATCAAATCACGTGTGTTGGTGTTTTTAAATTGATTTTGATATCAGAAAATTGTGTGGCTTACCTTCAAGTATGCATCAACTCAATTTTATGCCTCCAAACCCTCTCTTTAGCTCACTTTGCATGATACTAAGCTGGTGATACCTATCCCTGTGTGCACACAATGCCAGTTCCTGCACTAGTGTCAAATGAACTAATTCTTTTGGTTTTTATAGTTTGTGATGCCTGAAGCCTACTCTACACTAATTTTGGCAAATTTTTTGAGATTTTTCTTGATGTTTCCAACTTCCTCCTACTCCACTTCTATCTCTAACCTAACCCTAACTTTTCCCTCTCTTCCTCACTCCTAACTCTAAACCTAAAAACTCATTACACTCACCTCAACTATGTGAAGTAATAAGTGCTGAAGTGCCTGACTACTTGCCACTGAATGAATATACCTCTACAAGTACGATTCCTTCACTCTCGAGCTATAACCATCACGAAGGCACCTTGGTTAAGTTTGTTCCCTGGCAACAACTACAAAAACTTGTGTACCTAAGTCGTGAAGTCTTATGGACTTGTGTCGAAGAGACTAAATCTTAATCGCCCCACAAGTGCATATAGTGGTGGATCGATACACGTTTAATTATCAATCCGAAGAACCACATGAACCAAGTGTATGAGGACATGTGCACACATGATGGAAAGTGAAGTAGCAAAGCTAAAATGCATGTGAAAAGACTAAACTACCTCTCCAACTCACTAAATCTCTTTAAATGTTTGTCATGATACCACTTATAGTAGTAAGCACAAATTCAAATGTTTCTCCCAGCTCTGAACTCCAAATATGGGTAATATGAGTTCATTTTGAAGCTTTCAACGAGACGCATCTATTGGTGGTATTTTCACTCAAATCTGACAACCACTCTTCAAGTTATGGCCAAAAGAGTGAATGGTAGGAAGCACCTATGCTCACTCCACAACTCGTAATGGTTTTCACACAGACTAAAGTAATTCAAAAGTGATGGGAAGGGATAGACGACAGTCGTACACACACATTTCAAGCATTATATACACACAAAAGATCATAGAGAAGATGGAAATCACCAGGGAAGAAGCAAATTCAAAATTTCAGTTCTCCTTCTCCACAATGGAAAATTGTCTCTACAAAGAGTCACAAAGTGACTTATATACATGTGCCCTAAAAATGGTCTTTTCACACATGAGACCGTCACTTTATTGACTAATCTCTAACTTCCTACTACTTTACAAGATTTATGTTACAAGGATTTGGGGTTATGCATCTAGAGGACTCCCCTAGTGCATTTACATAACTTTGAGGGAATTTCCTAGGATTTTGAAGAAGAATTTTTATGCCATCTATTTGAAAATTTTGGGGCTCCTCTTTTGTGCTTATTTTCTCTGCAACACTCATGCATTGGTTTCCCTTTTTGTGAAGAGACATATCGTTCTACACATCCAATCATGTACTACTTCATGCAAGCTTTGAATACAGTTGCCCCTTTGTATGAAATGTGTAATGAGGTACATGTCACTTACTTGACAAAGAAACTTGAAGATGTATGGATGGATGAAAATGAGGTAGTGGATCATGTATATGTTACACATATCAAGGATTTCAAAGGGAAAATGGAAAACATTGATGTGATCATTCTAGAAGCATCACTCATCTATACATTGCTCAAAGGATTTCCAGAATCCTTTCAAATCTTTGCTGCTACACTTTGTCTAGTTTCAAAAAAAAATCCAAATATGCATGATTTTGATGAGGTTGTGTCTCTTTTTTTTTCAAGAAGAGAAATCAAGAGAGAATAGAAGTGGTTTGCTGGAGGGAACACAAGCACTTGCTATTGCAGAATAGGAAAAAAAAGTATGGTTCAACTTTGGGTTCATCAAAACAAAAGCCTCACTCTACCTCTTCCACTTCCTCCTCTATCGATGGTGATATGAAAAAAACGAAGAGATGCAAGTATTGTAGAAAGGATGCTCATAGCATTGATTAATGTATAAAGCTCTCCAAGCATAATGAAAAGAAGAAAGAATCTTGCATGTCTATTGTTGAGAATACATCTAATGCAAAGAATGATGAAACTACAGTTGCTCAAGATGTTTAGGCATGTCTTGTTACATGTCATTATGATTCATCACCACATTCTATATGTATATGATTGTGAATGAGGTTGATTGAGATTGGCTTTTTGATAGTGGTGCTTCAAAGCATATAAATTAATGTAGAAGATTTTTTGCATCTTTGAAAGATGCACCCAAAGGAGGACATATCCTATATGCAAACAATCCTTTTTATACTATTATTGGATTTGGATGAACTCAACTTACGACTACAAATGGAGGTATTATTACTCTCAAGAATGTAGTGTATGTGCCCAATATCAAGGAAAATTCAATTTCGGTTCCTTTCATTGCTAATGTGAGATGTTACACTTTGTTAATAACAAATGTATGGCCCATGATTTCAAAAATGGTAATGCTATTGTGATGTCATGGAGATTATGCAATGGCTTGTATCCATTGGATACATATAAGAGAGTTTCCTCAAATGCCTTTCTTACATATACTTCTTCTATGGATGAAATGGGGTTATGGCATGCTTCAAAAAGACTAGAGGCATCCATAGCATAGAAATCTCATGAAAAAGAAGCACTATGAGAGCCTAAATGAGTACCATATGATAGAGGTGCATCTAATTTGCTATGTTGCAAAGTCTACACTAGCCATTTAGGCATAGTTTTTGCCTCCTCTACATCAAACCTCTCATCAAAAGTGCATCATGTGAATCTACATTAGAGATGGAATAATCTACATCATCCTATGGAATCTCCAAAGGCTAAGAAATTGCCTCATTTGGATTAGCACTAGATTGTCTAGTTGTAGAAAGAGGCAACAAAGTGGCATACACATTTTTGGAGCTAATTGATGTCTCCTTAGTACATGAAAGTAATGAATGAATTGCATTTTCCATAAAAACAACATCACAGCTAACCAAAATGTGTTTATTCTATGGACGATATAGATGATAGCCTTTTCTTTTAAAAGTGTACCCAACAAAAATACATTTCACTACTTTATTATCCAATTTCATGTGTTGTTCCTTAGGCACTAATGCATATGATAGACAACCAAAGATACTTAGATGAGCAAGAGGTGGCTTGCAGCCATGCCAAGCCTCATATGGAGTGATAGACTACAATGCTTTAGTGGGACACCTCTTAAGCACATATGTTGCACACATAAGAACATGAAGCAAGAAGTTATGTGGTAAAGCCTGACCCTTGACCATAAACCTTGCCATCTCCATGAGTGACATGTTCTTCCTTTCTACAACTCCATTGTTGTGAGGTGTATATGGCACTATACATTGATATTTTATCCCATGTTCATCTAGAAATGCATTAAAATAAAAAGACATGTATCCCCCTTCAATCAGAATGGAGGGTGCCCATTTTACATGCTGACATATTTTCAGCCAAAACTAGAAATTCTTTGAAGAACATAACCACTTTTGATTTTGCTTTCAATGGATATACCCATGCATGCTTTGAAAAATCATCAATGAAAGTCAGGAAGTAAAGGTATTTCCCAAACGAAGGTGTTTGCATAGGACCAAAAATTAATTATGAACAAGATGCAATCTTTGACTAGCTTGAACTAAACCATCTTTTGGGAAGGAGGAATGCTGCATTTTGCCCAAAATAAGGCCTTCATAGACATGCTTACCAGGTGCCTTAAGTTCATTATGAACAAGATGCAATCTTTGACTAGCTTGTATTAAACCATATTTTGGGAAGGAGGAATGCTGCATTTTGCCCAAAATAAGGCCTTCATAGGCATGCTTACCAGGTGCCTTAAGTTTGGGAAGAGAGGACACCATTTCAGATTTCTGTACGTGTAACAAACTAGCAAAATTCAGTTGACCAAAGTGTGCATGTCAAAGCTTCGCATCTAACATAACTTGACAATCCTCAAGTGCATAGGGTGAATCATTCATAGATTTTTCATAATCTATGAGCTTATACAACCCATGACATAAAATGTCACAAGAAATAATGACATTGCCATTTGATAGATCATGAACTATACATATGTCATCAACAAATTTCACAACCAAGCTGATCTTGGCTAATGTTGAAATTGATAACATATTTTTCTTGATCCTTGGCACAAATAAAGCATCCAACAATGTAAAAGAGCTACCATGAGAAGTAGTTAGAATGATCTTACCAACTCCCGTGACAAGATAAGAGGAGTTGTTGGCACATGTGACTATATTCCCTGTAGGGGCAAGCTCAAGTGAAGTGAAGAAACTACACTGAGGTAATATGTTTGGTTTCCCCACTATCAAAGTACCAAACATATGAGTCTACTATAGACATACACTATTCATGAGAAGATGGGTCACAACTGCAAATAGTAGTAAATGCCCATTCTTCATTCTACACAAGATTTGGAGACTCTGATTTGGATTTACAGGTCTCTACAACAACCATTCCAGCCTCTTTTTTCTTTGCCTCTTTCAAAACTTGTTTTGGACAACTCTTTATGACATGATCATTTCCTTTATAGTATTTGCAAAACAATTTCTACTTTTTTGTTTTATTCTTGTCTTTGTCATCCTTCTTTGATTGTGTAGGATTAGTAGATTTTTGCTTACTACTAGATGAGCTCTATTTACCTTTGCCCTTCTGACTAGCGAGTAAAGCTTGATTTGCAACTTGCATAATGGACCTAGTTTGCCTATGATCGTCCTACAATAGAACATAGACTAACTCCTCAAATGTTGAGGCATTTGGATTGCCTTTCATCATCAATCGACGAGTAGAAGCAAAACTCTAATATGACTCTAGAAGATCATTTAGCACAAGCTACAAAAGTGAACTTTATGGCAAGGTTTCATTAGTAGAAATCAACTCCTTGCCTCATATGAAGTGGTAAGTGTATCCCAAGCATCCTTTATTTTTTTGTAGGAGCGAATGTGGCGAATAATGGAAATTTTGATAGACAAGGCTATCAATGCATGTGCCTGAGCATTCCTACCATTCCACTGAAGTTGCTCTACAGTAGGTGCAGTAGGAACTAGAACACAAACAAGAGCCTAAAGAACATAATCTTCAATGTCATCTACATCACCTTTAGTAATTGTATTTACAGTTGTCATAGGACGTTTTTCAACACCCTCCACAATATTCCAAACTCCTTTTGCAATCAATACATGGGCCATCATATATGCCCATAATGGGTAATTGGTACCATCCAACTTATCTTCAACAGCCAATATATGGAATACATCACTACTTTTAGCCATGGTCAATGACTAAAATACTGTGATACAGAAAAATGATTGTATCTCAAAAAGTTGAACAGAACTACCTTGTCCAATTTTTCTAAACATGTAGAAAACTTTGAGCTGCTTATACTGCATAACCGAAAACTGTATATATGTTTGGCACACAAAGACAAAATTACATAATAGCTCATAATGCAATTTCGACACCACAAGGTAAATCTTTTTTGAACTCCTAATTGCCTTGAGTATGCTCACCAATTTTCATGCAATTCTGAGACTATGATTAGAGGGGCGTCGACAATGCCCTAGATGAAGCATGGACATGCTCTAATACCAATTGTTGGAGTTTGAGGTCTACAGAAGTATGCGAATAGAACAAGGAGGAGGAAGATGTTTGGAGCACAACACACAATACTGAATGTATTACCATGAGAATGTAAAAACATAAGTAACTCGGCTATAGGCATTGTGGTATTTGAACTCAAGACCTACAAGCTAGGAGTATGATGGGCTAACCACTTGCCCCAAAAGCCATGGTTGAGGATTACTTCCTAATCCTCCCTCTTAGGGTGTGGTTCAACCATCTCTTGTCAGTTATATCTTGAGTCTAACACTCTCTTCACCTTCTAGAGATCATTTTCCTCAATGATCAATCCTTGCTCTCCCCTTGGATTGATGTCCTCACCCTCGCATAGTCTCTTGAACCATCTTGTCCTCAACCTTGGTCTCTTGAGCCTTGCCTTTCCGCTTCTTGGCCACTTTGCCTATAGACTTGCCTTGCTCTCAACCTTGGTGTCTTGAGCCTTGCCTTTCCACTTCTTGGCCACTTGCCTATGGACTTGCCTTGCTCTCAACCTGGGTATCTTGAATCTTGCCTTTTCGCTTCTTGGCAACTAGCCTACGGACTTGCCTCGCTCTCAACCTTGGTCTCTTAAACCTGGTTCTCACCCATGTTAGGTATCTTGGATCCGCAATCTAGTGTCTCCATTGGAATTCTCATTCCAAGAGCTTTCCAACGGTATATTACACGTTGAAATCTGACCTATGGATTGGGAGATACACTCAAATCTTTGTTAAGCTTACCTTTGAAATCGACGCGGGCGCCTTCCATCCGCCTTATCCAAATCTACTTCCTTAGCTCTGATACCAATTGTGGGACTTGAACTCAAGAGCTACCAGCTAGGAGTATGATGGCTAACCACTTGCCCCAAAAGCCATGGTTGAGGATTATTTCCTAATCCTCCCTCTTAGGGTGTGGTTCAACCATCTCCTGCCAGTTATATCCTGAGTCTAACAGGCATATATACAAGTTGGGGAAAAAACCTCCTAAAGAGGGAAAAAAGTACCCCGATAGTCCTAGTGTGTTCACACACATCACTACTGAAATATATCAACAAGTATGCAGTTTCCTAGTTGTGTCGATTTATGCATAGCCATGACCTTAAGCATTGGCAAGTGATAAAAGCTGTGTTTACATATCTTAAAGGAACTTTTAGTTTGGGTTTCTTCTATGACAAAGATGTTCAAGAATGCTTGCATGCTTTTACAGGTAGTTATTGGGTTGGTTGTTATGATACACGAGTGTCTACTACTAGTACTTGCTTTTTCCTTGGAGGATCATGCATGTCCTAGTTGAGTAAGAAGCAAACTATTGTGACCACATCAAGTTTTGAAGCTGATTATAGGGCATTATTCATAGCTACAATGGAGTGTATATGGTTGAAATGCATATTGATGGATCTCTACATGGAATGTTCCTCTTGAGTAGCTTTGATGTGAAGTGTCTCCCTATACATGGGCACTTTTTCCTCTAGTGTTGACTAGAGGTTTTCTCCCATGTAACCACATATACATGATATACTCATGTAGTGGTACATTGTACTTAGGGATTCAATTATACCTCTCACTTCATTCATTCTCATATTACGGATCATCTATTAACACAGTCTCTTCGAACCATTGTTGATATATTTAGGTAGTGATGTGTGTGAACACATTAGGACCACCGGGGAACTTTTTCCCTCTTTAGGAAGTTTTTCCCCCCGGCTTGTATATATGCCTATATCCCTAATGGGTCACTTATCTTTGAACATTCTAGTGGTAATACATTTAGTATTGTGTGTTGTGCTCCAAGCTTCTTCTTCTTCTCCCTTTGTGTTGTTTGCATGCTTTTGCAGACTTCAAAGTCCAACAATTGGTATCAGATTAGGTTATTGCTTCATTTAAAGCATCCTCGACCTCTTGTTACAGTATTAGAATCGCATGAAAATCGGAGAGCATACTCAGGGTCTTTGAACGCATTATCGTAGTGCCTACAAAGGAAATTTCATTCTTTTGAGCCCTCTGTTCAACTTTTTGAGATACAATACTTTTTCTACATGAGGGTATTTTAGTCATTGGCCATGGATGAAAGTAGTGATGTATTCCATACCTTTGTTGTTGAGGATAAGTTGGACAGTACCAGTTACTTATTATGGGCTTATATGATGCATCATGTATTGGTTGCAAAAGGACTGTGGAATATTATGCACGGTGTTGAAAAACATGATATTACACCTGCAAACATAGTTACTAAACCAAACATATTACCATGCAACATAGTTTCTTCACCTCACTCGAGCTTACCCCTACAAGGAATAATGTCACATGCACCAACAAATCCTCTTATTTTGTCATGGGAGTTGGTAAGATCATTTTGACTACTATTGATGGGAGTTCTTTTACATTGTCGAATGCTTTATTTGTGCTAGGGATTAGGAAGAATCCTTTATTTGTTTCAACTTTAGCCAAGATTGGCTTGATTGTAGAATTTGTTGACAGATGTATAGTTCATGATCTGTAAAATGGTGATGTCATTATTGCTTTTGACATATTATGTCATGGGTTGTATAAGCTCATAGACTATGAAAAATCTATGAATGATTCAGCATGTGCAATAAATGATTCTCAAGCTTTGTCAGATGCAAAGCTTTGGCATGCAAGCTTTGGTCATCTGAATTTCACTATTTTGCTATGCCTGCAAAAATCTGAAATGGTGTCCTCTTTACCCGAACTTGAGGCACCTTGTAAAAATGTTTGTTAAGGCTATATTTTGGGAAAAATGAAACATTCTTTGTTCCCAAAAGATGGTTGAGTTTGAGCTATTAAAAAATTGTAGCTTGTTCATAGTGGCGTGTGTGGTCCTATACAAACACCCTCTTTTGGAAACTATCTTTAGTTCATGACTTTCATTGATGATTTTTCCAGGCATGCATGGGTATATCCATTGAAAGCAAAGTCAAAAGTGTTTACGTGCTTCAAGCAGTTTCTGGTTTTGGATGAAAATCTATTAGCATTTTAAATGGGCACCCTCTATTCTATTCGAGGTGAGGAATATATGTCTTTTGATTTTAATGCATTTTTGTTTGAGCATGGGATAAAACATTAGTGTATAGTGCCATATACACCTCAACAAAATGCACTTTTTGAACAAAAGAACAGGTCACTCATGGAGATGGCAAGGTATATGGTCAAGAGTTAGGTTGTACCACATAGTTTCATGCTTCAGGCCATTATGTGTGCAACATATGTACTTAGTAGGTGTCCCAGTAAATCATTGTAGTCTATCAGTCCATATGAGGCTTGGCATGGTTGCAATCCATCTGTTGCTCATGTATGTGTTTTTGGTTGTCTGGCATATGCATTACTTCCTGAACAACAACACAAGAAATTGGATGATAAAGTAGTGAAATGTATTTTTGTTGGGTACAGTTCTGAAAGCAAAGGCTATCATTTGTATCATCCACAGAATAAATGCATTTGGATTAGCCATGATGTTTTTTTTGTGGAGGATGATATTTAGCCCTTACTTTCATGTACTAAGGAGACATTAGTTAGCTCCAAAGACATTTATGACACCTTGCTGCCTCTTTTTACAGGTGGAAACTCTAGTGTTGGTCCAATGAGGCAAATTTTTAGCCTTTACAAGATTCATGTGATGATGCAGATCATTCCATTTTTTATGCATATTTACATGATGCACTTGTTGATGAGAGAAATGATACAGAGGAGGCAAAAACTATGCCTAAATGGCTGGTGTAGACTTTGTGAGAAAGCAAATTAGATGCATCTCTATCATATCATGCTCATGTATGTGTTTTTGGTTGTCTGGCATATGCATTACTTCCTGAACAACAACACAAGAAATTGGATGATAAAGTAGTGAAATGTATTTTTGTTGGGTACAGTTCTGAAAGCAAAGGCTATCATTTGTATCATCCACAGAATAAATGCATTTGGATTAGCCATGATGTTTTTTTTGTGGAGGATGATATTTAGCCCTTACTTTCATGTACTAAGGAGACATTAGTTAGCTCCAAAGACATTTATGACACCTTGCTGCCTCTTTTTACAGGTGGAAACTCTAGTGTTGGTCCAATGAGGCAAATTTTTAGCCTTTACAAGATTCATGTGATGATGCAGATCATTCCATTTTTTATGCATATTTACATGATGCACTTGTTGATGAGAGAAATGATACAGAGGAGGCAAAAACTATGCCTAAATGGCTGGTGTAGACTTTGTGAGAAAGCAAATTAGATGCATCTCTATCATATCATACTTTTTCAGTTTCTCATAGTGCTTCTTTTGCATCAGATTGCTATGCTAAGGCTACCTCTCATTTTTATGATGAGAATGAGCCTATTTCGTTTGATGAAGCACAAAATTCTGAAAATTGGATGGTTCCTATTCAATCAGAATATGATGCTATTATGAAAAATGGCACTGATACTTTATGTGACTTTTCTCCTGGCAAGAAGGCCATTGGCACTTAGTGGGTATGCAAGCTGATGTGTAATCCTGATGGAACAGTTGAAAGGTATAAGACTAGGTTTGTTGCAAAGGGCTATGCTCAAGAAAGAGGCATTGATTTTGATGAGAGCTTTGCTCCTACATGGTCAATGACTACTGTTTGTAGCATGTGTGCACTTGCAACTCATCATGGTTGGAATGTACATATGTTGGGCATTAAAACTGCATTTCTAAATGGTGACTTTGCATGAAGAAGTGTATGTTTTTCAGCCCCATGGCTTTGTGCAAAAAGGGCATGAAAACCAAGTGTGTAGGTTGAAAAAGGCATTGTATGATTTGAAGCAAGCACCACGTGCTTGGTATGAAAAGAAACCTGCCTACCTAATTGCACATGGTTTTGAGAATAGTCCAACTGAGAGGACCTTATATGTTAAGCATGAAAATGATGTGTGTTTGATCATTGTTGTGTACGTTGATGACATGCCACTCACTCCTCCTTATGAGAAGCACATTGCTGATTTTAAGGCTGATTTGCATGCATCATTTGAGATGTCATATTTGGGGCATTTGCATCATTATTTGGTCATTCATTTTTTACAAGTTGATGGTGGAATAGCTTTGTTTTAAAAATATATATTGACACATTATTACAACATTTTGGCCTCGAAGACCACAAACCTATTGCCACTCCTATGGAGACAAGTTTACGATTGAGTCTTCATGATGCTGGAGATGCATTTAATGTTGTTCTCTATCAACAGGCTATTTGATGCTTGATTTACTTATGCATTACTTGGCAAGATATTTAGTTTGATGTCTCACAGATGAGAAGGTTTATGCATTGCCTAGGTGTCAAGCATTGGCAAGAGGTTAAGAGCATCTATTGCTACTTGAGTGGTACCTGCCTACTTGGATTGTTTTATCCAAAGGGGGGATCACTACTACCAGATTTACATGCTTTTTTTGACTCTGATTGGGTTAGTTGCTATGACACTCGTGTGTCCACTAGTGGTTTTTTCTTCATGCTTGGTAGCTCATGCATATCTTGGTTGAGCAAGAAGAAGCCTATTATGGCCACTTCTAGTTGCGAGGCTGAGTATAGGGTAGCTTTCATAGTAGCTATTGAGTGTGTGTGGCTCAGACACCTTATGGCTGATCTAGGTGTTGGTGAGTCTTCTGCCATTACCATCTTCACTAATAGTTAGTGCATTAGCACTTGCAAGGAACCCTATGTTCCATGCTCGCAAGAAGCACATTGAGGTGCACTATCATTATGTCAGGGAGAGATTCTCTGTTGGAGAGATCGATTTGGCATATGTGCCCACATAGGAGAACATTGTAGACCTTTTCACAGAAGCTTTGTCTAGGGAAAAGTTTGAAGCTTTTCACAGAGCTTTGGGATTACTTGCTTTTGTGGGTTGATTCCACATAGCTTGGCACTTCCTTATATTTAGTGCTAGCTTCTTGTTCGCCACATCACTCCTAGGGGGATTTGTTGATAGATTCAGGTAGTGATGTGTGTGAACACACTAGGACCATGGGGTCACTTTTTTCCCTCTTTAGGAGGTTTTTTTCCCCGACTTGTATATACGCCTATAACCCTCATGGGTCACTTACCTTTCTACACTCTAGTGGTAATACATTCAGTATTGTGCAGTGTGCTCCAAGCTTCTTCTTCTTCTTCTTCCTTGTGCTATTCTGGTGATTCCACAGACCTCAAACTCGAATAGCCATTACATGTCTTTGTGCTTTGATCTCCTTCTTCGTTCTTGTGTGTACTTCTATTTTGCTTCCTCACTCATTCACAAAATCAAACTTACTTACTTCATAGATTAACATATTTTGGGAGGATACTTTGGCTTGATGTCAGTATGTTGGATGTGTGTGTGGTGTCAAGAGAAAGGAAATAAGGAAAAGAGTTCTCACACACTCTCACACACAAACTGAGGAGCACACACAAATTGAGGCAAGGAAAAGTGATCTTCTTCTTCTATTAGATGAAGAGAATATAAATGAATGACCTAATACAACATTACAACCAACTTATATATAAAGAGATGTACATAAAGATAACCCTAATAGCTGCAAATCATAGAGTTGGAAAGAAACAAATGTGCCATCACTCTCAATAGATAAATCTAGTAAAGCTTACTAAAAGTTTCCCTTATGTACATCCATCTAACCACTATACATGTTAGATAAATAAAAAGTGGTACCTATCATCCTTGATCATCACATGTTGATCTTGATATCTCAACACTCCCCCTCAAGCTCAATGCCATGTCCTATAATACAATCATCATCTCTATTCCAAGTGTTTTAGTTAAAGTATTAGCAATGTACTCATATGTTCTCACATAAAAGAGATTAATATCACCTTCTATCACTTTCAACCTCAGGAAGTGATAATGTACCTTGATATTCTTTTTTCTTGCATGAAGAATAGGATTATGTGCTAATTATATGCTGCTAAGATTATCATAATTAATGATGATAGTCTTTTGCACACCAACACCTAAATCTACAAGTAACATTTTTATCCCTGAATTTTCACATTTTTCCAGTGTAGTATGTCTATACTCGGCCTCTATAATCGACAAAGAAATAGTGGGTTTCTTCTCTCTACTCCAGGTAACAATAACACTCCCAAGTGAAAATATAGAACCACAAGTACATCTACTATTTGGGACACTACAAGCTTAATCTCCATTGGTGTATGCATGAAATTTCAAGTCTACACCAGATTCATAAAACAATGCATATCCAAGTAGCACTCACATAGCATAGAGCATGTCTCAAAGCATCTAAATGTGGTTTCCTAGGAACCTGCATAAACTAACTCTCAAGTTTGAGAGTGTCTTCAAGACTTGTCATTGTGAGATGTATTAAACTTCCCATAATTTTCCTATACATAGTAGCATTTCCAAATGCTTCACTTGAAGTAGAATCCAATTTTGAATTTTGATCTAATGGCATATAAATCATATTACAATCAACCATACCATACTCTTGCAACATACTCAATAGATATTGCATTTGGGACAACCATATATATGTTTCTATATGTATGAACTAAATGTCCAAAAAGTAGTGCAACACAAATCTTTCATGTCAAATTCCTACATAAGGAGTTGATTTACCTCTTTAATGCTTTCTTCATTATCACTACCTACAATCAAGTCATCAACATAAATAGCCACAATTATGATGCCATAAACAATCTTCTTTATATATAATGAGTGATTCGCATCACACATAGAAAATCCAATGGAAGTTAAATAATCTGCAATCCTTGTAAGCCAAGTCACAAGGGGCTTCTTTAAGCACATACAAAGCCTTTTTCAACATGAAAAACATATTTAAGATGCTTTGAATCCTCATATCCTTGTGGTTGATCCATGTATACTTCTTCTTGCAACCTGCCATGTAAGAAAGCATTCTTCGTATCCTTTCAATAAAAAATACATCCCTTTACTATAACCAATGCATTCCATTGCATTTGTACTCTTCTACATATGAAGGATCATAATTGAACCTCGCTTGCAACCCCTAGTCAACCATTTGTGTAGCAAAAACTAGGTTCTTTATTATATTGGAAACATCTAGTACATTAGCAAGATGTTTTACCTTCCCATCCTCCATTGATAGTGCTATGTTTTTGTATATCTATGAATTTTTGGGAAACAAAAATGTTGGTGTTTGAGTCTCACTTCTTATTCTATGTCGATTCTATTGATCTCTAGGAATTTCCTTTTCTTGGCTTCACGGCATTCATCCCTTAGATCAGTTATACCATCCTTTATCCATCCAAATGCTACCTTGATCAACTCATGAGTGAATCTGATATTTTTTGACTCCATTTTTATCTAACACCATAGCTTCAAGGACGGATGGCTTGTTAAGTGCTAGATGTAGAGTATTCATCACTTGCATGTACCTTTGAAAGTACGATTTGTAAATGGGAAGCTTTAAGTATGCTTCTATTCTAGCTTGTGTCCATACTTCTACTATTTGTGGCATATCATGGAGGAATACTCTAAAGCCCATGTCTTCTATTTTGTTTTGACATCTTTCAGGCTTTCTTCTATTTCAGATAAATTTTTATTCCACTTACGATTGGTTCTCTCCCTGGTATCCTTCCATGTTCTTGTTTTCCTCTTACTAGGCTCTCTTGATCCACTTGGCTCTGATTGCTCAACTGGTTTATCCTATTTTAATGCTTGTGCCCTAATAACTGCCTGTACAGGAGCCGCATTACTGCTACTTGAACTTGAATCCATCACTAAGCCTACCACATTGATGGGTGTAACCTTGGGTGCACTAGAGGGATTCCTGGGACATTCTCTCGGGAGATGTTCTTTTCCGCACTCAGGACAAAAGCCTTGTATTGTGATGACTTGTCCTTGTCCCAGAGTCGGTGAATGGGGACAATCGCGAAGGAAATGGTCACCTGGACATCTAAAACATGGTCCTCTAGGGGCTTGTGGTCTTACTTGTCTCGCTTGGGGCATGGGGTTGGGATTCGTATACATGACATTGGAGTATTTTGGCTCCCAATTTTGCTCCATAAGTGGTTTCTCGTATTGATAGGAATAAGCCTCACTATGCTCTGGTGACTCTGTGTAATAAGCTTGTGGACAATCTTCATGGGAGTAGTCTAAACTATGAGCATGAGAGTCATTTTCTAAGACCAACAGGGTTAGTGGCACCAATGCTCTATTGAGGTTCTTCTCTGCCACTGCATACTTAATTGGGATCACATTGGCAGGAGCTTGCGGTTGGTTTCCCGGTACAGGTTGTGGCCTATATGGTGCTTGATATTGCTATTGTGGCCTATATATGGATGTTGGTATTGGTTCTGAAACCTACCTTGCTGGTAAGGTTGCGAATAATTTTGCCTGATAGCCTGCCTATTGTATGGATAATCTTGAGCCCTATGATTTGTGTATTTTCTCTCAATGGTGCAATATATAGCATTAGGGTTCCCTTGGGGTTGAGCCATCATCGGGGAAATATTAGCCATGTGGTCTCCTCCACAAGTATAACACCGCTTCAATGAGGTAACCCTTGGAGTTTGTTTATTTTGAACTCCTAGCTTCCTAGCAACTTTCTCAGCTATCTCGTCTATCTCAGTCGGGTTTCTTGAGGTATGACTAGAAGAACAATCAAAATCCTTGTAGAGTTTGGATAGTCCTAACTCCTCACCCAAGTTGTCTTCTATGTCAATACATATCCACACACACTCTTCTATGGATCTAGGCTCTTTCAAGTACACATATGACCTTAACTTTGTGCTCAATAAGCCATCTAAAAACAAGGCCACTTGTTTGGCTATTGTGGGTAATTCTGGCGTAGGGCATCTTTCCAAGTACTGTCTGAATTGTCTTCCTGCAAGTCACACTGTTTCTTGAGGTGTCTGCTTGAAGATGTGGATCAAGGATGATGTGTTATGCATAATACCACTCTTGGAGAATTCTACAATGAATTCTTCTAGCAATTGACCTATCTCTCGATAGTTGCGACTATTGAGGGGTTGAAACCAAGCTAAGGTAGTACCCTTAAGAGTCAAAACAAATGCCTCAAACTGTGTGAACAAGTCCTCAATGTGATCAACTCTTAGCACTTGTTTGAACTCGGCCACATGATCATAAGGGTCTCCGAATCCATCAAAAAAAAATTTCATTGCCTTAACCACTTGAGAAGGTCTAAGGGTTCTCGGGTGATCTCGGGTCTAGGCAATGGAAAATCATGTTCATCTCTTTGATTTCTATGTGCTTGGTGTATCTCTCTTTCAGGTCTTTCACCCTCATGTCCTGATCTGTCTCTGCCCACAATGTGTGCAAAGCTTACCTCCGGTCTCCCTCTAGTCCTTTCCCTTTGGGTTTCATGAGCCTTGGATGATCCTGCTACTTGGAGACCATGGGAAACACTGGATCAAAGTGGAGGGAAAATTGATTCACCGTGCCAAGTGTATGCATGCCTATCCTGCTCTGTTACCAAGAACATTTTCTCAGATGTGTTATTTAGATATACAACTTTTCCTAGTATCTCCGAATCCTTGAATTCATAGATGATGACTACTGGGCTGGATTGATCTGGCCTGCATCTCCAAAAGGCTTCCTCTGTTTCTCTATTCAAGAATAGTTCTATGCTTTTGTTATCTTGAGGATCCAATCTAGAGTGATTACTCTAGTCAAGACTGAGTTACCTCTAAGAGTCTTGGGTTCTCACCCTAGGTCTCATTGCTCTAGGTCTCCTATCTCATTCTCAAGAATGATATTTCCAAACTCATATGTCCTATCTGGGAGGTTGGTTACCACATACATGGTTCCTTCCTTATCAATGTATGAACCCTATTTGAACTTGACCACTAGGTGTTCCCATCCAAAGGGTTGATCTGGATTTTTGAGTTGGACCACAGATTGCCTCAAGCCATCCTCATAGATGTGAGGACCTAATTGGTTGGTCCTGATATATTCCAATTGTGTCTTATAGGGGCCTTCTGGTGTCTATAAATAGGAGGTACCTAAGCTACATGTGGGTCTCTCCATGTTGAAGGACATTTCTGAGTCACTTGTGTCAAAACTTAGCACGTAGGGATAAGCACTTAGTTGTTGTGCCCAAGACTTAGCTGTATGGTGCTTCAGATGATCTAATGATTTGCCTATCCTTGCCTAAGTGTCTTTGAGATCTTAGGTTCATAAGCTTTGTCTATAAGTCCAAAATTTCCCCTTGTATTGATCAAAATCCTTTGGAACTCCTTGGTTTCCTAGTCCACATGAGGGTCAACTTCAAAATACTATATCTATTAATCCACGAGCTTTTCAACGAACCCAAGATCACAAAAAACCGATTTTGTATGAGAAAGTTATGCCAGTTCAGGGTTTTGGGGGTTAAAACTGAGAAACAGGACCTCTCTGGGATTGCTTCAAAACAGGAAACACATGAAACTTAACAAGTATCAATGATACTTGGAAGCAGACGATACACGATACTTGGAATTCCATGACACACGATATTTGGGAAGTCACGACACATGACACCCGAGGGATATCGCGACACTTGACACCTAAATGGTCACGACACTCGACATCTCGTAGATGTCCTGACACTTGTTAGATATCGCGATACTTGAGGTCCGGTGACATACGATACTTGCTGAGATGTCGTGACACTTGATTTCCATGACAACCGATACCTGAGCCGTCATGACACCCGATAGTTGAGTGGTCACGACACTCGATAGCTGAGCGGTCACGACACCCGATACCTGAGCGGTCACGACACACAACATTTGGCAAATGTCATGACACTTGATGTCCACGACACTCTACACTTGAGCTAAAATTTGAGAAAATGAAGGTGGGTAGAGATGGTGATGATGATGATGATGAAAGAGAAGAAAAACTCAAAAATTGAACTAAAAATGGTGATTTTTTTACCTTCCAACATCGCTACTCTATGTCTTACCATCATACGCTCATCCTCCAAGATTTCTCTATGACAACGGTGCCAATTTTGGTGTCACTCTAGCACAATGGTAAGTATCAACGTGAGGAGCTTCACCTCATAAATGTCAATCCGTGGAGACATGAGGACTAGTATGAAGACTATGAGCAAGTGATGGCACAAGTGCATGAGTGAAAGCACACAAACATGCACACACATATGCACACACACGCACAAGGTAAGAGCAAAGAGTGGAACAATGGAAAGCTTTCATTACAAAATAAATCTCTTACAAAGCTCAAATCTACAACCAGCTACCCCCAAAAATGAGCTCTCGAGCCCTTTTTATAGTTTTTTGAGTGGTTTTGGCCCTGTCCAGACCTAGTGTCTGGCCTAGTTAAAAATTAGGTTCCAAGGCTTATTTGGGGGCCCAAACGGAGTCTAAAAATTATGAAAATTGGTAGGATGATAGTTCTAATAATCCTCAACCTCAAGGAATCCTCAGCTTGAACAAAATGGAGTTGCAAAAATGGAAAATGGTATTTACAATGGTTTTTAGTGATAAGAATCACTATTTTTATAGGGATTTGTTATGAAAATTTGACATGTGCTTCTTGGAGCTCCCTACATGCTCCTTCTTCTTGTGTGTCCACTTCCTTGATGTGCTTCTATGCTTGTGCTTGACCTTGACTGTCAATAGTCTCCTTTCCTTTTGTTCTCATGGTTGGGGCATGATAAAGCTCTAAATTCTGCTCATACTCTCCCATGTAGTTTGGTAGAGTATTTATGCTTTCCAATTCTTCATTTTTATTCAGTTCCAAAAATTCGTCATGGTTTATCTCTTGATTCGTCATCCCTGGATTCTTGGTGGTGTCTAACTCTTCAAAAGGTGGGTCAATTCCTTCGGTTCTCCTCTATCTTTCCTCTTGAACTCTGGCCCATAGGTCCTCAAGCCAATTAGCTTCAAGTTTTAGGATCAAAGAACTTATGTCATGATCCTCTATGTGTGATTCTTCAGTGTTCTTGATAACCCTTCTCTCTTCAAGTGGGTCATGAGCTACCATACATTCTTGAAATTCTCTTGCCCGTATTCTTGTTTCGGGGAGATTTTGTATAGGTTTTTCTAATGTGTTTTGGACAATTTCAATCAATTTCTTACAAATTTCTAGGCTTCCTTTTTCCAAACCTCCTCTTGGATAATTGACCTCGTGTTGTTCTAGACTTGGTCGTCATATGGAGTATCATATTGGAGTAATGATTTAGAGGTGAGAACCTCCCCTTATACATTATGAGTATGATACTCACATGAGTGCCAAGTGGCACTCATATGAGATGCTTAGAATATTGTCCATTATGGTTATGAATGAGAGAGAGAGAATAATAGGCTGCCACGCAATTGGGCGAAGAGGTATCTTGAGCTCCATGTTCATTCTGGTTCTCAGTCTCACCTTTTCTTGGAGATAGTGCAGAGAGCCCCTAAAAAGTGAGGGAACTCATTGGAGTCTACCTAACATTGCTATCGGAGCCACCACAATAGCCACATATGGACGACGCTGCCCATGCACAACAAGCCGATAGTAGCTTACAGAGGAAGCAGCCCGCATGTGCAAGGACTGCTGGGTGACATCTCACGAAGGGAGAGAGTTCCCTCTCTTCTCCTCTTCCCCTCAACTTGGATGGGAGTAAGAGCCTTGGAGCCTTCCCTTTATACTTAACCTTTCACCTTGCAGCCCCTTATGTGGGATAAAAGCACTCCATTGGTGCCTATTCTTGATTTTTGTGGAGAAGACCAAATGTAGAAGGTGAAGTATTGTAGTTCGAGTTTTTTTCAAGATTGGGGAGACAAAAAATTATGCTATGGATCAAGGATTTGGGAAATTTATGATGTACACATGTAATATGAGTTTTGGAGATATGGTATGGGTCATGAGCTTGTTCAAAAAGGCTTCAATTTCTTAGTTTTGAGCTTCCAAAGTCCCTACTTTATGAAGATTAGCTTTTCCACTTCCTACCCGTGACATACCCAATTTCTCCACACCATAGCTTGGTCACACAACATAAAATTTTATCATGTTATGAAGCTACACTCCTAAACTTCACTCAAAGACCATTGATGTTTGATTTGGACAAGATTTGGTCAACCAAAATCTCTCTAGAGTGCTTCAACAGGAACTAGGTGGCCACTTCCAGGCCTAGTTTTTCATCATCCGACATCCAAATCCACTTTTTTCACTTGGTATAGCTTTATATCTCTGAAGTACAGGTGTTGGGCTATATTTCTTGGCTTGACAAGGACTGTCAAATCTCTAAAGTGTTTTCACATTCACTCAGTTTACCTGATTGAGGCTATTGCCATATGGTTTTGGCATTGTTCTTGTTGGTTTTTGGTGATTAGAACCTCCTCAGACCAATCGGACATTTCAATTTTTTGTTTGGTCCTAGCGAGGATTCAAAATCAGTGACCTCAAGCTTCAAAGATCACTTGGATTTCGCTTTTGCAACTTTATTTTGTACCAACAAAGTGCTCTTGTGATATATTTCTCTTCTTCTTGCATATTCAAGGTTTACTTCCATTTCTTTTCACATAATCTAGTTAGCAAACTGGGGAAGGGAAGTGAAACATGGAGTCTAAAGGGAAAAAAATAATTGAATACACTTCTGCATCTAAAGAGCAACTAGAGGATCCTGATTTTAGAATGGAAGAAGTAGAAATGGGGGTTGAAGTAGAGGAAAAGCTAGAAGAGAAAGAGCCTCAACAAGAGGAATATACATATGAGGAACTTTTGGATGAGTTTGTTACTCATGATCAATTTGCAGACTTGAAAGAATAGACCTTTAGGCTAGAGAGATATCTAAGTGGAATTACATCTCTCATTCAGCAGCTTAAGTCTCAAATGATCTCAATTGAGACTCATGTAAGCTCTTTCCTAGCTAGGAAGGAAAGAGAAACCCCTACTCTTCCTCTAGAGATGACTATGAAAGATACTTCTCTTCCTAGTAAGCACAAAGGAGAGAGATCTAGGGAAGATAGCCTCCTAAAAGACTTAAAGCCACCTACCTTTACGGGGGATGATTGAGATAGAAACAAGGATGCAATCTACACTTTTTTACAAAAGTGCCATGATTTGCATCAATTGAAGGGCACCCTAGCAAGCTACCGTGTGCTAGAGGCGAGTCTCTCACTTGGCCTGTGGTTGCTCTTCTTGCATCTGTTGAGTTTGTTTCCACTGTATACTCTTGTTTCCAACTTGATTCTAAACTTGGTTCAACTCATCCCATTCCTCATCAACATGCTCATCCATGTGTATGTTAGTATTTAGTGTATCATGATCCTGGGATGATTCATCATCTAAGCTTGAGTTGTTTAAACCCAATTCTTTGTAGTGGTCTAATTTTGATAGGCTTTTGCCTGCTTGTGTGGGCCTTTTCTGTTTACTTGATTGATAATACTGGTGACCTTGTGTAGTAAGGTTCTCTTGACCTTTAGTGTAAGCACGCATCACTTTGAGGGCCACAGAGAGATCATGTTGAGTAATGAATGGAGGTTTTGTGAAGGATACCATTGGAAGTACATGCACCCTTTTTTACTATGAGGTGTCAGTGACATCCTCTGCTCAAGCACATTTTGTGCCTCTCATAGTAGTTCTGGAGCTAGTGCCAACCTCTTTTTCTTGGGCACTATGATGGCCTTTACATCTTTTCACATTTCGGTAGTCGAAGGCATGAGTCGTAAACACTCCTTCATGCCTAAAGCTTGATAGATCAGTAAGGTCAAAGCAGAGCTCCCATTTAGAAACTTCTTGTGTTCCATTTTTTTTTTTGCTTCAAATAACTACTCTTGGACATATAGGTCCAAATTGAGTTGATTCTAACCTCTTGACTGCATGAGACAACAATTGCACTACCACCTTTTGTGGAGTTGTGTATCTCTACATATTTGGAAAACAAAAATATTGGTGTACCGGTCATACTTCTTCTTTGATGTTGATTCTATTGATGTCCAAGAATGTCCTTTTCTTGGCCTCGTGGCATTCATCCTTTAGATCAGTTATACCATACTTTGTCCAATTGAATGCTGCCTTGATCAGCTCATGAGTAAAATTGATGGTTTGCCATTCTCCATTTGTGTCTAGTACTATAGCTTCTAGAATTGATGGCTAGTCCAATGCCGAATGCAGAGAATTAATCACTTGTGTGCACCTTTGAAAATCTAGTCTGTATAAGGGAAGCTTTAAATAAGCTTCTATTCTAGCATGTGTCCAAACTTCTACTATCCTTGGCATTTCATGCAATAATCTAAATTCCTAAGTCGTCACTACAAATTGATGATCTATATCCATGATTTTGATAGTAATGAGGAACAAATACTCGCTTGCTGGCCGATCATCACAAAACCAATGCCCGCATGCCATAGTTGCAGATTCCAAGGGGAAACTAAAGTACTTATGCTTCTTGAGTAGATTCGAAATCACAAGTGTTACGAGGAAGGAGATAAGGAAGAGAGCTCAAACACACACTCTCACAATTAAAGAGAAGCACACACTCAGATTGAGGTAAGGAAGAATGATCTTCTTCTTCTTCTTCTATTACATAAAAAGGAATGTACAAGAATGACCTAAAAACAAGAATACAAAAGAGCAATATATAAAGATCAATACATAAGAAAAAACCTAATGTTCGTGAATGAGTGAGCTGGTAAGGAACAAATGTGCCATCACTCTCGGTAGATAAATCTAATAAAGCTCAATGAAGTATCCCTGACATATACTGGCATGACCACTATACATATCACATAAATGAAAAACTGATACATGTCATCCTGGATCATCACATGTTGAGCTTGATATCTCAACACTCCCCCTCAAGCTCAATGTCATGTCCTCTAATCCAAGCATCTTGTGAAACTTCTTCAGCTTCTCTCCGCCAAGTGCTTTAGTGAAAACATCAACAACCTACTGATCTATTCTCACATAAAAAAGATCAATATGACTTGCTAGTACCTACTCTCTGATGAAGTGATAATGTATCTTAATATGCTTTGTTCTAGCATGTATACTACTACGATTATCACAATAGATAGTGATAGGCTTTTGCACTTCCACACCTAAATCTACAAGTAGCATCTCCAACCATGATGCCTCACATGCTGCCATTGCAGCACCTCTAGACTCAACCTCTGTAATCAACAAAGCAATAGTAGGTTGCCTCTTACTACTCCATGTAATAGCTGCACTCGCAAGTGAGAATAGAAAGCCACTAGTAGATCTTCTATCTAGAATGCTACCAGCCCAATCTACATCGGTGTATCCATGAATCTACAAATCTACACCAGCTTCATAAAACAATGCATAATCCAAAGTAGCACTCACATAATGTAGAGTGCACCTCAGAGCATCCAAATTTAGCTTCCTGGGAATCTGCATAAATTGACTTTCAAGTCCAACAGTATAGCTTAGATCAGGCCTTGTAATTGTGAGATATATCAAACTTCCGACAATTTTCCTATACATAGTAGCATCTTCCAATACTTCACCTGATGTAGTATCTAACTTTGAATTCTAATATAATGGCATAGAAATTGGCTTACAATCAGCCATACCATACTTTTGCAGCATATTCAAGGCATATTGCCATTGTGACATCCATGTACTTGTTTCTGTATGTATAAACTCAATGTCCAAGAAATAGTGAAGCACACCAAGATCTTTCATGTCAAGTTTCTGCATAATAAGTTGCTTTACCTCTTTAATGATTTCTTCATTATCACCACCTACAATCAAGTCATCAATATAAATAGCCACAATTGTGATGCCATCATCACCCTTCCTTGCATATAGTGAATGATCTGCATCACACATAGAGAACCCAACGTTAATTAATCAGCAATCCTTGCATGCCATGCACAAGGAGCTTGCTTCAGCCCATACAAAGCCTTTTGCAATCTACAAACATATTCTCGATGCTTTGAATCTTCATATCCTTGTGGCTGCTCCATGTATACTTCTTCCTGTAACTCACCATGTAGAAAGCATTCTCACATCCATCTGATGCAAAGTCCATCCTTTTGTTGTAGCTAATGCAACAAGTGTTCTAACAATAAACATTTTAGCTATAGGGCTGAATGATAATCAATGCCATATATCTCTGCATATCCTTTTGCTACCAATCATGCTTTGTACCTGCTTATGTGTTGCAGAGCAAAGAGGCACGAAAGGGGAGCCCCAAAATTTTCAAATTAATGGGCATATTTTTCTTCTTCAAAGTCTTAGGAAATTCCCTCAAGCCATATAAATGCACTAGAGGAGTCCTCTAGATGCATAATCCCAAATCATTGTAATATATTTCTTGTAAAATAGTAGAAAAATAGAGATTAATTAATAAAGTGCCGGTCACTTGTGTGAAAGGAGTATTTTTAGGGAACATGTATATAAGTCACTTTGTGACTCTTTGTAGAGACTTTTTGCCATTGTGAAGAAGGAGAGCTCCTGATTTTCGAAATTGCTTCTTCTTTGCTGATTTCTACATCCTCTTTGATCTTCTATGTGTGTGTAATGCTTGGAATGTGTGCGTAGGAATGTTATCTACCCCTCCTCCTTGTTTTTGAACTATTGTAGTGTGTGTGTGAGCTAGTACGAGTTGCGGAGTGAGTGTGTGTGTTTCCCACCATTCACTATTTTGGTCATAACTTGAAGCACGATTGTCAAAATCGAGTGAAGTGTCCAATAGATGCGTCTCGTCGAGAGCTTTGAAATGAACCCACTATTGGCCATATTCGGAGTTCAAAGCTAGGAGAAATCCTCGATTTAGTGAAAATTGTTGTAAGTGGTATCGCGATAGACACTTTCAGTATTTAAGTACTGAACTACTTCATTTTCCATCACGTGCACACAAGTCCTCATACACTTGGTTGGGTTGGTTCATCGGATTGACAAATAAGCGTGTGTCAATTCCCCACTATATGCACTTGTGTGGCCAATGAGATTTAGTCTCTTTGGCACAAGTCCTTAAGACTTCTTGACTTGAGTACACATGTTTTTGGCGCCGTTGTCGGGGAATATACTCAACCAAGGTGCCTTCGTGATGGTTATAGCTCGAGAGTGATGAAATCGTACTTGTAGAAGTGAATTCCTTTAGTGGCAAGTAGTCAACCACTTCAGCACTTGTTACTTCACATCTCGGAGGTGTGTGTAATGAGTTTTCTAGGTTTAGGGTTAGGAGAGAGGGAGAGAAGAAAGAGTTAGGGTTAGGTTAGGAAGAGAAGTGGAGTAGGAGTAAGCCAAGATTACAAAAAAAAGCCCCAAAAAATTACCAAATTAGTGTAGTTAAGTTCAGTCACCAAAAAATATAAAAACAAAAAATTTGGAGCTCATTTGACATTTGCTTCTTTCTGATATCGTCTGAGCGCAACGATTGGTATCGCCAAGTTGGTATCATGCAAACTAAGCCCCCACCCTTACCTAATGACCTCAAGGCTTGTGCATTACCACCTAAAGGTAAGCTAACCTCAAACTTTAATCTCAACAAGACTGAAAATCTACATTTCCATGTGATTAAAGTTCCGATCGGTATCGTAGGGCAGGACAGAGTGTTTTTTGAACTTCTTTGAGTGAGACAGTAGGCTAGGACTGAAGAGGGGGTGAGAGAAGAGCAAGGAGGGAGAAAGATTTTTGAGTTTGGAGGTATTTTGGCTTGAGTATCACGACCCATTGAGTTTTTGGTATCACGATACCTAAAATTCCCTTGTATCGCGATACTCGCCGAAGTATCGTATCATCGATTACCAGGCTTGGTATCGTGATACCACTTCTGGTATCGTATCACCTGGTTGGTATCCCGATCGCACTTTACCAAAGTGGTATCGTATCGCGGTCCACTTTTGGTATCGTATCGTCTCTCTTCGTAGTATCGTATCATGATACCATTTTAGTATCGTATCGTGCAAGTTGGTGGTATCGTATCGCCACTTGTAGTGGTATCGTATTGCGTGAGAATTCTAGTATTGTATCGGGTTTAGTAGCAGTATCGTATCATGCAAAACTCAGGTGTCGTATCATGCCAAATTTCAATATCGTATCGTGGTTGATTTCAGTATCGTATCGCCCACAGAGTTGGTATCGTATCGTGCACCCAAGATCGTATCGTTCAGTTTGGAAGTGTCATATCGTGCAAGTTGGTGGTATCGTATCGCCACTTGGAGTGGTATTGTATCATGGGGAAATCCAGTATCGCATCGTCCAAAAAGTGGTATCGTATTGTCTGGTTTTGTGGTATCGTATCGCGTGAGTGCTAGTATCGTATCGTCCCAATCTTAGTATCGTATCGCCGGAAGTCTGGTATCGTATCGCCCAGTGCATAAGTATCATATCATTGGGGTTTTCTAGTATCGTATCGTGGGCTCCATAGGTATCGTATCGTGATTGGATTTGGTATCATATTGTTCAGACTTGACGTATTGTATCGCCAGGGTAGCTAGTATCGTATCGTGCTCAACATTGGTATCGTATCGTCTGATGAACAGTATCACCTAGTGCAGTATCGCCAAAAGTGGCATCGCCGAGAACATTTGGAGCATTTTCAAGGGTAAATTTAAGGTATTTGAGGAGCCACTTAGGGAGAGTTTTAGAGACCTAGAGAGCCCCAGGAGGGTGAATGAACTTGAGGTCAGGAAGGGTGCTAAGTAGTCGGAGAAGTGTTATATCTTCTATTGGAAGTGCCACTCACGTCAGTCACAGCTCAGTCTATTCAAACACCTCTAGTGAATCAGAGGAGGAGATACTCATGGCTTTAGAAGACATGCAAGGTCCCACTCTCGGAAGAAACCATGACCATAGTAGAAGGAGAGTATCGCACTTCTTTATAGTATGTTTCTACTAATGCCTAGGAGATCCCCATCTACCTAGATGGTTTAAACAAATCTGTGGCTAGGATGGTGACTTCCATGGATGCAACAATTGTGCCCAGACCGGCTATCAAGTATGAAGGGGGAGCATACATGGACAAGTTGGGTCACATCTACATAGTGACTGAATACCCTGATTTGATCAATGAGAGGGGAGAGTTAGTGGGACAGGAAAACGCAAGGAGACCAAACCCTGAGGAGTTAGTGACGACCCCTAGAGGCAAGTCCCAAGTGACACGAGTCTTGAGAGGGGACTTGATACCTCAAGATGACTACCTACTGGAAGTCTATTTGATCCATGGTTTGGACTTGTTACTTCAAACTGACTCACCGACTCAAGGAAGAGAAGAAATCCCGATGACATTTTATGAGCTAAAGGATCCTGAAGACGAGACTAGAAGAACATACCTATATAAAAACCAAAGAAGGTATTCGTTGGTAGATGCCATAGATAGGGCTCGACTGTAATACATGGGATTGCCTCTATTCCCTTAGAGAGAGCAGGCAACCACCTCTCAGAACCCCTTCGAAACCCAACAAGAGGCAGAGCACACCATGTCGGGACAAACTAGCCAATGGAGTGTTCCGAACCGAACTCATGTACAATTTGCGACTCTAGGAGTGCAACCACACAATCAGAGCCACCCTGGAGTAGGAAATCAATACCGACCACCAGTAAGGCCACGATCACCAATAGGAGTACAGTCGGGAATGCCCCCAGTGAGACCAGCAATCCCCCCCTTCCCTATAATGCCTAGACAACCAGAACCAATGAGAAGATTGAGACCTATTCAGGTGGCCAAATGCATGAGGAATCATTATGATAGATTGGGAGAACCTTATGATCACATTGCTGAATTTAAACAAGTCTTAAGAGTGGAACAAGTAGATGACTTCTTCGTGCCGTATGAGTCTTTCGGACTCACCCTCACAGGAATGACTCTGACTTGGTTCCAGCCATTAGACCCCAACCAATTTCGAAATATGGAGCAATTCTTTCAAGAATTCATTGGGAATTCACTAAGAGAGGGATTAAACACAATTCTGCATCTTTAATCCAAAGTTTCAAACAGAACCCTAATGAAACCGTGAAAACAGCTATGCAAAGGTTCAACGAGTATGTTGATAGATGTCCAATAGTAGAGAGACCCACTCAGCGAAAAATGATATCATTGTTTTTGGATGGACTAATGAATGGAACTCTAAGAACGTTAGTTTACATGAAGAGGTTACAAACCCTGAGTGAGTGTCAAGAGTGTATCGACCTAGAAGAAAATCTAGCAGAGGATCTCAAGAGCACGAACAACCCCACTAAATCAGAAGACTCTCGGAGTACAATTACAACCAACTCCAGTAATGTGGAGGAATTAGCGGAGCTGGTGGCAAAGAAATTGGGAGTCCAAGGACAGAGGAATTTCTAACACCCAGCCTTAAGAGTGCCTATGTTACGAAGATGTAGTCTATGTAGAGGAGATCACCCTACTCACTTGTGTGTATGAGGAGGAATAGGTATACCACAGACATATCCTTATAATAGACATCCCCATCAAGGAGTTGCCTTGTATTGCCACATAGAACAAAAATACACCAATCACACCACGAAAAACTGCCCATTCAATAGGCAGGCATGACCTCTACAACCACCTCTGTATCGAACATATGGATATCCACCTAGAGAGCCACGTAGAGACATGCCCAGGTACAATCCCTACCCAACACCACCAGGAACACCGAGACCACAAGAGAAAGCACAATATCCACAACCCCAACCAGTGTTAGGACCACAACTATCGCAGCCACAACATGTGGTACCTGTGAAGTATGCCAACCAGAAGAAAATTTGGAAAGAGCCATAGTGTCAGCCTCAACGATGACCAGTGTAGAATCAGCAAACCCTGGATACGAGCTATCCCCAGGAGATTACTATCCCTATGACACCAACATGTTGGAGTATGAATCAGAATATGATTCGGCATACTATGGATATGAAGGCTATGATCAGCCTTATGGAACGGAGGTAGCAACTTTAATGTATACTGCACCTAAAGCACAACCACCTGTGAGACCACCCCTCAGACCACATATGCCAAGACGACCTTGTTATAGATGTGGAGGAGACCATTTTATTAGAGAATGTCCTCGGCCTTACAATCCACCACCTCCTAGAACTTGGGAGGGGTATTGCAATGATTGTGGGAAGGAACATCTTTTCAAAGACTGCCCAAAGAATCCCACTAAGGCCCAAGACACTACAGCTATTAATGTAATTGAAGTGATAGAAGCACCAGGAGGTGATAAGGAATACACCATGCCCTTAAAGGCCATTACACGAGCTCAAACGAAGGAATTAAATGAAAAACAATCGGATCGGGAACAAGAGAACAATAGAACCGTAAACCCCAAAATTCAAATAATAGAAGATTTAGAGGACCCACATGAGAATACCCAAAACATGAAAACGCAAAAATGGAAGGAAAGAAGAGAGAAGCTCAAAGAAAAATGGATGAAAAACAAAAGTCAAGAAAATATAAAACACACAAGAAGCGGTAAGGAGCATAAAGAACCAGAGATTCGGGAAGAAGTTCCCATTCCACTGCTTACCCGAGAAGTGGAGAAACCAGGATCAATTCTAGCTGACCCAAAACCAGACAACTTAGACATGTGGTTAAATGCATACAAAGCTAGAATTAAGGACAGAACGAATGTGGAACAACACGATAAATTTTACCCACAAGGAGAATTAGAAAAAGAGAGGCTTGCGATATGTAGGAAACTTATAGAGATAGCACAAGCAACCCTAGAAAATACTATCCCAGCCCTTCCAGAGACAAGGATAGCAAAGGAGCAATACAAGGAGTGTGTTAAAGCCAAGGATAAAGAACCGAAAGAGAAGGATGACAAGTGTAAGCGAGTGAAAACCCAGGACGAACCAATGTCAACAATACCTGATTTAGAGGCTCACTGGCCAAAAGAATTCTGGAATAGAATCCAAGAAGAACAATGGAAGAGGAATGGAGTGACTAAGCCTCCCTTTGAGGAATTAGATGTGGAAGTTTATCAACCAAATCCCAACATGGAAGAAGTATATGAGGAAGTATCAAGACTAGACCGAAATAGAGAAGAAACTCTAAGCATTTCAACCCTAGCAAATAACATGGGAGAATACGAAAAGGAATCTATGATAATCCAAGCACCCACAGTACAAGGAAAAGGAAAAGGAAACTCAGATCAGAATTCACACAATCTAACATAACTAACAAAAACAAAAGTACAATGCAAACTGACTATGGAAGAACTACTCCATGTTAAACTGCAGTTATGGAAACAACTAGCAGGTCAACTGGAGTTAGGACAGGAGAAGGACGAAAAGGAAACCAAGGGAAAAGAAAACCCATCGAAGATACAGATCCCACTAGATAAGGTGGGAGAATTTAGTGAAGGAGACGAAGGTAATACATGCCTACCTGTCACTTACAATGGGTACATGACCAAGGCTATACTAGACACATGAGCAAGAGTAGGTATTGCCACCAAGGAGATTTGGGAGAAATGGGGAAAGCTTGCCTTACGACCCACACGCATGAAGCTCCAATTAGCAAACGGTCATGTGGAGAAACCCTTAGGAATATTAGAAAGATCAAATTAACCACCTGTAGGGTTGAATTTGAACACACACTAGCCATCTGTAAGTTTGAAAAGGCTAACAATTGCGAAATGATACTAGGACGACCTTTCATGAGACAAATGCGGATAGTGCAAGACTGGGGACGAGATGCCTTATACTTGCAACATCAATGAAATACCACCAAGATAAACTTGCATTCATTTTCATATAGAGATGTACCCCCACTACAGTGGAATCCCATACACAAGGAGGAAGATGACCTATCTATTCATAGCGCTAGATCAAGGAATCAATCATGGAAGTTGTTGGTGTATGACAATCATCAATTGAAGGATTATGAAGAAATGAAGTCAAGGAGTCAAGAAGAGAATAAATTCAGAAGGATGAAGGAAGGACATATTCAGAAAATCCAAAGATATGTACACATATGTACATTAGCTGACTTATACTTTTGTCTAGTCATACACTTGTATATATTCATCTATAAATATGTTGGGAAATGTCGGGCAAATAGAGCAGAAGAAGAATAGAGAATAGGAAGAGAGAAATAAGTTGTAGAGAGTGTCATTAGACACATGGAAAGTGAGTGAATTGTCTATCCTCACTTAGATGTAATTTTTCTGAAGAAATCGAGAAAACTTGCGCCCGATGTTTTGCTGTCTGCTCTTTCTGTGTTTAATCTTTTGAGAAATCCTTCTGCACATATCTAAGTCCATAGCTAATCTATCTATGGCTAGAATTTGAGAGGTTAATTGCAATCAGGCTGAGAGAATTTTGTTTAGGAACATTCATATGTGAAAATGTTCTAAGAGTCGTCAGAACTGGCGCACATTTCATCTTCAAAGAAATGGTCATTGCTCAGTCCACAGTGTAAAGTTTTACACAAGTGAGGGCTCAAAATCTAAGTTGGAAGGTAAGCCATCTATGGCTAAAAGATCTTGATCAAACGGGATTTACTTTGGGAGAACCAGTGTTAAGAAGTTGCAGGTGTCAAAGTCGCCATTGCAGAGAAGCTGTTTCAGACATAGGTAAAGTGTTTCACACATTTCTCAGTGTGTACTCAATCATTTTGAGAAATTTAACTTGGTAAAGTTGTGCAATCTCAAGGCGAAGTGTTGTGCAAAGTTTTGTCAAAAACTTTACAGAATTGATTAGTCAATGAGTGATTAATCTACAGCAGACTTTTCTGAAGAAGTTGAATTTTTCAGAATAATCAATTTTATGATAAATTGGTGAATGATCTCTAAATTTGGTGGAGTCTAAGGTTAATCTTGATATAGAGGTGATCTAAATTCAAGGTTAACTTGTTCTTTTGGAGATTAACACTCTCCATCAGTGGTATCAGAGCAGGTTGTGTCAAAATTGAAGTGAAGAAGACTCCGACTACTGCAGAAATACAAATCTTTACATCTTGAAGGTGAAAAAGGATAAAGGTTGAAGAAAACTTGAAGGTAGACACATTGAAGCCATCAAAAGGATCAGAAGAAGCAAGACTCGAAGTAAAGGTACATTTATTCCTTGTAAAGTCTAAAGTTTTGAGACTACAGGTGAAGCAAGGATGGGAGATAGTCTCCAAATTGAAAAGTTGGATAGAGAGAACTATCCTGCATGGTCTATGAGGATGGAAGCTCATCTTATGAGCAAAGATTTGATAGCCTACATTACAGGTGAAGAAGAGAAGCCTAAATTCAGAGATCCTAGTGTTCCAACTAGGGAAGAATTGTCAGATCTAAAGAATTGGATGAAGAAGGATGCTCAAGCAAGGAGCATAATCTACATGGCAGTCAATGACTATTTGCTTCCTCACATTAGAGGACTTGAAAGTGCATGTGACATTTGGAATGCTTTGGAGGAGCATTTCCAAAACACAACCAAATCAAGGAAGGCTTCACTATGGGCAGAATTTACTACTTTCAAGAAGAAGGCCTCACAATCAATCTCTGATTATGTGACAAAGATGAAGGACATTGCAGATTCTCTAGGTGCAGTGGATGAAGACATTGAAGAAGACAAATTGGTAAGACAAATACTCACAGGGCTAAGAGGAGATGAGAAGTGGAAGCCTTTCATTTTATCTACAGAACTTTCATTAGATCACTTTACTCCTAATTTGAATCAATTGTTAGGTCATATGCTAACTTTTGAGAATGATATCAAAGGAGATGTTGATAAGAGTGCAAGTCATGCAATGTACTCTAAAGACAAGAAGAAAGCTAACAAAGGGAAGCAACAATCAGGTGAAGAAGAAGGTACATCAAACCAAGCAAATTTCATAAGAGGAAAAGGAAGTGGCAGAAGTAGAGGAAGAGGCAGAAACAACAAAGATAATGCAAGAGCTTGTTGGATATGTGGTAAGACCAATCATCTATCTCATGATTGTTGGCATAATAATCAAAACAATGGTAATTATCAGAACTTTAATCAAAGAGCAAGAGGTGGTAGATTTCAAAGAGGAAACTTCAGAGGTAGAGGTGGTAGGAATTCTTTTGGAAGAGGTGGAGGAAGAAACTTCCAAAACCAATCCTATAATAACACCTACTACAACTATACATCAGATCAGAAGGCGGACTCGACTCTCATTATGAATACATGTGAAACCTCACATGAGGACATGAGAGTGTTCTACATTGATTCAGGATGTAGTAATCATTTAAGTGGAAATATTGCTTTGATGACTGACCTAGATCATAATGCAATTAATCATACAATTCAGACAGGTGATAATACAAAGCATAAGGTAAAGTCAATTGGTTCAGTCAAAGCTAAGGATGGGAGTACTCTTCTGAGTAAGGTTCTTTATGTTCCCACAATCCCAAAGAATTTGATCAGTGTAGGTCAAATTGTGGAAAAAGGATATGAGGTAAGGTTCACCAATGATGGAGTTTATGTTGAAGAACCTAGTCAAGGGTATAAACAGGTTGTTACAGGAAAGAAAGAAGGAAGGCTTTTCACATTGAAGGTACAAGCAAATGTTGGACATGCTATGTTCACATATGGAGAGCAGAAGGTGTCAGAATTGGATCTTTGGCACAAAAGACTTGGACACTTTAATGAAAGAGGTATTAAAGAAATGATTAACAATGATTCAGTGCTTGGATTGCCTAACATTGCAGGTCAACACATGACATACAGATGTGAGGCATGTCAATTAGGTAAGGCTCATAAGCAATCCTATTCCAAGCATGGGTTTATGTATTCAGAAAGACTTGAATTGGTGCATACAGATATGTGGGGTCCTTCAAAGGACTTTAGTATAAATGGTTCAAGATATTATGTCATATATGTTGATGATGCTACCAGGTGGATCACAATTTATGTGATTAAAGAAAAGTCAGAAGTGTTTAATACATTTAAACACTATCATACGTATGCAGAAAGGATTACAGGTCAAAAATTGAAGAGACTAAGGTCAGATGGAGGGGGAGAGTATTTTTCAAATGAGTTCAATGATTATTTGTGGAATGCAGGTATAAAGAGAGAAGTTACTTGCAGGTATTCTCCTCAACAAAATGGGGTAGCAGAAAGAAGAAATAGGACTCTTGTTGAGTTTGCAAGGTCCATGATGAAAGAGAAGAATTATCCAAATTATTTGTGGGCAGAGGCTGTAAACACAGCTACTTATTTGGTCAATAGATTGCCTTGTAAAGCTTTGCAAGGTATGACACCATATGAAGCTTGGTGGGGTAAGAAACCTACCTTGGATCATTGCAGAATATTTGGATGCTTGGCATATGCATATGTGCCATCTCAATTGAGGCATAAGTTGGAGCCTAAGGCAGAAAAGTATGTATTCATTGGTTATGATGATAAGCAAATGGGATACAGGTTGTGGAGTCCATCCACAAAGCAATTCCTTGTATCCAAGGATGTTACATTTGATGAGCAAGGTACTTGGTATGCAGGTAAATATAATGTACATGCAGATGATGAAGAAGTAGTGGAACAAAGAAAAGGTAAAGCAAAGATTCAATTACTTGATGAAAGTGAGAACAATGAAGTATAGGTTGAAGTAGAAGAGAGGCCAAGGTTTGATCCAGAATGTGATGAACCAGAGACTTCAAGAAGTGCAGAAGTTAGGAGGTCATCTAGGCACAAATGGCAACCTACAAGGTATAGCTATGACACTTCATTCTTGACTACTAAAGATTATGCTTATTTGGTAAAAGCAGATGAAGATCCATCTACATATGATGAAGCCAAAGGCCAGAGAAATTGGGAAGAAGCCATGCAAGAGGAGTATGATGCATTGATAGAGAATCAGACTTGGGATCTGGTTCCTAAACCTAATAGCCAGAAAATTATTGGATGTAAGTGGGTTTACAAAACAAAGAGATTTGCAGATGGAAGTGTGTCTAGATACAAAGCTAGACTTGTTGTGAAAGGGTATGCACATACATATGGAGTGGACTATGATGAGACTTATAGTCCTGTGGCAAAGATGACAACAATCAGAACCCTCATTGCAATTGCTGCTTGCAAAGGTTGGAAGTTGTCTCAATTAGATGTTAAAAATGCTTTTTTGAATGGTTATATTTCAGATGAAGTTTACATGGAGCAACCAGATGGGTTCAAAGATCAAGTGAATCCAAATTATGTGTGTAAGCTCAAGAGAGCTTTGTATGGATTAAAGCAAGCCCCAAGGGCATGGAATTATAGGCTTGTAAAATTCTTGAATGATCTTGGATTTCAAGCATCAAAGGCAGATAGTAGCTTGCTAGTCAAAGCAAGTGAAGATGGGTTCATTTATGTTTGTATTTATGTTGATGACATAATACTTACAGGAACAGATGATAAAGGAATACAAATGATCAAGAAGCAGATGGAGAAAGAGTTCAAAATCAGTGATTTGGGGAACCTATCATTCTTCTTGGGAATGGAGATTTCTTATACTCAACATGGAGTATATGTGACCCAAGAAAGGTATCTTAAAAATTTTCTAACCAAATTTAAAATGGAAGATTGCAGGGTTGCACCTACACCTTTGGAAGTGAATCATAAATTGTCTAGGTTTGGAGGAGAAGAGTTCAGAGATATGAAACTCTATCAAAGTTTGGTTGGTAGCTTGATTTATGCTACATTAACAAGGCCTGATTTGTCATATGCAGTTGGTGTGCTTTCACAATTTATGCATTGTCCTAGAAAGGAACATTGGATTGCAGGACAAAGAGTACTTAGGTACATCAAGGGTACACTCAGAGAAGGGTTGTACTATGAATTTACTTCTGATACAAGAGTGAAGATATATAGTGATGCAGATTGGGCAGGTAATGTGGATGATAGAAGATCAACACATGGATACTTGTGTTATGTAGGAGACAAATTGATTTCATGGTGTTCTAAGAAGCAACATACAATTGCTTTGTCATCTACAGAGGCAGAATATAAAGGTATGGTGGAAGCTGCAAAGGAGGTAATATGGCTAAAGACACTTATGAAAGTTTTTGATGTTGTTCAAAGTACTCCTATTGTTTGTGGAGACAACATGAGTTCTTTATACTTGGCAGCTAATCCTGTGTTTCATGCTAGAACTAAGCATATTGAAATACAATATCATTTTCTGAGAGAGAAGGTCATTGAGAAGGAGATTGAAGTCATACACACTCCCACAAAAGATCAAGTTGCAGATATGATGACAAAAAGTCTAGATGGACCAAAACTACAAAGATTCAAGGATATGGCAGGAATCAAGAAGATAGAGAAGAATCTCAATTAATGATTGAGGGGGAGCTGTTGGTGTATGACAATCATCAATTGAAGGATTATGAAGAAATGAAGTCAAGGAGTCAAGAAGAGAATAAATTCAGAAGGATGAAGGAAGGACATATTCAGAAAATCCAAAGATATGTACACATATGTACATTAGCTGACTTATACTTTTGTCTAGTCATACACTTGTATATATTCATCTATAAATATGTTGGGAAATGTCGGGCAAATAGAGCAGAAGAAGAATAGAGAATAGGAAGAGAGAAATAAGTTGTAGAGAGTGTCATTAGACACATGGAAAGTGAGTGAATTGTCTATCCTCACTTAGATGTAATTTTTCTGAAGAAATCGAGAAAACTTGCGCCCGATGTTTTGCTGTCTGCTCTTTCTGTGTTTAATCTTTTGAGAAATCCTTCTGCACATATCTAAGCCCATAGCTAATCTATCTATGGCTAGAATTTGAGAGGTTAATTGCAATCAGGCTGAGAGAATTTTGTTTAGGAACATTCATATGTGAAAATGTTCTAAGAGTCGTCAGAACTGGCGCACATTTCATCTTCAAAGAAATGGTCATTGCTCAGTCCACAGTGTAAGGTTTTACACAAGCAAGGGCTCAAAATCTAAGTTGGAAGGTAAGCCATCTATGGCTAAAAGATCTTGATCAAACGAGATTTACTTTGGGAGAACCAGTGTTAAGAAGTTGCAGGTGTCAAAGTCGCCATTGCAGAGAAGCTGTTTCAGACATAGGTAAAGTGTTTCACACGTTTCTCAGTGTGTACTCAATCATTTTGAGAAATTTAACTTGGTAAAGTTGCGCAATCTCAAGGCGAAGTGTTGTGCAAATTTTTGTCAAAAACTTTACAGAATTGATTAGTCAATCAGTGATTAATCTACAGCAGACTTTTCTGAAGAAGTTGAATTTTTCAGAATAATCAATTTTCTGATAAATTGGTGAATGATCTCTAAATTTGGTGGAGTCTAAGGTTAATCTTGATATAGAGGTGATCTAAATTCAAGGTTAACTTGTTCTTTTGGAGATTAACACTCTCCATCAGAAGTATGAGGATGCCCAATTATGGATGTGTAAAGAAGCCAAGAAGGAGGACAATAAAAGGTAGCTATGGCCAATAGGACATCCTAACTACCAGCCGGTAGAGGACCCAATGTATATGCCTCAAATCTTTCCCGACGAAACATTTGAACTGCATGGATGGATGGAAATCTTAGCAACCCTCGATGTATGTGTGAATGAAGAAGTTTTGATGATGAATGAATGTGTGGATGAATAAGGCTATGACATAAATTTGTACATGGTGGTCCTTCAAGAAGTAGAAGCAGGGGAAATATTGGAAAAGGAATGGAAAGAAGAATACGAGAGCATAGAAATGGAACCGGAGTTTGACTCTGAAGAATGTTACGTAGAAGCTATTCATACCGAAGACAAGTATGGAATGACCAAAGTGTTAGCAATAGAAGCAGCCCCCATAGTATAGAAGCAAGCGGAAAGTGTGAGTAAATTCGGACCAAATCCTGACCTTTTTGAGGTTCCTGAGCATTTTAAAAGGTACGAAGTAGAAGAGAGAAAGATAGCCATTCAAATGCCTAAGAGAGAGGCTCGAGAAGGAGAAGCATACGACAACATAGAACAAACAAAAAAGATCATAGTAATAGTGGAAGATGGAGAAGAACGATGTACATACATAGGTAAAGATGTGTCAATTGAGGAGGAAGAAGAATTAATACAATTGATCCGAGAATATCGAGATGTATTCACGTGGACATATAAGGATCTCAAGGGTGTGGAACCCTCTATTTGCTCTCATAGAATACCAATGACGGCAGAGGCAAAACCCTCAAAGTAACGCCCTTACACATACAATGAGGTCTATGATGCTAAAATGAAAGAAGAAATAGACAAGCTACTAGCGGCAAGATTCATATATGAAATAGAGCATACCAAGTGGGTATCGCCATTAGTAGTTGTGCCTAAGAAGAACAGAAAATTAAGAGTTTGCATTAATTTGAAAAAGGTCAATGCAGCCACTATATGTGACAGCTACCCATTACCCATCATTGACCATCTACTGGAAAGAGTAGCAGGAAAAGAATTCTATAGCTTCTTAGATGGATTCTCTGGATACAACCAAGTAGCTATTGCTACTGAGGATCAACATAAGACCGCATTCGCGACTGAATGGGGAGTCTATGCTTTCCGAGTGATGCCTTTTGGACTCACGAACGTGACTGATACTTTCCAATGATTGATGTGTCATGTCTTCAAAGAATTCCTGAAGAAGAGCATGGAAGTGTATGTAGATGACCTGTGTACATATTCAAATCAAAGACAAGACCACATTCCTGAATTGCGGAAGATATTTAATAAATGCTGACAATATAGAGTCTGCGTGAACCCTGAGAAGTGTGTCTTCATGGTAAGACAAGGGAAGATCTTGGGACACATAGTCTCTAGAAATGGAATATCCACAGATGAGGACAAAATTAAAGTCATTTTGGAGCTTCCTAGACCGAAGAATGCAAAAGAAGTGCAAGCGTTTATGGGACATTGTGGATACTACTGTCGCTTTATCCACATGTATGCCATAATTGCCAAACGCTTGTATGGACTCTTAACTCAATTTACTTGGACTGAGGAATGCAAAAAGGCATTTAATGAGTTAAAAAGGCGACTTAGCACAGCCCCAATTCTGAAGACACCAAATTGGAACAAGCCTTTTCATATCCATGTGGATACTTCAAATTACGCAATAGGATGCATATTAGCTCAGCCAGCAGATGAAGGAAAGTTAGATCACCCAATTGCTTATGTGAGTAGGCAACTAAATCAAGCTGAGAGGAACTATACAACCACAGAGCGAGAAGGATTAGGAATGGTCTATGTAGTGAAGAAATTTAGACACTATCTCTTAGCCAACAAGTTCAAGTTCTTCATAGACCACCAAGCCTTATTGTACCTAGTCAATAAGCCTTGTAACACGGGAAGACTGGTAAGATGGTTTCTATTATTGATGGAGTTCACTTCGAAGTAATAGTGAAAAAGGGAGATACCCATGTAAGAGTAGATTACCTCTCTAGGTTAACACATGGAGATACACCAAGTGGAGTACTAGACGAATTGCCAGACACTTATTTGTTTAATCTGGAAGTGTGTCCAAAGTGGGCAGAGAAACTAATTATGATACTCATTCATGGCCCACAACATTCAATCAATAAAGAGAGTAAAAAGGAGATTCAGCAGTCAAGGAATTTGCACATTATAGCGAGAAGTGTGTACTATAAGGAACCCAATGGCGTACTACTGAGATGTGTTGAGGAGGACAAGCAAAGGATGCTGATCAAACAAGCTCATGCAAACAAATGGAGGACACACAAAGGAACTCATGGAACTATTAGGGAATTAAAACGATTAGGATTATACTGGTCGGACATGCCTAAGGATGTCCATGACTATGTGAGTAACTGTGCAGAATGCCAACAAATGATCCCCGAGGATCATACATCCATACCTTTCTCAACAATAACACCCAATTGGAGCAAAACATTTGTAAAATTCCTAAAGACAAGAGAACATGAGGAAGGAGTTAGCTTGGCAAGAAAACGATCCCTAGAGGAAATGAGCAAGGATTATGTACTCATGGGAAGACACTTGTTTAGGTGAGGAAAAGACAACCAATTACGACTATGTGTGCATGAAGGAGAATATTTACCCGTATTAGAGATGGCACATGCAGGTGCGACAGGAGGTCATTTTTCAGTTGAGAGAACCGTAAAAATGATCCTCTTTGCATGCTTGTGGTGGCCAACTTTACATATGGATGCGGAGACCTATGTACGAAGCTGCAAGACATGTCGAAGGGCTAAATACCCGATTCGGAGAGATGACATGCCATTGAGACCTATGGTTTGCGCTAGAGCATTTTCTAAATGGGGTATAGATTTCATAGGACCCATCAACCCACCGGCCAAAGGATCACATGCTGAATATATCATAGTAGCCACCGATTATTTGACAAAATGGGTAGAGGCAAAGGCTACTAGAAAAAATGATGGTCAAACCACTGCTAAGTTTCTTTTTGAGCATGTATTCACTCGTTTTGGATTACCAATCGAGATTGTGAGTGACTAAGGAACACATTTCATTAATGAGGTAATAGAATCTTTAATGAATGAGTTTTTAATGATCCATAAAAAATCAGCCCCATACCACTCCCAAGCCAATGGTCAAGCGGAAAGTTCCAATAAAGTGTTATGCACAATATTGACAAAGATTGTCAATAATGGGAGGTCTGACTGGGAAAAACAATTGCATCATGCAATTTGGGCCTTCCGAGTCGCTTACAAGACTGCCATTGGAACTACCCCATTCAATCTAGTATACAGACATAACGCAATTCTACCAATTGATTTTTGGATACCCACTTTGAGAGTAGCCCAGTAGTATGAGTGGACAGGACATGGATTATCCCAACAACTAGACCAAATCGAGAAGTTGCATGAAACTCGGTTGTGGGCTGTTGCAAGAATCTATGCGGCCAAGAGAAGACAAAAGGCATATTATGATGCACACATAAAAGAAAAAGGAATAAAAGAAGGAGACTTGGTCCTGGTCTACACCTTGAAGCAACATGGCAAGAAATTACAAAAATGTGGATACGGACCTATGATCATTAATAGGATCTCTACGAGTGGAGCAGTAAATCTAGCCACTCTAGATGGAGATATTCTTCCTAACTACATCAGCGGATGTAGAGTGAAATGATTCATGGAGCCATTGATGGATCAAATGTTAGCACCTCTCGTAGGTGCACAAAATAGGAAGAAAGAGGAAGAACGGATTAGAGAAGAGGCACGGCAAGAAGCCTTGGAACGTATTAAGAAACGGAAAGAGTGGATTAGGCAAAGAGAGGAATGGTACCTACTAGGTGAAGATCCTATTCCCATGGCCAACTACAAAGTTCATCATTCGAATGGGCAGAAGCTTAGCATGTCTAAACTGTACCCCAACCTAGGTATTGGAACAATGCAGTACCGGTTGATAGATGCCTTGATAGACTCAAGAGCAGGAATCAGTTGCATACGAAATACGGTCATCCGAGATCTTCAAACGGTTATGACACCCACAAAAGCTCATATGATAGGAATTGGAGGTCAAGCTATAACATGCATTGGAGAAGCCATAGTATCCCTCCACCTAGGAAATTCAATTATAGAACAACGAGTCCTAGTGTGCAAAGATGAAGAATTAATTAAAAACTTGATCCTAGGACAAGATTGGATCATTGGGAATCTTACTCTTGCGCACACAGAGGTTAGGAATGCAGAAAACACATAGAAAAATAGAGACAAGAAGAGACAAGACTGAATGCAGTATTGGGTGCAATCTCCCCCCATGCACTCTGTTTTGACAGTCCACAGAGTGCATGTATTTATAGGAACTTTTGATTATGTCAAAAAGAGTGGTTACATGAGAGCAGCTTCAAAAAGCAAGCGTGAAACTAAAAGTTGGTAACTTTTACAGAAAGCCATTGCTTTCAATAACAGAAATTGTGGTCTACAACGACCCTTATTTTAACCATTACTTTTCTAACTGTTTCTAACAATAGAACCTTCTATGCGGGTTTATTTACAAACTAAATAAATTATAATTTGGATTATTGATGTCCGCCCTTTTCACGCCTTGCACGCTCCTCACGAACCTTCAGCTGCTATATCAAAAACATCAAAAACACATTAATACATTAATAATTTAACACTCCAACAATTACTTGTTCAACATATTCCATAAGTTATAACATGCTCCTTAGTTGAAAAAGCAACTGAACTTAGTTGATAAAATAATAAACATGGATGGCGAGTCACATGTGTCATCACTGAACAATAAAAAATATGCATGTTCCATGTAAAAACACATGTGTGGAAATGTTCATGGAGTCATTAAATTATTAAGATTAACCATGCGATGCTTGACATAGTCTAAGATCCATGAGTATGAAAAGAACAAAACCCTCTTGCTACGGAATTTCCTTGCTCTCAACCTTAGTTTCTTGAACCTAATTCTCACCCATGCAAGTTATCTTGGACCCTCAATCTAGTGCTTCCCTCTTGGAATGTACCCTCAGGAAATGTACCCTAGTAGAATGTACCCTGTCTAGATGTACCCTGATGTACCCTGACAGGATGTACCCTATCTGGATGTACCATGGTGTACCCTGAGAAGTGTACCCTGATAGGATGTACCATGAGACGTGCCGCATCGCGTCGCACCGTGCCGCCTTGAAAAGTAAGAAAAACTGAAAGTTATGTTAAATATAAGAGGAGAGAACTAGAGTGACAACTCCAAGAAAGAGTGTAGTGGTAAAAGTACTTCCCTTGTAAGTAGGAGGTTGTGGGTTCTAATCCTCCTACCTTAGGGAATCTAAAACTCTCTATTGCCACTCAAAATTAAAATTGCCTCATGCATAGCCAACGACTACCAACGGTCGCCAAGGGAGCCTTGGGTGCCAATGTTGCCAATGTATTGCCTACGTTATTGCCTAAGTTCTTTGCCTTAGTCGACGCCTTGGAGTAAACGTAGGAGAAAACATTCTATAGGATCCAATTTTAATTGCAATTCTTGATAGTAAGAAAGGAAAACTCCACTAATGGCTACATCAGAGTCAATCAAGGCTCTTATAGTACTGGCATTGTTTTCTTGTCCTACCTCTATGCTCGAAAAAGGATGTTGGTCAACTATTCTATGGGAATTTACACCTGATGCTTGGCACATGGCCATGTGATATTTGGGAGTGTCATGAGTGTCTGACCTAGGTTGATCTCTACCCTATTTTCTCAATTTCATTCACGGAATGCGTTCTAAGGCTTTCGCATGTGCTTCTTCTTGAACTCATTTTTCCTTTTCCTTACATTTATTTGTAGTGTTGAGTCGTCTAAGCATTTCTTGTGTGATGGGTTCTTGATATAATTTGACTCTCCATCCACTCATATAAGTAGGTAGGATATATCCTTCTAGGATGGCTAATTCGATAGCTCCACTTGTCGATATTCTATTAATAATCATGGGTCCTCCTTACATCTTGCTTCAAGCTGTACACCAAGACTAAATCTCCTACTATCATACCTTTATCCTTCACATGGGCATAAACTTGGTATGCCTTTTGCCTTTTGTGGCTGCATATATTCCTATTGCTGCTTGTAATCTTGTTTCACCTAATCATTCCACATCAAAGATTCTAGAAGAAATCTCATGGTCGGTCCATTGATGCTCCTATGCTACTTTCAATGTCAGTATCCATAAATCTAATGGTAACACAACATTTTTTCCAAAGACCATCTGAAAGCGGGTGGCTTGGAGCAATGTTTTATAGGCCAATCTATATGCCCAAACAACATGATGTAGTTGTTTGTCCGGATCAGAGTGTTTATTGTTCACCAATTTGGTCAGAACATTACATAGTATCTTGTTTGTGCTTTCAGCTTGACCACTGCTTGTGGATGATATGGAGCCGACTTCTTATGAACCACCACGAATTCTTGTAACAAGTATTTAATGACCTCATTCAAGAAGTGGGCGCCACAATCACTCACCAATGCTATTGGCAAACCATATATGTAAATTCTTAAATAGAAGCTTGGATGTGATCTAAACATCATTCTTTCTTGTTGCCTTCACTTCCACCCATTTAGTCAGATAATCAATGGCAACAATGATGTACTAAGCATGTGAACTCTTAGCTGGGGGATTAATACAATCAACAAAGTCTATTCCCCACTTAGAGAATGCACATCCTCACATCATGGGTTTTAGTGGCATCTAATCTTTATGTATAGGGTACTGAGTTCCGTGAAAAAACTTTACACCTCTTCACATAGGTATGTGCATCCATGTCAAGTGTTGGCCACCAAAGACCTGCGAATAAAATTGCCTTAATCACACACTGTGGCCCAAAGTGTCCTCTTGTCACGCCTTGTGAGCAGTGTCTAAGATCTTGAGATATTCACTTTTGTGAACACACAATCTTAGGTATCCATCTCTCCCATGCTTGTATAGATTGTCGCCTATCAATGTGTAATCTAGTGCTTCCTGTTCGAAGCTCTTTCGTCTAGCCAATGTCAACTCTCCAAGGAATGTTTTTGTCCTCAAGAAGTCTACCAATGGTTCACTCCAATCTGGTACTAGAGACACTTGATATAGTGTAGCATGTTCCACTAGTGGTCTAGTAGCACATACTAGCCATTCCTTACACATCCTATGGACATCTCCTTCCATTGTCAGCCAATATACACCTAATCTTTGCAGAGTTTGTAGGGTTTGATGTTTGGAGTGATGTTGTTGTAGTGCAACTACATGTGCTATTTGCAACCACTTTTCATGCTCATCTTTATCTACACAACAAACAAGTATGCCTTGAGTAGTGATCTTATACATGCTACCTACCGATATATATTTTTGGGACCTCACTACTTCTTTTTCTTTGGCTTTTAGTACAAGATGTTTAGGTCCAAAGGTGAGAGTAGGTACTATAGTTTTGGCCCATTCATGCACTACTTCTAGATTGAATAAGTAAGCATGGGGAAGTCCATCTGATACTCCTTGAGGGGACTCTCCTTAACTTAGTCTAGAAAGGTGATCCGCCCTAAGGTGAGTCCCACCCTTCCTAACCACAACTTCAAAAGTCATATTGAATTAGTAATGGGAGCCATCTTACTAATCTGCTAGTATTGCAAGGTTTTTTCACTAGATATAACATTGCTTAGTGGTCTGTAAAAAATTTAAACTTATAAGCAGGCGAACAGTGTCTAAACTTCTTAACTACATACACAATGCATAATCGTCCTCTCTCTGTAGTAGTATAATTTTATTCAGTTGCATTCAACTGTTACTCACATAAGCAATGGGAAGATGCATATTATCTTTACCAGTAGGTTGTGCTAGTACACACCCAATAGCATAATCGGATGCATCCACATGAACATGGAATGGCTTGTTGCAATCTGGTGTAGTCAAGATTGTCATTGAACATAGTTTTCACTTAAGCTTGTTAAAGGATTTTTCACATTCTTTTGTCCACTCAAAGTTAGTCAAAAGGGAGTACAAAGGTCTTGCAATGATTGCATACATATGAATGAATAATCGATAATAGCTGCAATGCCCCATGAAAGCTTGTACTTCCTTGACATTCTTTGGCCTAGGTAGCTCTGCAATTGCTCTAACTTTCTCCTCGTCCATGGATATGCCATTTTTTGACACTATGTGTCCTAGAATATAGCCTTGCCTAACCATAAAAATACACTTTTTTGGGTTGAAGCAGACTTGATATTCTCTACATTTATCAAAGACTTGTCTTATCTTAGGTATATGTGTTTGTCTAATGTTGGAATGAGCACATAGATCATCAACATAGACTTCCAAGTTTTTAGGCAAGAATTCTTTAAATACATGACACATAAGCCTTTGGAAGGTATTTGGCACATTGGTAAGACCAAATGGCATTACCTAAAAATCAAATATGCCCCACTCTGTGGCAAAAGCCATATTATGTTGGACTTCTAAAGGAACTTGGAGAAGCTTGTAGGAGGTAGAAAAGTGAGTAGCGAAGCGATGAAGCTCGCTCCAGCCAACCAGCACAAGATCAACCCTTGAGCTTATGGAGACTCAAATAGAACTTATCCACATGTTATAAGTGCAATAAAATGCACTATGTAATTTGGAGCATGAAGGAGAAAGAGTCTATACAAAATAAATACGTTTGCACATTGACTAGCTCCAAAAACTTACTATTAATGGATAAGGCAATGAAATTCAAATGCTCATAGCAACTAGCGTGATTAAAATTAGAAAAATTCTTTTTGGAGGGGTGATACACATAGGTTTGAGACATAGAATCACAAAGTACAAGAAATAAGCAAAATATGCTTTTTTAATGAATAAGACACTCAACAATGGTACCTCTTATTTTTTAGGAATGCATAGAGATAGACACCGAGATAGAAAAATTGCGACTTCTCCCAATCTACGTAACCAAATCGTTTGAAAATTTATAAACATAAACTAGACACTAATAGCTTTCCAATGAATGCTCATTCATTCACTTTTGACTCTGTAGAGAGAGCAGTACCCTCTCCAAGCTTACCATTGTTGAAGAAGATGATGTAGAAAAATATAGCAGCTTACTATTGTTTCCATGTAATGTACAAGTGATTTGAAGTATTTATATAGACTCTTGAAGTGCTCTAGGACTTATAAAATTGGACTTTGAATTCAAATGAAGGCGAGATTAGTTGTTGGAGGGGATCAATTTACTTTCCTATAATCTAGGAAAAGTGAAGATGTATTTTGATATAATTTTAGGTGATTGATTGATGTAGCTTACTATTGTTTCCATGTAATGTACAAGTGATTTGAAGTCTTTCTATAGACTCTTGAAGTGCTCTAGGATCTCTGAAATTGGATTTTGAATTCAAATGAAGGCAAGATTAGTTGTTGGAGGGAATCAATTCACTTTGCTATAATCTAGGAAAAGTGAAGATGTATTTTGATATACTTTTAGGTGATTGATTGATTCATTGATTCCAACTCAAACATCTCAAATTCATGGAGGATTAGCTTTATTTTTCTACTTTTACATGTGTAAAGCTCTAGGATTTTACAATGCTAAAAGATCCATGAAAAATCTTTTTAAAAAATACAATAAATGAGCATAGGTAAAAGAACTCTCCAATGGATATTCTTTCAATGTAATCCAAGCGATAGCTTTTGATGTAGATCAAATCCACCTCAAGCATAGTGTAACCTTGATGTTCCAACAATTCCCCCTCAAGATAAAGTATGCTTGAGTCTTCATGCTCTAATAGGTTTAATACTAGCCATAGTTTTGAATCTACAAAGCTTTATTCCATCAAGTGCCTTCAGCATCATATCTGCTACTTTCTTTTCAGTTGGAACAAAAGAAATGTCAATCTCCTTTGCCATGAGCTTCTCCTTGAGGAATTTGTAATGAATTTCTATGTGTTTGGTTCTTGCATGGAAAAAAGGGTTTGCTGCTAGATGCATGGAGCTTACATTATCTCCAAATATGTGAGGTTTGGAACTGAGAAGTCCCAAATCTGTATAGATTTTAACCATATTTCCTCTTGAGTTGCTATCGTCAAACCTCTATACTCTACTTCAGTTGAGGATAAAGCAACTCTAGGTTGCTTCTTGGAAATCCATGACAATAGCTTTGAGCTTGCAAATGCTAAGTAACCAAAGGTACTTTTTCTATCATCCTTAGCTCCTACCCAATCTCTATCTTAATAGATTTTGATATCCAAATCTAAAGAGTAAGGATAGAATATACCTTTATTGATTATTCATTTGAGGTACTTGAGTATTCTCTTTGTAGCATCCATGTGTGGCCTTCTAGGTGAGTGCATGAACTAACTAAGCACTCCCACACTATATGATATTTCTGGTCTTGTATGAGTAGCATATATCAAGCTACCTACCAAGCTTTGATATTCTTCAATGTCTTCAATTTTTTTACCTTCATAAACACTAAGTTTATGATTCATCTCCAAAGGTGTACCTATATGTTTAGTGTTCTTCATTTTAAACTTAAGAAGTAGATTGTGAATGTATCTCCTCTAAGTCAAATACATTCCTTCATTTGTGTATATCACTTGCATACCTAGGAAATATGTGAACTCACCCAAGTCACTCATTTGAACTCTTCTTGCATGTGTTTCTTGATCCTTTGAATGCCATTCATATCATCACCTATCACAATAATATCATTTACATATACACATAGATAGATAAGCTCATTGTGATCCCTTTTGATGAATAGATAAGGATCTGTGTTGCTAGGTTTGAACCGTCGATGTTGAAGGTATGTCACTAACCTGTAATTCTGAGCTCTAGGAGCTTGTTTCAATCCATACAATGCTTTCTTAAGTCTTCAAACATAAGATGCATGATTAGGGTTTTCAAAACCTAGGTTGTGACATGTATATCTCTTCACTTATCCAACCATTTAGAAATGCATTTTTTACATCAAGTTGGAGGAGTCTCCAATTTCTTGCATCAACTACACTTATCAATGTTCTGATTGTAGTCATATTTGCAACTGGTGAGAATGTTTCCTCATAGTCTATACCATGCATTTGGGAGCATACTTTGGCAACTAATCTAGTCTTGTACGTGCAAACTGATCCATGTGAGTTTCTTTTAACTTTATACACCCATCTACAACCCATTACCTTTTGATTGGATGAGATTACAACCTAATCCCAAGTGTCCATCTCCTTCAATGCATCTATTTCTTCTTTCATGGCCTTTTCCCAATTAGGGTTTCTCTTTACCTCTTCATAGGTTGAGTGTCCCTCTATAATTGAGTCTTTTACCAAGTAGACTGAATGCTTTGTAATAAATGTGGAATAATATCCATACCTTTCTGGTTGTTTCTTCTCTCTTGTTGATCTTTTAGGAGCCTGCTTAGATAATTCTCCACACTCTTGCATCTTTGCTTTGCCTTTTGACTTCCATAGTTTGTAATTCTTTTCCCTTTCATCTTGCTCATCTTCTATATCACTTCTTGGATCCTAGACCTATGTTTCATGTTTGCTTCCTAATTGATGAGAATTAGAATCAAGATCATATCCTAGAGTTACCTTTTGTTTGTCTTCATCATATCAAGACCTCTGTTTTTTAAACACAACATCTCTACTTGTAGTGAGTTGCTTGGTTGAAGGATTATAGAACTTCTAACCCATCTGAGTTGATTCATACTCAATAAACACTGTCTTTGTTTCCCTTTCGTCTAGCTTACCTCTTATTTGTGATGGTACATGAACATAAGCTAAACAACCAAACACCTTGCAATATCCAAGACTAGGTTTTCTTCCATGCCATGCTTCATAAGGATTCATACCTTGAAATGATTCGGATGGTAGTCTATTGACAAGGTACATTATAGTTGAAATAGGATCTGCCCATAGATAATGTGGCAACCTCTTCTCTTTAGCATTGTTCTGACTGATCCAACCAATGTCTTGGTTCTCCTCTCTGCAATTCCATTTATTTTAGGAGAGTACCTAAGAGTCACTTCCCTTTTTATCCCTTTATCCTTCAAGAACTCCTCAAACTCTTTGGAGAAGAGTTCTCCCCCTCCATCAAATCTGAGCTTCTTGAGTGATCTACCTATATGATTCTCCACATATGCTAGGTACTTTTTGAAGCAATCAAACACTTCATTCTTACTCTCGATAAAGTATAGAATAGTCCATGTACTATGGTCATCAATAAATGAGACATAATACCTTGATCCTATTAATGAAGGTTCTTGACTTGGTCCCCATACATCTGTATGTACTAAGTCCAATAAGTTGTTGTGGATGTAGCCTTTGTGGTTGAATGGTTGTCTTTGTGCCTTTCCATTGTGACATGCATCACACGTGTTGATCATATGTTGCTTTGATATGTTTGGCAGTCTTAGAACACTTTGATCCCTGCATATATCCTTCAAGGTTCTTTCATTCACACGAGCAAGTCTTTTATGTCACTCTTCAAGCTCACTTAGGGTTTGATACGCGAAAGTGAATAGATCTATGTTCTTGGTTTCTCCTATTTCAAAAGTAAAGAACCTATCATGCTTCTCACCCCTCGTTATCTTGAACCCTTGACATGGATCTTCCACAAAGGCTCCATGTTGGGTGAACCTAACTTGCAAGCTTTTTTCAACTATTTGGCCTATAGCTATTAGGTTTTTAGTGATAGTGGGTACAAAGAGAACCTTACTTGGAATGTTTTCCCTACCATTGGAAGCTTTAACATTACCAATCTTCTCCACATTGTGCTTTGTGTCATCCCTTGTTTGAACTTCATGTCTATTCTTTCGACTTTCCAAATAAGATAGAAGAGCAATGTTGCCTGTAACATGATTTGAACATCCTGAATCTATGTACCTAAGTAATGACTTAGGGACTTGTGATGAAAGAGAATATACCTCTATCATCAACGAGAGCATATAGTGGGGATGATCACATGTTTAAATTATCAAACCAAGAAGTATCATAAACCTAACCAAGTGTATGAGAACAAGCACTTAAGTAATGTTCAATGAAGTGTAATAGCCAACATTGCATGTAGTTGAGTGCAATCCATCACATATATAGTGGGGAAATGGTGTCACGATACTTGAAATAGTAGCAAGCACAAAAATGGACTTTTTCTCTCAACTCAGAACTTAGAATAAGGTCCAAATCCGGTTTGTTTTGAAGCTCTCGAAGAGATGCATCCAATTCTGACAATCATCCTTCAAGTTATGGGGAAAAAAGAGAGTTGCAAACTCACCTAATCATGCCACACATCTTCTCAAAATTCATACACACATTAAACTCTTCAAAAAAGCAATGAAATGGATAGACAACGATTCCATGCACTCAAGCTACAAACACACATGCAAGCTCACAAGCAAGGAGATATAGGTGGAAGAAGAGGAAAATTCAAAAATCTGGGGCTCTCTATTCTCACAATGGCAAAAAGTCATTACAAAGAGTCACAAAATGACTTATATACATGTGCCCTAAAATGGTCCTTTCACACTGAGACTAGCTCTTTATTGAAAAAAAACCTAAATTCGTACTAGTTTACAGGGGTAATGTTACAAATCTCTTTGCATATGCATCTAGAGGGATCCTCTAGTGCATTTACATGAGTGGAATATATTACAAGATTGATGTTTTACAAAAATATATGCCCAAATTTAGAAACATTTTGGGGGCCTTCTTTTTCTTCAATTTTTTTTTGCTTCTCTACTCATAGCTCTCTGGAACACTATCCCCCTCTCTGTCTCTGTCGTCCCTTGACTGTTGGTGCAATTCAAGCCATCACACTTGGCTAGGACAATTGACTTGAAGTCTCTACATAAGGGAAGACCCATAGGAACTTATGCTTAAAGTTTCTTACCATTTTACTCTTTTGTAAAAGTCTAGAATGACTTGGCATCTCATGTAATCATACCTACTTGATTAGAGTCGTGGAAAAAGTTGTTGAAAGGTTGAAGGAATATCTCAATCACCTTTTAGGTGAAAGATTCTAGGAGATAGATTTGAATTTTAAATTCAAATGATCACAAAACTTCTATAAAAGATGAAGCGGAAAAGTCGCGGGTGTGTCACTCACTTTAGCTCACTCCCCGAGGCATTCTACTGTTGTAACTGTGTGTGTGTTAGTGCTACTCCATAGCCTACACCACCACACCTCAATTAGCTATGCTTGTCATGCTAATGAGCTTGTATAATCATATCAATCAATAGATATATACACATTCATCATATCTGGTTCTCTGTGTTTTCTACTTCAAGTCTGTCAATTTCCAAGGAGCATTTCTCAGTGCTCACTGAACCAAATCAAGAGTTTAATAGCTCATTGGAACCAGCTCAAGGTCTTCTACAAGCATACAAAATTTCAGAAGATTTCATTCAGCCATTTTCAAGAAATCGGCTTCGAAGTCACCTCTGGTCTATCTCTGCAACTCTCCTAAAAAGTCGGGGGTAATCATAATTTTGCTAAATCAATTTCTCTGGATGTGGTTTATCATTTCTTCTCATTTCACTTGCAAATGGTAGCTTATTAAGGTACTTTAATAATCCCAAAAGGAATTGTTCCAATTGCAAGTGTGCTGGTCACACTGAGCATAACACTGAGCAGGTATCGTTACAGAAATAGCAAGTTTTCTAGAATCTGTGAAGTGCAAAGTTGTCTATTTTGATTTGGTCATTACACAAATCATTTGCAAAGCACATATATGCTTTCTTGGTATCATTTAAAAGCTCAAGGTGTGTACTAAGCATTTCTGGAATCAAAGGAGGGCTGGTGTGAAGCAGGTATAGCAGCACCAACTCATTTCTTGAGTGCATCCAACCATCACTCCCAACAGTGGTATCAGAGCAAATAAGGTAAACATGGGAGATGGATTTCCTTCATTCATTGACAAATTGGACAGGAACAACTACCAAGCTTGGTCTCTGAGAATGAAGACCTATCTACAAGGAAGGAGCTTATTTGGATATGTTGGGGATTCGGGGACAAGAAGGAGTTTGAGGGTTTGTAGGAGAAAAAAGAGATGATGAAAATGGAATAACAGTGAGAACTTCTGCAAAGAAATACTCTTGGAAGCCTTGAATATTAATTATCCTTCAACAATTACAATGACTGCGCACAGTCTAATCAATGACTAAATACCACTTCAGAGAGCATCTGAAGACCAATTATCTCAAGTCTTCCAGCGGCCGTGCACCAATCCTTCACTTGCTTCCCGCTTCCCTTGTGCACACCTTGCACTAAGCTTCCGCCAAGCTAAGGAATTGGTATCACTGCACACGCACGCAATAGCCCTTGGGACTCTTGGAATCCAGCCCGCCTTCTCTCTTCTCTGCACACTTTCCTCCTGACACCTCTTACACTCTTGAATGTCGTCGCACACAGGAGGCTCTTCTTGCTTCCTCTCTTGCTCCTCTGAAGCTCTCTCTTGCTTCAACTTCCGATGTCCCCGAATAGCCTTTGTCCTTCCTTTTGTTTGAGAGTCCGCCGGTTCGCGCACTCTAACTGCAATACAATCTTGGTGTCCTTTCAATGTCCCAAGATTGTCTTTTTGAACTGGTCCTCAACGATTCGCTACTTTGTCTTGTAGTGACTTTAGAACAAGAGTGACTTTTAAAATAAAATTTTGATTGGGCGGCCTATTTCCTCCTTTGCGTACGCGGCCTTCCACCTTCACTTTCCCTTGTAATTCTTTCACTTTTGCACCTTAAGATTTTAGATTCAACCTTTGAACCTTAAGAGGAAAAATACTTTGTACCTTTAGTTTCGACCGGTTAGGGCTCTACAGATGCCCACCACCTAAAGATCTCTCCGTCCCGGAGAGACAACAGCGATACCAACTGAGAAATTGCAAAGACACAGAGATGAAAATAACGTAGGCAAGAAAAAATTAATATAATGCACCCCACAAGAATGGTTAGAGATCAAAAGTATGAGGTAATTATTGTAAAATGGAAACTGGAAACTAAGAGGAATTATTCTGACTGTGGATGAGCAATTTATTTAGACTGAGTAAATTTATTGTGGAGGTTGATTGAGGTTGTCAGCTGAGGTTGATGGAGAAGGGGCCAAAGGAGCAGAAGCTTGTTCGATCGTAAGCTGTAGCGAACTAAGGCATTGTCTAAGGTGATCCCTTTCCCTGCGGATACGTCGGCATGCAGCATTAGCACAAAGACCTAAATTGGAGCGATTCTGAAGATCTTCTAAGGCTTTCATCGCAGAGTCGGCCATATCGCGATAATGATCTCGCTCTTCTTTGAGCAATCGGGCCGTTTCGTTGAGGGAGTGCCATTGAGAGGTTGCCATGCGATTGATGTTTTCTATTGTTGAGATATACTGTTGATGAACCGAAGCTGCTGCGGAAACCGAATCCAAGGAAATCTGAGAGGCCTGAGCATTGCCGATAGCTACTACACTCGCGTCCTGGAGTAATTGCAAAAATGAAGGGGTTGATGGGAGGTCAACAGGCGGAGTGGGAGTGACCGTTGGAGCGGTAGGGGAAGGGGGAGGGGGAATATTCTGCCGAGGAGGAGGAATGGTTGGAGTGGAAGATGGAGTGGGAAGTGAAAGATTGGGGGAAGGGATCGGTTGACTGACAGGAAGGTTACGGATAGAGGGGGAGGTGAAATCCGGGTGAATTGGTGGCATACAGGTGGGGTTTTGAGGGTTGAGCTGTGTTTGAATAAGTGGGGTGAAATCAGAAGAGAGGGGAGGTCTAGGGATAATAGGAGGGGTAGGCATGGATGGAGAATGTGTAGTTACAGGAGGGAAAGGGGGAGAAGATTGGGTAGTGAAGGAGGGGACGTGAGGTGGGGGAGTCATGAATGGAGAAATTGTAGATGCAGGAGGGAGGGGGGAAGAAGATTGGGCAGGGAAGGAGGCTACATCAGGGGGATACGTCATGAATGGAAAGGTGGTGGATGAAGGAGGGATAGGAGAAGAAGATTGGGGAGGGAAGGAGGGCACATCAGGGGGATTAGTTATGAACGGAGAAGTGGTAGAGGCAGGAGGGAGCGGCGAAGAGGAATGGGGGGGGAGGGAGGTTACATCAGGGGGGTTAGTTATGATTGGAGAGGCGGTAGAGGCAGGAGGGATGGGTGAAGAAGATTGGGGAGGGTAGGAAGTTACATCAGGTGGCGCGGATGTGGGTGTCGAGGCGGAAGCTGAGTCAATAGAGATTAGCGGGGGGGAGGGGGATGGAGCAATGGAAGGTTCAGGGTGGGTAGGTAAATAAGAAGCATTGTGCGCCGAGTGTGCAGGGATTCGATAGAGCCAAGCAACGAAGGGTGCAGAATAGATGGAAAATGCATGAGATCCTCTAGAGATAGACTCGCGGAGTCGACGGGAGCGCAAATTCAAGGAACTATAAATGAGATGTGCGTAAGGGTAAGGACGGCTATGGAGAAAGCAAAAAAGCGGATCGGCGATACGAATATCTGACCAGGGGAGGGAAGAGGTTTGGCTGCGAAGTAAGAAGAAAAAGATGAACGCATTGAGAAGGGTGGTCATGCGGAGCGAAAATCGAGCAGTACTTTGAAAGTGTGTGGTACAAAAGGCAATAGTCGCCGAGGCGGATAGGCCAGAGTATAGGAAAGGGGGAGCACGAAATTCTATTAGGGGAGACCCAATACTGGCGGCAATGTCTGGGATGAATAGAGTGCCGGTTCTAAAATGAGGGAAGTGGCGGATAGCTTCATAAACGTGGGAAAAATTGGCGGGGTTATTGAAGAAGACATTAGCCAAGCCCCACAAGCCCGCCTGCTGAAGATCTTCAATGGAAAACATTTGACGAAGGGCAATTGTAGGGATGGATAGATGCATTCGGATTTGCAGGTTTATGTCAGGTGGGAGAAACAGGCGCATATAATCTCCGGTTGGTGAAGATGGGTGGGATGAATGAGACATAGATGGGGAAGGAGAAGGAGGGTGTGGGAGGGGAGGCGGGGAATAAAGGTAGCTGGAATCGGAGTCGATGGAATAAATGGGAAGATCCAGGGCCATAGTTGCTGTTGAAGTCGCTTGAACTGATGGTGCTGCCGATGAAGGAGGAAGTGGATTGGGAAGGTCAGATGGAATTGTGGAGGGAGGATCGGAACGAGCAGTCGGAGCGGGATCCGCCATTGATGGAAATGGGGAGAGGCAGAGGGGTGGAGGGGTGGAGGGTGATGGGAGAAAGAGGGTGGCGGACGGGGAGGATGGAGGGGGGTTCGATGGGGTTGGAGGCGGAGAGTTGCGAGGGGTTGTATGGATGCGAAGCGGTGTTGAAGAGAGGGGGTTGATGGTTGTCGGGCGGAGGGGGGTTGGGGGTAGGATGAGAGGGTGGTTATGTTAGGTTGGGTGGGGCGATGTGCGGTGAGGGGAGGGGGGGAGGGATGATGAGGGGGTGTTGAGGGGAGGTTGAGGGGGGTGGTGCGGTGAGGGGAGGGGGGAGGGAAGTTGAGGGGGGGGCGCTTATTGGGTGATGGGGGGTTGGGGCGCTGGTGAGGGGGGCTGCGGGGTGGGGTGCTGCGGTGTGGGGAGGGGAGGGGGGGGAGGGATGATGAGGGGGGCGCTGAGTGGGTGAGGGGAGGGGGGGAGGAGTTTGAGGGGGGGGGGGCGCTTAGTGGCTGAGGGGGGGGTGGGGGCGCTTGTGAGGGGGGTTGCGGGGTGGCGCTGCGGTGCGGTGAGGGGAGGGGGGGAGGAGTGTTGAGGGGGGGGGCGCTTAGTGGGTAGGGGGGGTGAGGGCGCTTGTGAGGGGGGCTGCGGGGCGCTGCGGTGCGGTGAGGGGAGGGGGGGAAGGGATGATGAGGGGGGCGCTTAGTGGGTGAGGGGAGGGGGGGAGGAGTGTTGAGGGGGGGGCGCTAAGTGGGGGGCTGCGGGGCGCTTCCGTGCGGTGAGAGGAGGGGGGGAAGGGATGATGAGGGGGGCGCTTAGTGGGTGAGGGGAGGGGGGGAGGAGTGTTGAGGGGGGGGGCGCTAAGTGGGGGGCTGCGGGGCGCTTCGGTGCGGTGAGGGGAGGGGGGGAGAGGAGCGGTGCGGTGAGGGGAGGGGGGAAGAGGAGGTGATGAGAGGGGGACTGCGGGCGCTTGCGGTGAGGGGAGGGTGAGAGGAGTGTTGAGGGGGGGGGGCTTGTGAGGGGGGTTGCGGGGCGCTTCGGTGCGGTGAGGGGAGGGGGGGAGAGGAGCGGTGCGGTGAGGGGAGGGGGGGAGAGGAGGTGATGAGAGGGGGGCTGCGGGCGCTTGCGGTGAGGGGAGGGTGAGAGGAGTGTTGAGGGGGGGGGGGGGCGCTTGTGAGGGGGGCTGCGGGGCGCTTCGGTGCGGTGAGGGGAGGGGGGGAGAGGAGCGGTGCGGTGAGGGGAGGGGGGAAGAGGAGGTGATGAGAGGGGGGCTGCGGGCGCTTGCGGTGCGGGGAGGGTGAGAGGAGTGTTGAGGGGGGGCGGCTTGTGAGGGGGGCTGCGGGGCGCTTCGGTGCGGTGAGGGGAGGTGGGGAGAGGAGCGGTGCGGTGAGGGGAGGGGGGAGAGGAGGTGATGAGAGGGGGGGTTGCGGGCGCTTGCGGTGAGGGGAGGGTGAGAGGAGTGTTGAGGGGGGGGGGCGCTTGTGAGGGGGGCTGCGGGGCGCTTCGGTGCGGTGAGGGGAGGTGGGGAGAGGAGCGGTGCGGTGAGGGGAGGGGGGAGAGGAGGTGATGAGAGGGGGGGCTGCGGGCGCTTGCGGTGAGGGGAGGGTGAGAGGAGTGTTGAGGGGGGGGGGCGCTTGTGAGGGGGGCTGCGGGGCGCTTCGGTGCGGTGAGGGGAGGTGGGGAGAGGAGCGGTGCGGTGAGGGGAGGGGGGAGAGGAGGTGATGAGAGGGGGGGCTGCGGGCGCTTGCGGTGAGGGGAGGGTGAGAGGAGTGTTGAGGGGGGGGGCGCTTGTGAGGGGGGCTGCGGGGCGCTTCGGTGCGGTGAGGGGAGGTGGGGAGAGGAGCGGTGCGGTGAGGGGAGGGGGGAGAGGAGGGGATGAGAGGGGGGGCTGCGGGCGCTTGCGGTGAGGGGAGGGTGAGAGGAGTGTTGAGGGGGGGGGGGCTTGTGAGGGGGGCTGCGGGGCGCTTCGGTGCGGTGAGGGGAGGGGGGGAGAGGAGCGGTGCGGTGAGCGTGGAGGGGGGAGAGGAGGGGATGAGAGGGGGGGCTGCGGGCGCTTGCGGTGAGGGGAGGGTGAGAGGAGTGTTGAGGGGGGGGGGCTTGTGAGGGGGGCTGCGGGGCGCTTCGGTGCGGTGAGGGGAGGGGGGGAGAGGAGCGGTGCGGTGAGGGGAGGGGGGGAGAGGAGGTGATGAGAGGGGGGCTGCGGGCGCTTGCGGTGAGGGGAGGGTGAGAGGAGTGTTGAGGGGGGGGGCGCTTGTGAGGGGGGCTGCGGGGCGCTTCGGTGCGGTGAGGGGAGGGGGGGAGAGGAGCGGTGCGGTGAGGGGAGGGGGGGAGAGGAGCGGTGCGGTGAGGGGAGGGGGGAGAGGAGGTGATGAGAGGGGGGCTGCGGGCGCTTGCGGTGAGGGGAGGGTGAGAGGAGTGTTGAGGGGGGGGCGCTTGTGAGGGGGGCTGCGGGGCGCTTCGGTGCGGTGAGGGGAGGGGGGGAGAGGAGCGGTGCGGTGAGGATAGGGGGGGAGAGGAGGTGATGAGAGGGGGGCTGCGGGCGCTTGCGGTGAGGGGAGGGTGAGAGGAGTGTTGAGGGGGGGGGGGGCGCTTGTGAGGGGGGCTGCGGGGCGCTTCGGTGCGGTGAGGGGAGGGGGGGAGAGGAGCGGTGCGGTGAGGGGAGGGGGGGAGAGGAGGTGATGAGAGGGGGGCTGCGGGCGCGTGGGGTGAGGGGAGGGTGAGTGGGGGGCAAATTATGTGAGGGGGGTGTCGAAGGGTGATGACGAGTGGGGATTTGGAACGGAGAGGGTGGGAGAGGGGGGATTGGTGGGTGCCGCGGGGGGGTGGGTTGTGGAGGGTCGGAGAGAGGGGTGGAAGAGGGGTGTGAGGAGGGGGGGTGTCGAAGGGTGACGAAGAGTGGGGATTTGGAACGGAGAGGGTGGGAGAGGGGGGATTGGTGGGTGCCGCCGGGGGGGTGGGTTGTGGAGGGTCGGAGAGAGGGGTGGAAGAGGGGTGTGAGGAGGGGGGGTGTCGAAGGGTGACGAAGAGGGGGGGGGAGGTGGAACGTAGAGGTTGGGAGGGTGGGGATTGGTGGGTGCCGCCGGGGGGGTGGGTTGTGGAGGGTCGGAGAGAGGGGTGGAAGAGGGGTGTGAGGAGGGGGGGTGTCGAAGGGTGACGAAGAGGGGGGGGGAGGTGGAACGTAGAGGTTGGGAGGGTGGGGATTGGTGGGTGCCGCCGGGGGGGTGGGTTGTGGAGGATCGGAGAGAGGGGTGGAAGAGGGGTGTGAGGAGGGGGGTGTCGAAGGGTGACGAAGAGGGGGGGGGAGGTGGAACGTAGAGGTTGGGAGGGTGGGGATTGGTGGGTGCCGCCGGGGGGGTGGGTTGTGGAGGGTCGGAGAGAGGGGTGGAAGAGGGGTGTGAGGAGGGGGGTGTCGAAGGGTGACGAAGAGGGGGGGGGAGGTGGAACGTAGAGGTTGGGAGGGTGGGGATTGTCGAGGGGGATTGAGGGTGAGGGGGTGTGAGATGCTCTCCTTCTTCCTCCCTAGCACAACATGGCACTGAAATTAAGAACGGAATTCCTGAGGATGGTGAAGCAAGAATGAAAAAAGGGGCCATATTATATAGCTGGTTCGAATGAGGGAGCACCTCTCAAGAAGGAGCGGACTAGCATAAAAAGGTGACCAAAAAGAGAGGAGATGACAATGTTAATCTCCTCCATCCGAGAGACAAACAAAGGAAAGGGCAAAACTGAAAGTTACTTAGCAAAACTAAGAGCCATTCAAGTGATGAATTTCTTTTTATGAAGTGGTGAATTCTTGATTTATTGATGGAAAAGAAAACATGCGCCCAAAATTGATAAGGAAAAGAAAAAATTCGTGCGCCCAATTTCCGGAATTTCAAAAGAACGACACCCAAAACTTGCGCCCAACATTTTTTGTTTATTGACTTTTATTGAGAAAGAAAGGAAAAAAAGTCGTGCGCTCATATTTCTGATTTTTGATAAAAACGACGCCCAACAATCCGATTATTACTACTTATTAAAACAATCAAAAACCAACAAGATAAAGGAAAATGCAATGTTTATGATACTTGATAATAAGCCTTGAGTCTGGAAATGTTAACCAAGGGTAGGGTGTTGCCAGCGAGTGTTTCCAATTGCACTGCACCCCACTGCAGTATCTTCGTAATGCGAAAAGGGCCTTCCCAGTGAGGGATCCATTTCCCTTTGTTTTGATTAGAAATTTGTGGTCTGTGTAGCAGGGCTAAATCTCCAGGCTTCAAATTGTTTAGCCATAGATTTTTGTCATGAGTCTCCTTCCTGTGTAATTGCGGCTTCTCTAACTGTTTGGATGCTAAAATTCTCGATTCTTCCAGTTTATGCAAAGCAGTTAGTCTTGCTGAAACTTCCATCCCATTTCTCTCTAGTCTTTCCGTTCTTATAGAGCCTCTGATAAATTCAAATGGTTCGATAGGAACCAAGCCATAAACTAATTGAAAGGGGGAATACCCAGTCTCTTTATAGGCCAGTCTGTATGCCCATAATGTACCCAGATAGGCCCGTCCCCAAGAGGTAGGCTGCAACATGCATTCTTTTCGTAACATTGAAATTAATACTTTGTTTGTTGACTCGGCTTGTCCGTTAGCTCGTGGGTAGTATGCACAAGAAGTCCTGTGTAGGATGCGATACCTGTTTGAAATTTCCTGTAGGACTTTGTTAACAAAATGAGTACCCTGATCCGTACAGATTTCCAGCGGGCATCCAAATCTGCAAATGATGTTACAATACAGAAAGTCAGCCACTGTTTGTGCAGAGCAATCCGTTGATGCAATAGCTTCAGCCCATTTTGTTGCGTAGTCCGTGGCTATCAGTAAGTACTTTTCCCTTTTTGGAAGTGCCGGAGGGTATATAGGCTCAACAAAGTCTAACCCCCACTTCTCAAAGGGCTGCCAAGAAGTGGAAACTACCAAAGGGTGATGTCTTTGCTTGGTGGGTTTAGGTCCACACCTCTGGCACACATCACATGTTTTTCTCCAATTCTCTGCATCTCTAAAGAGTGTAGGCCACCATAGACCAGCATCTAGTATTCTCTGGCTCATGATATGCCCTGGAAGGTGCCCACCACCTGTTCCTTCATGTGCAAATTGCAGTATTTCCCTCACTTCATCTTCCTCTAAGCATTTCCTCATCCTGTCATCCTTGCCTTGTTTGTAGAGTTTACCCTCAATGAAAGTATATGGTCTACTCTTGATAAGCAGCCTCTTCCTTAGTACAGCACTAGCACTTTCTGGGTACACTCCGGTATTAATGAACTGCTTGATATCATCATACCATCCTTTAGGTTGTATAGCAAACAAGTGCGCATCAGGGAAATCATCATTGATACCACTGGTTTGATCCTTCCTATTGATTCTGGACAAGTGATCTGCCATCACATTTTCTCTTCCTGGCTTATGGATTACCGAGAAATCGAACTCTTGGAATAACAGTAACCACCTCCATATTCTACCAGTAGCATGTGGTTTGTTGAGTAAGTACTTGAGAGGTTGGTGATCTGATATAATAATAAATTTTACCCCCAATAAGTAATGGCGGAATTTTTGAACTGCAAAGACCATTGCTAGTGCTTCCCTTTCGGTAGTACTGTAATTTCTTTCAGCCTTGGTCAAGATTCTACTGGCATATTGAATTGGCCTGTCCATTTTAAATTCTTCACTGGGTTGAGTCAGAACTGCTCCCACTGCATATGCACTGGCATCGACATGTATATGAAAGATTTTTGACCACTCCGGGGTGACCAAGATAGGAGCACACACTAGCCGTGACCTTAATGTCTGATATGCTTTTTCCTCCTCTTCTTCCCATTTGAAAGGTACTTCTTTACCTGTGAGTCTAGTCAGAGGTCTGGCTATTTCTGCATACATTTTTATAAACCTTCTATGATAACCGGTATGCCCCAAAAAACTCTGGATCTCTTTAGGAGTTTTGGGTTTAGGTAACTTTAATATAGAAAGAATTTTGTCAGGATCTGGGGCCATACCTTTAGCGGATACCACATGTCCTAAGAGGGTTCCTTCTGTCACAAAGAAATGACATTTATTTGGATTGAGCTTTAACTTAGTTTCTCTGCATCTTTGGAAAATATTCTGCAGCTGTCTCAGGTGATGGTCCAAACAATCTAGATGAGTTTCTTTGTGAGATCCTGAGAATGAAGAGAAATCATCCATGAAGATTCTAAGTGATTCCAGCAATAAGGGGCCAAAAATGAGATTGACCGTTCTGTTAAATGTGGCTGGAGCATTTCTTAGCCCAAATGGCATTTTTACATACACATACGTTCCCCACGGTGTGATAAAAGCAGTCTTTTCACGATCCTCTGGGTGTATTGATATTTGATTATAGCCACTGAAGCCATCCATAAAACTATATAGTGCATGCCCCGCCACTTCTTCAATGACCTGTTCTGCGAAAGGCATAGGGAACCCGTCTGGAATGGTCACCTTGTTGAGAGCTCTAAAGTCCACACAAATCCTGATTTTATTAGTATTCTTCTTTGGTACTATAACCATAGGTGAGAGCCACTCTGAGTGTTCCACAGGAATGATGATTCCTGCATCTTCCATCTTTTGGATTTCCACATAGACAGCTTCAGCATACTTTGGATTGAGTCTATAACTCCTTCCTCTGATGGGTCTGGCTCCCTCAACCAGAGGAATTCTGTGCTCTCCATAAGATGCAGGCACTCCTTCTAAGTCTTTATAATGCCAGGCAAAAACATCTGCATACTGGGTTAAGAATGATTTTACTTTTTCCAGAAGCTTTGGGTGGCTCCACAACCAAGTGGCCACTAGAACTGGTTGATTATTGTTTTGGGTGCATAAATGTACTTCTTGAACCGGGTTTCTTGTTACCAGATTATCTTCTTGTGCATCTGCTTCTTTGTCTTCTTCTACTAGCTTTTCGTGCATTGCTTCATAAGCAGGTGTATTTTGAACTTCGATGTTTTCCTCCTTGTCCTACATCCATCCTGCAGGGATTTCTTGAATTGGGAAAGAACATTCAACCTCAGAATTTTTTACCTTGCTTTTAGCTTGGGAAACTTCGTTATCTGATGTTGACACATCCTCCTCCAATTTGTATTTGAGGGGTATCTTCCTGCCCCTTCTGTGGTCAGTGATGGGCTCTCCCAATCCATCAACCTGGACCTTTCCTTTGTCTTCATCATAGCCTCCAATTGTACCAGGATTATCAAGAAAAATTCCAAAACAAGAAGAAGAGTTGCCGGCATGAAGCCAACTTAAAATATCCTCTTCTTCCTCAAAATCTATTTGGGGTTGATCCTCCGCTTCTGTTTCCATGCAAATGCTCACTGTTTGCATCATACTAGTGTTTCCTTGATTGTCTGGGCCTTCTTCTAAATGAATTTGTGTCAACTCCTGCCCTTTCTTTTGTACCCACATGGTGTCCTTACCCCAATCATGAATGACACTGGCATGCCTCAGCCAAGGTCTTCCAATTAAGAGGGGAAATCCTCCTTCAACCTGGGGCAATCTTAAAACCACAAAATCCAGGATAAATAGATTACCTTGTACTTCAAGTGGAACTTTTGGGATTACCCCTAAGGGCCTTACTTTGCTCTGATCTGCCAAAGTGACCGTGAAATTTGCAGGTCTTGAAGGGTGGAGTCCAATCCTTTTCATGGTATGTTCAGGCATCAAATTAATGCCAGAACCACCATCTACAATAACACCTTGAAATTCATGGCCCTTGATTGATATTGTAAGCCGAGGGCTTTTATAATCTGTAAGGGGTGCTTCCCCCCTAATTATCCCTTGATGTAAGATAGCAGTCTTCGCCACTAAGCTTGTCGTAGAAGCTTCATCAATTATGTGCAATAATTCTGACCTGAATTTCCCATCCATCTTTATTAAATCAAGAATACTAACCTCCTTCTTAATAGACTTGAGTAGCTTTGAAGCCTCTGATTCTTTAAGGAAGTGAGCTTCATTTGCTTTGCTAAACTCTTCTTGAGCCCTCTTGAAGGCATGCCCAATGGCATCTCCGGTGCCTGTGAGACATTCTTTGTGGTTTGTGTCTGCACCTGTAGTATCTTTGTCTTCCATTGCAACTCTGCCTTTGGTCAACTCCTTAATTGTCAATTCTTGATTTTCTACCACTTTTGCTGTTCCCTTGCTTCTTGTCTGTACTGCAAAAGATTCGAGTTCTTCTAATTGTACCACTCTAGTGGATGGTGAGGGTTCATTTACCTGAGGCAATATCTCCTCCTTGAATACAGAGATCATTTGGAGATGGGGTCCGGAAGTAGAGGCTTGATTCTTAGGACAACAGTTTGTATAATGATCTCTGGCCTCTGGACAATTTCTGCAAGGGGGTGCATTTTCCGGCAGGGTGCATCTAGATTGGTAGTGCCCACATTCTCCACATATGAAGCAAATAATTGGCCTTCTAGGCCCATTTGCAAGGTTAGTTCTTGGTCTAGGATTATAGTTATTACCTTGGTTTGTTGCTGCTGCCATTACATTTGCTGGTGGCAGAAGCCCGCCTTGTGTCCAGTATGTCGTTGTCGGTATCCCCCTTGATTGGCATTCATGGGCCTCATGCCCAATCTTCCTGCATAATTGACAAGTCACATTTAGCAAAGGACATTCACTTACTATATGTCCTTGCTTACTGCACATGGAGCACCATAGTCCGTTCTTAATGCCACCTCCTTTTAGTTCTTGCAACTCCTGCCTCAGCTGAGCTAGTTCCTCTGCTTGGGCTTCCTCTTCCTTTTGGAGCTTGAGGGCTTCGATCTCCCTTCTTAGCTGAGCTACAGTAGTCTCCTCCTCTGTATAGGGCTTATTCCTTTTCAAGCCTTCCAATTCCCTTCTTAACTGGCTCACAGGGTCCTCCAGTTCTGTACCATATGATAGTTGGGAAGACGTTGTACCATACTGGTGCCTTATTTGTTCCAAGCGGGTGGCCGTGTTGATGAATTCCTCAACAGAGGCCGTAGGTAGCACCAACTCTTTTATTTTGCATTGGGTGACCACAGGTAAAGGTTTGGCTAACCACTTCTTGACAAAGAAGTCGTGTGGTGGATCCGGTAATTTGGCCATTAATGCTTTTGCCCTGGTCACGAATTCGGGGAACTTCTCTCCTGGACCCAACTTCAAGTTTTCCAATTCTTCTATAATGATTTCAGCCGTGTTGCCATGCTGAAATTGATTCTTAAAGGCCTCTTTCATCATATCCCAAGAGGTAAAGTGATTTTCGGCAAACTGACTGAACCACTTGTCTGCCAGACCTTCCAATGTGGCGGGGAAGAGTATCAAGAAAGCATCTTCCCTACCCATTAGTCCCCTAGTCTTACACAATGAAAGAAATCGTCGAATGTGCTCATCTGGGTCCTCATGGGCTAAACCTCTGAAGGAGGGGAATTTTATGTTTAACCTGGAGAGCAAGATTTCTAGGTCCACCTGCCCTGCCATGCTTCCTACCGATGAAGTCGATGAAAGTGGACTTGATGATCTTCGGTTCGTCTTTCTTCTTGTCTGCTTGCACTTGATTCTCAAGGTTTGTGACCGGGTCGCGGTCATGAGCTATTCATAGTCCACTAAAAATGAGACACTTGATAAAAGGATGTACCTTTTGGCCCACTGGAGTAATGTTGTCGACACTGGAATGTTGTCCTCCTATGGCAATATATAGTCTCCTATGCTCAAAGCTCCTTGGAGGTCCCACCGTGCGTGCCAAATTTGTTGGGGATTCGAGGACAAGAAGGAGTTTGAGGGTTTGTAGGAGAAAAAAGAGATGATGAAAATGGAATAACAGTGAGAACTTCTGCAAAGAAATACTCTTGAAAGCCTTGAATATTAATTATCCTTCAACAATTACAATGACTGCGCACAGTCTAATCAATGACTAAATACCACTTCAGAGAGCATCTGAAGACCAATTATCTCAAGTCTTCCAGCGGCCGTGCACCAATCCTTCACTTGCTTCCCGCTTCCCTTGTGCACACCTTGCACTAAGCTTCCGCCAAGCTAAGGAATTGGTATCACTGCACACGCACGCAATAGCCCTTGGGACTCTTGGAATCCACCCGCCTTCTCTCTTCTCTGCACACTTTCCTCCTGACACCTCTTACACTCTTGAATGTCGTCGCACACAGGAGGCTCTTCTTGCTTCCTCTCTTGCTCCTCTGAAGCTCTCTCTTGCTTCAACTTCCGATGTCCCCGAATAGCCTTTGTCCTTCCTTTTGTTTGAGAGTCCGCCAGTTCGCGCACTATAACTGCAATACAATCTTGGTGTCCTTTCAATGTCCCAAGATTGTCTTTTTGAACTGGTCCTCAACGATTCGCTACTTTGTCTTGTAGTGACTTTAGAACAAGAGTGACTTTTAAAATAAAATTTTGATTGGGCGGCCTATTTCCTCCTTTGCGTACGCGGCCTTCCACCTTCACTTTCCCTTGTAATTCTTTCACTTTTGCACCTTAAGATTTTAGATTCAACCTTTGAACCTTAAGAGGAAAAATACTTTGTACCTTTAGTTTCGACCGGTTAGGGCTCTACAGGATACATATCAGGAGATGAGGAATTGCCCTCATTCAAAACTAGAGGAATACCCACCAAGGATGAACATGAGAGGCTCAACCAATGGTGTGCAAAAGATGCTTTGGCAAGGTCTTATCTTCTAAACTCTATATCTGACTTTCTTTTACCTCATGTAAGGAATTGTAAGACTTCCCAAGAGACTTGGGAAACCTTGTGTTGGGGATTCGTGGACAAGAAGGAGTTTGAGGGTTTGTAGGAGAAAAAGGAGATGATGAAAATGAAATAACAGTGAGAACTTCTGTAAGAGAGCACTCCTGGAAACCTTGAATATTGATTATCTTGCAACAGTTACAATGATGGAATATAGTCCAATCAATGACTAAATACAACTTCAGAGAATATCAATTACTGAAGACCAATTATCTCAAGTCCTCTAGCAGCGGCCTCCCTGCACCAATCCTTCACTTGCTTCACGCTTCCCTTGTGCACACCTTGCACTAAGCTTCCACCAAGTTAAGGAGTTGGTATCTCGGCGCGCACACACAATAGACCTTGGGACTCTTGGAATCCAACCCGCCTTCTCTGCACACCTTCCTCTTGACACCTCTTGCACTTTCGTGTCGTCGCACACTGGTGGCTCTTCTTTTCCTTTCTTGCTTCCTCTGAAGCTCTCTCTTGCTCCTTCTCAATGTGTCCCCAAGAATAGCCTTTGTCCTTCCTCTTGAACCCGCCGGTCCGGTGACTTCTAATTGCCATGGACTCTTGGGCTTCCTTTGATGTCCCAAGATTCTCTTTTTAGTTGGCGGCCAACGAATTGCCCTTTGTCCTGTAGTGACTTTAGTGTAAAACCAAAAATTTTAATGGGGGTCATACTTTCACTTGTGCGTACATTTTTCCGCTTCACATGCCTTCACATTCCCTTTTAATTCTTCCTTTGTGTACTAAAGGGGGTTCACCTAAACCTTCCTAAATACTTTAAAACACATTCTGATCCTTAGGAAAATTAGAGAAAATACACAACCCGCTTCTCCAATTTACCCTTTGCGGGACAATTAATTGTCACTTAGGCACTTTGACTTTGCACCTGTTGGCTTGAGCTTGACCTTGTTGACTTTGACCGGTTGGCTTTGACCATCATGACTTTTATGGGCTCAACAGATGCCCACCACCTAAAGGACTGTCCGACCCGGAGAGACAACACACAAGGGTAGTGTGTCGCCATCCAGTGTTTCCAATTGCATAGCACCCCACTGTAGCATCTTCGTAATGCGAAAAGGGCCTTCCCAGTGAGGGATCCATTTCCCTTTGGTTTGATTAGACAATTGTGGTCTGTGTAATAGAGCTAAATCACCGGGCTTCAAGTTGTTCTGCCATAAATTTCGGTCATGAGCCTCCTTCCTTTTTATCTGAGTCTCTATCAATTGTTTGGTCGCAAGTAGACGAATCTCCTCCACTTTATGTAGTGCTCCTAGCCTCTGAGAGATATCACAATCCTTCTTTCCCTGCATAAATGCTATCTTAGGTGATCCATGTAAAAATTCAAAGGGCTCGATAGGTAAAATGCCATAGACTAATTGGAATGGGGAATATCCAGTGGCCTCTTTGTAGGCTAACCTGTATGCCCAAAGTGTACCTAGGTACGCAATGCCCCATGAAGTGGGTTGCAACATACACTCCTTTCTTAACATTGCAATTAAAACCTTATTTGTCGACTCAGCCTGTCCATTTGCTCGTGGATAGTAAGCACAAGAGGTCCTATGAAGAATTCTATACCTGTTGAAGATTTCTTGCAGGACTTTATTGACAAAATGGGTACCTTGATCAGTACAAATTTCAAGTGGACAACCAAACCTGCAAATGATGTTACTATAAATGAAATCAGCAACAGTTTGGGCAGTGCAATCGGAGGAGGCAATAGCTTCAGCCCACTTTGTGGCATAATCAGTAGCTATCAAGAGATATTTTTCTCTTTTTGGAAACGCGGGAAGGTAGATTGGCCCTACAAAATCTAACCCCCACTTCTCAAATGGTTGCCAGGAGGTGGAAATAACCAAGGGGTTATGTCTCTGCTTTGTTGGCTTAGGGCCACACCTCTGGCAAATGTCACATGCTTTTCCCCATTCATTTGCATCCCTAAATAGTGTAGGCCACCATAGACCCGCATCCAGTATCCTCTGACTCATAATGTGTCCTGGGAGGTGCCCACCACCTGTACCTTCATGTGCAGAGTGAAGGACTTCCCTCACTTCTTCTTCTTCCAAACATTTCCTGAACCGGTCATCTTTGCCCTGTCTGTACAATTTATCTTCGATGAAGGTATATGGTCTACTCTTGATTAGCAGGCTCTTCTTTTGTACAGCACTAGCCTTTTCTGGATACAATCCAGTTTTAATGAAATTTTTAATGTCGTAATACCAGCCTTGAGCTTTTACAGCAAACAGATGAGCATCTGGAAAGTTATCATTGATTCCACTAGATTGATTCATCATATTTATTCTGGATAAGTGATCTGCCATAACATTGTCTTTTCCTGGTTTATGGACGACAGAAAAATCAAACTCTTGGAACAACAATAGCCACCTCCATATTCTCCCGGTGGCCTGGGGTTTGTTGAGTAGGTATTTTAGTGGTTGGTGATCTGATATAATAATAAATTTTACCCCCAGTAAGTAATGGCGGAATTTTTGGACGGCAAAGACCATCGCTAGTGCTTCCCTTTCAGTAGTACTGTAATTCCTTTCAGCCTTGGTCAAGATTCTACTGGCATATTGAATTGGCCTGTCCATTTTAAATTCTTCACTAGGTTTCGTCAGAACTGCCCCCACTGCATATGCACTGGCATCGACATGTATATGAAAGATTTTTGACCACTCCGGGGTGACCAAGATAGGAGCACACACTAACCGTGACCGTAATGTCTGATATGCTTTTTCCTCCTCTTCTTCCCATTTAAAGGGTACTTCCTTACCTGTAAGTCTAGTCAGAGGTCTAGCTATCTCTGCATACATTTTTATGAACCTTCTATGATAACCAGTATGCCCCAAGAAACTCTGGATCTCTTTAGGGGATTTAGGTTTAGGCAACTTTAATATAGAAATGATTTTGTTAGGATCTGGGGCCATACCTTTAGCCGACACCACATGTCCTAAGAGGGTTCCTTCTGTCACAAGGAAATGACATTTGTTTGGATTGAGCTTTAACTTAGTCTCCCTGCATCTTTTGAAAACATTCTGCAGCTGCCTCAAGTGGTGGTCCAAACAATCTAGAGGAGTTTCCTTGGGAGATCCTGAAAACGAAGAGAAGTCATCCATGAAGATTCTAAGTGATTCCAGCAATAGGGGGCCAAAAATGAGATTGACCGTTCTGTTAAAGGTGGCTGGAGCATTTCTGAGCCCAAATGGCATTTTTACATACACATATGTTCCCCAAGGTGTGACAAAAGCAGTCTTTTCCCGATCCTCTGGATGTATTGATATTTGATTATAGCCACTGAATCCATCCATAAAACTATATAAGGCATGCCCAGCCACTTCTTCAATGACTTGTTCTGCAAAAGGCATAGGGAACCCATCTGGAATGGTCACCTTGTTGAGAGCTCTAAAGTCAACACAAATTCTGAATTTATTAGTATTCTTCTTCGGAACTATAACCATAGGTGAGAGCCACTCTGAGTGTTCTACAGGAATGATGATTCCTGCATCCTCCATCTTTTGGATTTCCACATAGACGGCTTCGGCATACTTTGGATTAAGTCTATAGCTCCTTCCTCTGATGGTTCTGGCTCCATGAACCAGAGGGATTCTGTGCTCTCCATAAGATGCAGGCACTCCTTCTAAGTCTTTATAATGCCAGGCAAAAACATCTGCATACTGGGTCAAGAATGATTTTACCTTTTCCAGAAGCTCTGGGTGGCTCCACAACCAAGTGGCCACCAGAACTGGTTGATTATTGTTTTGAGTGCCTAAGTATATTTCTTGGACCGGATTTCTTGTTACCATATTATCTCCCTGTGCATCTGCTTCCTCTTCTTCTTCTACTAGCTTTTCGTGCATTGCTTCATAAGCAGGTGTATTTTGGATTTCGATGTGTTCCTCCTTATCCTGCATCCATCCTGCAGGGATTTCTTGAATTGGGAAAGAACATTCAACCTCAGAATTTTTTACCTTGTTTTTAGCTTTAGAAACTTCGTTATCTGTGGTTGACACATCCTCCTCTAATTTGTGTTTGAGGGGTATCTTCTTGCCCCTTCTGTGGTCAGTGATGGGCTCTCCCAATCCATCAACCTGGACCTTTTCCTTACCTTCATCATAATCTTCAGTCGTGCCAGGATTATCAAGAAAAATTCCAAAACAAGAAGAAGAGTTGCCTGCTTGGAGCCAACTTAGAATATCCTCTTCTTCCTCAAAATCTATTTGGGGTTGATCCTCCGCTTCTGTTTCCATGCAAATGCTCACTGTTTGCATCATACTAGTGTTTCCTTGATTGTCTGGGCCTTCTTCTAAATGAATTTGTGTCAGCTCCTGCCCTTTCTTTTGAACCCACATAGTGTCCTTACCCCAATCATGAATGACACTGGCATGCCTCAGCCAAGGTCTTCCAATTAAGAGAGGAAATCCTCCTTCAACCTGGGGCAATCTTAAAACCACAAAATCCAGAATGAATAGATTACCTTGTACTTCAAGTGGAACTTTTGGGATGACCCCTAAGGGCCTTACTTTGCTCTGATCTGCCAAAGTAACCGTGAAATTTGCAGGTCTTGAAGGGTGGAGTCCAATCCTTTTCATGGTATGTTCAGGCATCAAGTTAATGCCAGAACCACCATCTACAATAACACCTTGAAATTCATGACCCTTGATTGATATTGTAAGCCGAGGACTTTTATAATCTGTAAGGGGTGCTTCCCCCCTAATTATCCCTTTATGTAAAATAGCAGTCTTGGCCACTAAGCTTGTAGTAGAAGCCTCATCAATTATCTGCAATAATTCTGACCTGAATTTCCCATCCATCTTTATTAAATAAAAAATACTAACCTCCTTCTTCATTGACTTTAGTAGTTTTGAAGCCTCTGACTCTTTAAGAGAATGAGCTTTATTTGCTTTGCCAAACTCTTCTTGAGCCCTGTTGAAGGCATGCCCAATGGCATCACTGGTGCCTATGAGACATTCATTTTGGTTTGTGTCTGCACTTGTAGTATCTTTGTCTTCAATTGCAACTCTGTCTTTGTTCAATTCCTTAATTATCGATTCTTGATTTTCTACCACTTTTGCCGTTCCCTTGCTTCTTGTCTGTACTGCAAAAGATTCGAGTTCTTCTAATTGTACCACTCTAGTAGATGGTGAGGGTTCATTCACCTCAGGGAGTGTTTCCTCCTTGAATACAGAGATCATTTGGAGATGGGGTCCAGAAGTAGAGGCTTGATTCTTAGGACAACAGTTTGTATAGTGATCCCTGGCCTCTGGGCAGTTTCTGCAAGGAGGTGCATTTTCTGGGAGGGTGCACCTAGATTGGTAGTGCCCACATTCTCCACATCTGAAGCAAATAATTGGCCTTCTAGGACCATTTGCAAAGTTAGTTCTCGGTCTAGGATTATAGTTATTACTTTGGTTTGCTGCTGCTGCCATTACATTTGCTGGTGGCAAGAGTCCTCCTTGTGTCCAGTATGTCGTTGTCGGTATTCCCCTTACTTGGCATTCATGGGCCTCATGCCCAATCTTCCTGCATAATTGACAAGTCACATTTAGCAAAGGACATTCACTTACTATGTGCCCTTGCTTGCTGCACATGGAGCACCAGAGTCCGTTCTTAATGCCGCCTCCTTTGAGTTCTTGCAACTCATGTCTCAGATGAGCTAGTTCTTCTTCTTGGGCTTCCTCTTCCTTTTGGAGCTTGAGGGCTTCAATCTCTTTTCTCAGCTGAGCTACAGTAGTCTCCTCCTCTGTGTAGGGCTTATTCCTTTTCAAGCCCTCCAGTTCCCTTCTTAACTGGCTCATTGGGTCCTCCAGTTCTGTACCATATGATGGTTGGGAAGAAGTTGTACCATACTGGTGCCTTATCTGTTCCAAGCGTGTGGCCGTATTGATGAACTCCTCAACAGAGGCAGTAGGTAGCACTAACTCTTTTATTTTGCATTGGGTGACCACAGGTAGAGGTTTGGCTAACCACTTCTTGACAAAGAAGTCGTGTGGTGGATCCGGTAGTTTAGCCATTAGTGCTTTGGCCCTGGTCACGAACTCTGGGAACTTTTCTCCTGGACCCAATTTCAAGTTTTCCAATTCTTCTATAATGATCTCAGCCGTGTTGCCATGCTGAAATTGATTTTTGAAAGCTTCTTTGATCAAAGCCCAAGAGGTAAAGTGATTTTCAGCAAACTGGCTAAACCACTTGTCTGCCAGACCTTCCAATGTGGCGGGGAAGAGTATCAAGAAAGCATCTTCCCTACCCATTAGACCTCTAGTCTTGCATAATGCAAGAAATCTTCGAATGTGCTCATCTGGATCCTCATGGGCTAAACCTCTGAAAGAGGGGAATTTTATGTTTAATCTGGAGAGCAAGATTTCTAGGTCCACCTGTCCTGCCATGCTTCCTACCGATGAAGTCGATGAAAGTGGACTCGATGATCTTCTGTTCGTCTTTCTTCTTGTCTGCTTGCACTTGATCCTCAAGGTTTGTGACTGGGTCACGGTCATGAGCTATTCATAGTTCACCTGAAATGAGACACTTGATAAAAGTATGTACCTGAAGTATTGCTCTCCAATGGCAGTATATATTCTCCTATGCTCAATCTCCTTGGATGTCCCACCGGGCGTGCCAAATTTGTTGGGGATTCGTGGACAAGAAGGAGTTTGAGGGTTTGTAGGAGAAAAAGGAGATGATGAAAATGAAATAACAGTGAGAACTTCTGTAAGAGAGCACTCCTGGAAACCTTGAATATTGATTATCTTGCAACAGTTACAATGACGGAATATAGTCCAATCAATGACTAAATACAACTTCAGAGAATATCAATTACTGAAGACCAATTATCTCAAGTCCTCTAGCAGCGGCCTCCCTGCACCAATCCTTCACTTGCTTCACGCTTCCCTTGTGCACACCTTGCACTAAGCTTCCACCAAGTTAAGGAGTTGGTATCTCGGCGCGCACACACAATAGACCTTGGGACTCTTGGAATCCAACCCGCCTTCTCTGCACACCTTCCTCTTGACACCTCTTGCACTCTTTCGTGTCGTCGCACACTGGTGGCTCTTCCTTTCCTTTCTTGCTTCCTCTGAAGCTCTCTCTTGCTCCTTCTCAATGTGTCCCCAAGAATAGCCTTTGTCCTTCCTCTTGAACCCGCCGGTCCGGTGACTTCTAACTGCCATGGACTCTTGGGCTTCCTTTGATGTCCCAAGATTCTCTTTTTAGTTGGCGGCCAACGAATTGCCCTTTGTCCTGTAGTGACTTTAGTGTAAAACCAAAAATTTTAATGGGGGTCATACTTTCACTTGTGCGTACATTTTTCCGCTTCACATGCCTTCACATTCCCTTTTAATTCTTCCTTTGTGTACTAAAGGGGGTTCACCTAAACCTTCCTAAATACTTTAAAACACATTCTGATCCTTAGGAAAATTAGAGAAAATACGCAACCCGCTTCTCCAATTTACCCTTTGCGGGACAATTAATTGTCACTTAGGCACTTTGACTTTGCACCTGTTGGCTTGAGCTTGACCTTGTTGACTTTGACCGGTTGGCTTTGACCATCATGACTTTTATGGGCTCAACACCTTGTCAAACTACTTTTCTTCCAACACAAGGGCCAGGAAGAATCAACTGTGGATTGAATTCACAACTCTTAGGAAGCAGCCCAAGCAATCAGTCTCAGAGTATGTGACAAAGATTAAAGATGTGGCAGACCAACTAGCAAGCATTGGAGAGGAGATTGAAGAGGAGCAGATTGTCAGGCAAGTAACAAATGGACTCAAGGCAGATGATAAGTGGGAAAGTTTCACCACTACAATGGACCTCTATATGGACATGCATACCCCAGATCTCACAACACTCATGGGCCAACTATTCACACATGAAGCAAAGTTTACAAAGGCAAGAGATCAATCAAAAGGTAACAACCCCTCTGCTCTCTATACTGATAAGAAAGTTAAGGATAAAGGTAAAGGGAAGAAACAGGATGAAGAAGGCTCTACCTCCCAAGCTAATTATGCAGGGAGAGGTAGATCATCTAGAGGAAGAGGCAGAGGAGGTAAGTCAGGTAGGGGGAGACCCTACAACTCATCACCATGCAACATTTGTGGATTGTCCAATCATACCACAGATGAATGCTACAAGAACTACAAGAATCAGAGAGGAAGAGGCTACTCAAGAGGTGGATACTCTCAAGGGAGAGGCAGATTCAACCAACATCAAAGCTACAATGGATATAACAATCAATACAACAACAATTACAACCACAACCACAATGGTAACTACAAAGGTGGATTCAAAAATAGAAGAGATTACAACAATTACACAGAGGAGCAAGATGACTCCCTATTGATCATGAATATGACCTCCAAGGCAGGTACAAATGATGATCATTTATTTTATATTGACTCAGGATGTTCTAACCATGTAGCTGGCAATGTGGCACTACTTTCTGATTTGGAAGAGCCCAAGGGCAAACATCAGGTACAAACAGGTGATGACACTAAACATTCTGTTGTTAAGATTGGAAATGTGAAGACATGTGATGGAAATCAGAATCTATTGAGCAGGGTACTCTATGTACCAACTATCACCAAGAATCTAATGAGTGTTGGTCAAATTGTGGAGAAAGGTTTGCAGGTCAGATTCACACAACATGGAGCATATGTGGAGGACCCAAGACATGGATTCAGAAGGATAGCCAAAGGGGAGAAATCAGGTAGATTGTTTACTTTTGAGCTAGAAGACACCAAGAACATTGCTTTGTATAATTACAAGGATCAAACACTTTCAGAGTTAGAGATATGGCACAAGAGATTAGGTCACATAGGTGAAAGAACCCTAAAGCAAATGTGCAGGGATCAATGTGTGCTTGGGATACCTAATGTGTCCAAGCAAGACATGATTTACAAGTGTGGAGCATGTCAGTTTGGTAAGTCTCACAGGTTGCCCTATTCAAGGAAAGGTTTCATGCATGAAGACTACCTAGACTTGGTACACACAGATGTTTGGGGACCTAGCAAGGACCCTTCCATTTCAGGTTCAAGGTATTATGTGTCCTTCATTGATGATTATAGCAGATGGACCATTTTATACTTTATGAAACATAAAGATGAAGTGTTTAATTGTTTCAAGAGATATCTTGCACTTGTTGAAAACCAAACAGGAAGAAGCTTGAAGAGGCTAAGGTCAGATGGTGGAGGAGAATACTTCTCAAATGAGTTTGAAGGTTTCTTGCAGGAAAGAGGCATCAAAAGGGAGATTACTACAAGGTACTCACCTGAACAAAATGGGGTAGCTGAAAGAAGGAATAGGCTCATAGTAGAAACAGCTAGGTCTATGCTTAATGAAAAGAAGTTGCCAAATTATCTTTGGGCAGAGAGTGTATCCACTGCCACCTATCTCATAAACAGGTTGCCATCCAAATCACTTGATGGCATGACACCATATGAAGCTTGGCATGGTAAGAGACCCTCTCTGGATCATTGCAAAATCTTTGGTTGTGTAGCATATATGCACATTCCCTCACAGGTAAGGGGAAAGCTAGACCCCAAGGCTGAAAAATGTATCTTCATTGGTTATGATTTGAACCAAAAGGGATACAGATTCTACAACCCAACAAACAAAGGTTTCAAGGTAAGCAAAGATGTCATCTTTGATGAGAATGACTCATGGTATGAGAATGAATGCAGGAAGATTAGTCTACCCTATGACATGGAAGAGGATTTCCCAAAGCTCACCAAGGAGGAATCAATTCAGAAAGAAGATTCAAGCTCAGAAGATGATGATACAATAAATCTTGAGGAGTTCAAGGCTTGGAAATCCAAAGGGAAGATGAAGATGAAGCAACTAGAAGACAAACCAGAATCCTCAACTCAAGCAATGAGGAGATCTCAGAGAGAAAAGAAGAAGCCTATCAGATTTGGGTATGACACATCACTTGTAACTAAACATTCTGTCTATCTTGCAAAGGACTTGTTGAATGAAGAACCAGGTACCTATGAAGAAGAAATTACCAAACCAGAATGGAAAGAAGCTATGGATGAAGAGATGGAAGCTCTCAAGGAAAGTGATACTTGGGACTTGGTACCCAAGAAAGACTCTATGAAGGTAATAGGATCCAGATGGATCTACAAACTAAAAAAGAATTCAGATGGAACAATAAACAGGTACAAAGCTATGTTGGTAGCCAAGGGTTTTGCACAAACCCAAGGCATTGATTATGAGGAGACATTTTCTCCTGTGGCCAAGATGCCAACTATCATAATATTGGTGAGTGTAGCTGCATCCAAGAATTGGAATATGTACCAATTAGATGTCAAGAATGCTTTCTTGAATGGATGGATATCTGAAGAAGTCTACATGTCACAACCACCTGGCTATGAAGATCCAAAAAAGGTACATTATGTTTGTAAATTGAAGAAGGCTCTGTATGGTTTAAAGCAGGCACCTAGAGCATGGAATTACAGGTTGACAACCTACCTCCAAGACCAAGGATTTGTAATGAGTAAAGCAGACACTTCTCTATTCATAAAGAGAAGTAGTACAGAGGTAATCTACTTGTGTGTTTATGTTGATGACATCATCATTACAGGCAATGATGTCAATGGGATTAGGCACATCAAAGGACAGATAATGAAAGAATTCAAGATTAGTGATCTTGGATTGTTGAAGTATTTCTTAGGTCTTGAGTTAGTCTACACCAACTCAGGTATATATATCACTCAAAAGAAGTATGTGCAGGATATGGTCAAGAAGTTTGGCTTGCAGGATGCTAAAGTATCTACTACTCCAATGGAGGTCAACCTAAAGCTAAGTGCTCATGAAGGAGAAGAAGTCCAAGACATCACAGGATACCAAAGTATGGTAGGTAGTTTGAACTATGCTACCTTGACAAGAATTGACATAGCATATGGAGTTAGTGTGCTTAGTCAATTCATGCACAAACCAAGAGTACCTCACCTAGAGGCAGCAAAGAAGATCTTGAAGTATCTGAAGGGAACTCAAAGTCATGGTTTGTACTTTCCATATACATCAGATATTGATATTAAAGTTTACTCAGATGCAGATTGGGCAGGATGCAAGGATGATAGGAGGAGCACATCTGGTTACATTTGTTTTGCAGGAGATAAACCTATTTCTTGGTCAGCCAAGAAACAACCTACAGTGGCATTGTCATCCATTGAAGCAGAGTATAGAGGGCTTGCCAATGCCGCTCAAGAAGCTATTTGGTTGAAGCTCTTGTATACAGAGTTAGGTCTATACACTAGACCACCAATCATCTTTGGAGATAACACTAGCTCTCTTCACCTTGCAGCTAATCCAATATATCATGCCAGAACCAAACACATAGAGGTTCATTACCACTATGTGAGGGAGAAGTTACTTAGCAAAGAAATTCAATTGACATATGTGTCTACTAATATGCAATGTGCAGATTTACTCACTAAAGCATTGGATGGAAGCAAGTTATGCAGATTCAAATCTATGATTGGATTGCAGGAAGTAATTGAAGATTGAAGATGAAGACTTAAGCCAAAGTGTTTGGCTTGAGGGGGAGCTGTTGGTGCAATTCAAGCCATCACACTTGGCTAGGACAATTGACTTGAAGTCTCTACATAAGGGAAGACCCATAGGAACTTATGCTTAAAGTTTCTTACCATTTTACTCTTTTGTAAAAGTCTAGAATGACTTGGCATCTCATGTAATCATACCTACTTGATTAGAGTCGTGGAAAAAGTTGTTGAAAGGTTGAAGGAATATCTCAATCACCTTTTAGGTGAAAGATTCTAGGAGATAGATTTGAATTTTAAATTCAAATGATCACAAAACTTCTATAAAAGATGAAGTGGAAAAGTCGCGGGTGTGTCACTCACTTTAGCTCACTCCCCGAGGCATTCTACTGTTGTAACTGTGTGTGTGTTAGTGCTACTCCATAGCCTACACCACCACACCTCAATTAGCTATGCTTGTCATGCTAATGAGCTTGTATAATCATATCAATCAATAGATATATACACATTCATCATATCTGGTTCTCTGTGTTTTCTACTTCAAGTCTGTCAACTTCCAAGGAGCATTTCTCAGTGCTCACTGAACCAAATCAAGAGTTTAATAGCTCATTGGAACCAGCTCAAGGTCTTCTACAAGCATACAAATTTCAGAAGATTTCATTCAGCCATTTTTGAGAAATCGGCTTCGAAGTCACCTCTGGTCTATCTCTGCAACTCTCCTAAAAAGTCGAGGGTAATCATAATTTTGCTAAATCAATTTCTCTGGATGTGGTTTATCATTTCTTCTCATCTCACTTGCAAATGGTAGCTTATTAAGGTACTTTAATACTCCCAAAAGGAATTGTTCCAATTGCAAGTGTGCTGGTCACACTGAGCATAACACTGAGCAGGTATCATTACAGAAATAGCAAGTTTTCTAGAATCTGTGAAGTGCAAAGTTGTCTGTTTTGATTTGGTCATTACACAAATCATTTGCAAAGCACATATATGCTTTCTTGGTATCATTTAAAATCTCAAGGTGTGTACTAAGCATTTCTGGAATCAAAGGAGGGCTGGTGTGAAGCAGGTATAGCAGCACCAACTCATTTCTTGAGTGCATCCAACCATCACTCCCAACATTGACAAGCTTTGGTTCTTGTCCGTGGCTTGTTTATTGTAGCATTCTTCTGTAGTGTGGTTGTTGAGACCACATATGTTGCATGGTGAATTGTTGTAGGGTCTCCCCCCACCTGTTTTTCCTCCTCTGCCCCTACCTCTAGCAACTCTTCCTCTTCTTGCATAATTATCTTGAGAGGTCCTATCCTCTTCATCCTATCTCTTACCTTTACCTTTATCCTTAGCTTTATTCTTATCTATATAAAGGGCAGAAGATTGGTTACCTCTTGAGTTGTCACCATTTCTATTGAGCTTTGCCTCATGGGTGAAGAGTTATCCCATTAAGGTGTTGAGATCAGGTATTTGCATATCCATGTAGAGGTCCATAATTGTGGTGAAGGACTCCCACTTGTCATCAGATTTTATTCCATTGATGATCTGCCTCACAATGTCCTCTTCCTGTATCTCTTTTCCAATGCTTACAAGCTGTTCTGCTTTATCTTTCATTTTGGCTACATAATCAGCCACTCGTTGCTTTGGTTGTTTCTTGAGGGTTGTGAATTTTATGATGAAAGCACTTCCTCTTGTGTTTGAGGAGAAGTATGATGAAAGCACTTCCCCAGTTTCTTGGGAGGTCTTACAATTTCTAACATGTGGTAACAAGAAATCAAAGATTGATTTTAATAGATATGACCTAGCAAGAGCATCCTTTGCACACCATGTGTTTAGCATCTCTTGCTCTTCCTTTGTTGGTTGATGCTTGCTCCTCAAGATTGGCATGTCTTCATCTCATGAGATGTATCCATATAAGCTTCTCCCTTGAAGGTATGCTTGCATCCTTAGAGACCATGTTGAGTAGTTGTTCCTGTCCAATTTATCAATGAAGGATGGAAATCCATCTCCCATCTTGATTATGCTTGCTCTGATACCACTGTTGGAGGAGATGGTGGATACTCACAAGAGATGAGTTGGTGCAACAGAAACCTACTTCACAACTGCTATAAGTGATTTTTGGAGTGTGTTGTGGGCCTCTTTAGCTAGCTAAAAAGCACAAGTAATCACACATGTTGCTTGGAAGATGATCCTCTAATGATAGTATTAAAAAAATAGGTAGGCATGTGATCCAAGGTCTATAACTTGCTATTTTGGTTGAGACACCTACTCAGAGTTTTGCACCATTCTCTGAGTACAGTAGCAATTAAAAATATTCGTTTTGGGGAACTTCAACTAGCTTAAAGAGCTACCAATCATGAGTGAAATCATCTAAAATGATGAACTATATGTAGAGAAATATGTTTATCAAATTAAACATCCATCCCAACTTTTACCTGCCTTTAGAGTCACAGACCAGTGAGTAGAGATTGATTGATATCTAAAAATTGTGAGAAGCATTACTAATGAAACTTTTTAGGATTAAAATAGAAAATATGCTTGAGTTATCATGCTTTAAATCAAGAGAAATGATCAACTCTACAGTGAGAACCAGCTCAGACAAGTTCACTATTCTGATGGAGTGTGACAGAGATATGAGAGTAAGAAGTAATGATCATGTATGAATTGATTCATGTAAAAATACAATGTCATTGGCAATAAATCATTGCTCAATGAGTAAGGAAAGAGTGAGATATGAGGTGAGCTCTTCTTTGCAATGAAAAATAAATGAAAATGATCTCTAAACCTTGAGATACATACGGGCATTTCATATCCTCTTTTAAAGTTTTTGTTGGAGCCTAAGATTTGAATTTGAATTCAAATCTATACCACAAAGTGAATCCTAAAGTATAGGATTGATTCTCTCTTTACCCAACTACCAAATGATATGAGATTATATGCATCCTAACTCCTTGTGGGTTTATTCCACTTTTACAAGGAACACCTTCCACATATATACATCTATAATGCTAAGGGATCACTTATCTTTGTAAATTCACTTGGTAATACATTTAGTGTTGTGCTATGTTCCAAGATTTTTCTTCTTCTTCCTTGTGTTGTTTTTGTGCTTCCATAGACTTTCAACTCCAACAATTGGTACCAAAGCAAGTCGCCACTTCACCAATCACATGAAAACTGGAGAACATATTCATGGCAATTAGCAGCCCAAAATAGCTTTGTTGTGTAACATCAAAATTTTGATATGAGCTCATTTTGACCTCTAAACACACTATCATAGCGATCGTGTAGGAAATTTCAATCCTTTTATGCCAAAGATATAAACATTTTTAGGTTCATGAATACAAGCGTCTCAAAGTCTACTACAGGTTTAGTAGAGCTCAACAGGGTGTTTTTATTCGAGTTTTTGAGATACAAACAATTTTTTGCATAAATTTATTTATTCACTGACCATGGTTGAAAGTGATGATGTATCCCATATGTTGGTTGCTGAAGATAAGTTGGACGGTAGTAATTACCCGTTATGAGTATATATGATGCTTCATGTATTTGTAGCAAAATGATTGTGGAATATTGTTCACGGTGTTGAAAAACATCCTAGTACACCTACAAATACGGTTATTGAAGGTGATGTAGATGGCATTGACGATGGTGATCTTCAAATTCATGCTCATGTTGCAATTCCCACTACACCTACTTTAGAGGAACTTCATTGGGATGGTAGGGATGCTCAAGCACATGCATTGATAGATTTGTCTATCAAACATGCCATTATCCCTAACATTTGCTCTTACTAAGTAGTAAAGGATGCTCAGGGTATACTTACAACTTTATACCACACAACAAATGAGGCTCTTGTTGCATATCTCTGAAAATAGTTGGAAAATGAGCATATGAATTAAGTAAGGAGATTCTATGGGCATTTTTTGACAAAGATCAAAGATTTGAAGGAGCAATTGATTTTTGCTTATGAAGTATTACTAAATAGTTCACTTGTGCAGGCTCTTCTTAACAGTCTTCCAAACTCATATCAAAGTTCTAGTTCTACCTTTTGGTTGATGATGAACGTCCATCCAAATGCCTTAGCATTTTAAGAGTTAGTTTGTGTTTTATTGTAGGAAGATCATTCCAAGAACAATAGATGAATTATGCATGTTGAAGATCAAGTTTTCTTAGCTAGTGAGAAGGGTAAAGGAAAATGGAGATCATCTATGAGTAAGCAAAAATTTGCCATTGCTGCATAGTCAAAGAAGGAAGAAAAAGATGAGAAAAAAACAAAAAAGCACAAATAGTTTTGTAAATACTCTAAAGCAAATGATCATGCCATAAAGAGTTGTCCTAAACTAGATACAAATGAGGATGGAATGATTATAGTTTCATGAGGAAGGGGATAAGGAAGAGAGATCACACACACACTCTCACAATCAAAGAGAAGCACATACACAGATTGAGGCAAGGAAGAAGAAGCTTCTTCTTCTTCTTCTATTATATAAAAGGAATGTACAAGAATGACCTAAAACAACAATACAACAAGTGAAATATATAAAGAATTGCACATAAGGAAAATCTTGATATCCACGAATGAGTAAGCTGGCATGAAAAAAAATGTGCCATTACTCTCATTAGATAAAGCTTATAAATCTCAATGAAGTATCCCTCACATATACCAGCGTGACCACTATACATGTCAGAGAAATGAAAAAGTGATACGTGTCATCCTAGATCATCACATGTTGAGCTTGATATGTCAACACTCCCCTCAAGCTCAATGTCATCTCTTGTAATTCAAGCATCTTTCAAGACTTCTTCAGCTTCTCAACACCAAGTGCTTTAGTGAAAATATCAACAATTTGCTCATCCATTCTCACATAAACAAGATCAATATCACCTACTAAAACCTTCTCTTTGATGAAGTGATAATGTACCTCAATATGCTTTGTTCTAGCATGAAAAATAGGAATCCATGCTAACGATATGCTGCTAAAGATTATCACAATAGATGGTGATAGGCTTTTGCACCTCCACACCTAAATCTGCAAGTCGCATCTCTAGCCATGATGCCTCACATGGTGCCATTGCAGCACATCTATACTCAGCCTCTCTACTCGACAAAGCAACAGTGGGTTGCTTCTTAGTGCTCCACGTAATAGCTACATTCCCAAGTGAGAATAGAAAGCCACTAGTAGATCTTCTATCTAGAATGCTACTAGCACAATCCACATCAGTGTATCCATGAACCTGTAAATCTATACCAACTTCATAAATCAATGCATAATCCAAATTAGTGTCACGAGAAAGGAAATAAGAAGAGAGCTCACTCACACACTATCAGAATCAAAGAGAAGCACACACACATACTAAGGCAAGAAAGAATGATCTTCTTCTTCTTCTTCTTCTTCTATTACATAAAAAATAATGTACAAGAATGACCTAAAACAAGAATACAACTACTGCAAATTATAAAGACCAATACATAAGGAAAAACCTAATGTCTGTGAATGTGTGAGTTGGAAAGAAACAAATGTGCCATCACTCTCAGTAGATAAATCCAATAAAGCTCAATGAAGTGTCCCTGACATATAACAAGGTGACCACTATACATGCCAGAAAAAGTAAAACAGTGATACTTGTCATCCTAGATCATCACATGTTAAGCTTGATATCTCAACACTTCCCCTCAAGCTCAACGCCATGTCCTCTAATCCAAGAATCTTCCAAAACTTCATCTTCTCTGCTCCAAGTGCTTTAGTGAAAATATCAGCAACCTGCTCATATGTTCTCCTAAACAAGATCAATATCACCTGCTAATACCTTCTCTCTGATGAAGTGATAATGTACCTTGATATGCTTTGTTCTAGCATGAAAAGAGGGTTCTGTGCTAACTATATGATGCCAAGATTATCACAATAGATGGTGATAGGCTTTTGCACTTCTACACCTAAATATGCAAGTAGCATCCCTAGCCATGATGCCTCACATGCTTCCATTGCAACACCTCTATACTTAGCCTCTGTATTTGACAAAGCAATAGTGGGTTGCTTCTTGCTGCTCCATGTAATAGCTACACCTCCAAGTGAGAATAGAAATCCACTAGTAGATCTTCTATCCGAAGTACTACCAATCCAATCTGCATCCGTGTATCCATGAACCTACAAATCTACACCAGCTTCACAAAATAGTGCATAATCCAAAGTAGCACTTACATAACATAGTGCACCTTAGAGCATCCGAATGTGGCTTCTTGGGAACCCGCATAAATTGAATTTCAAGTTCAATAGGCAGCTTAGATCAAGCCTCGTAATTGTGAGATATATCAAACTTCCCACAATTTTCCTATACATAGTAGCATTTTCCAATGCTTCACCTCATGTAGTATCTAACTTCAAATTCTGAACTAATTGCATAGAAATTGGCTTACAATCAGCCATACCATACTTTTGCAGCATATTCAAGGCATATTGCCTTTGCGACATCCATATACCTGTTTCTGTATGTATAAACTCAATGCCCAACAAATAGCATAGCACACCATAAGAATTTGCTTTACCTCTTTGATGCTTTCTTCATTATCACCACCTATAATCAAGTCATCAACATAGATAGCCATAATTGTGATGCCATCATCACCCTTCCTTGCATATAGTGAATGATGTGCATCACACATAGAAAATCGAATGGTGGTCAAGTAATCAGCAATCCTTGCATGCCATGCATGAAGTGCTTGCTTCAGTCCATACAAAGCCTTTTGCAACCTGCAAACATATTGTGGATGCTTTGAATCTTCATATCCTTGTCGCTCGTCCATGTATACTTCTTCCTGTAACTCACCATTTAAGAATGCATTCTTCACATCCATATGATGAAAAGTCCATCCTTTTGCTGTAGCTAATGCAACAAGTGTTCTATCAGTAGAAATTTTAGCTACACGGTTGAACGTTTCCTGACAATCAATGCCATATGTTTGTGTAAACCCACTTGCAGCCTATGGGTTTCTTTCCTTGGGGAAATGGAACCACCTTCCATGTGGCATTTTCATAAAGTGCACCCATCTCCTCATCCGTAGCTTTTTCCCAATTTGCATTTCCAATTGCATATTCAAAACAAGAAGGTTCAGCATCTTGTATTACCTTTGTCATGTAGGCACAATGACAAGCCATGTAACTGTCATATGTCAATCGTGGCACTGAATTTTGTATCCTCCCATATTGGTCACTTTTCCTTGTATCATCTACATGTGCCTTTCTTAGACCTGGAGTCTTCACAGAGGGCAATCCAAGCTCTTCATCAAAGCTCTTTCCTGAACTGCTTGAATCTCCATCAATGTATTCAAAACCTGTACATGTTTTATGACTAGGAGAAAGCTTTTCTTTACCCTCCTTGGATGTATTTGATGAATTTTTTAGACTAAAATTTCCACTCAATCTTCCACTCCATGGATTTGAGTTGAAACTATTGCTTGGTGATGCATCTGGTCCACTCAAAGCTTGAGATTCCATGCTTGATTTTTCAGCATTTTCTTTGTCGTTTGGTTCAAGATTCATTCCTTCTTTGGCATCTACATAGAAGCTTGACATTTCATCAAATAACACATCTATGCTCACCTTCACCTGTCGTGTGAGTGCTTTATAACATTTATATCCCTTTTGCTCAAGGAGTATCCAATGAAGACTTACTTTTTTGCTTTTGGATCAAGCTTCATCCTCAATTCATATGGAACATGTACATATGCAATAGATCCATTTAGATGTGATAAGTTTGGCTTTTTACTTGTAAACTTCTCTTCAGGTGTAACTTGATGTACAACAGTAGTCAGAGTTCTATTCATGATGTATACAGTAGTATGAAGAGCTTCTACCCAATAACAATGAGGCATATTCTTCTCAACCATCAAGGCTCTTGCTATTTTTGTAATATGTCAATTTTTGTGTTTAACAACGCCATTCTGTTGTGGTGTGTACCTACATGAAAACTGACTCCAAATCCCATGACTTTTAAGAAAGTTGTTGAACTCATTTGACATATATTCACCTCCTCCGTTGGACCTTAATGTCTGAATATACTTCCCTATCTGCTTTTCCACCATAGCTTTAAAATTCTAGAAGTGTGTGAACACCTCACTCTTCTCTTTCATGAAATATACCCACAATTTTTTTGTATGGTCATCAATGAAAGTAACCTAAAACTTGCAACCACCCATAGATGTGGTCTTTGTTGGACCCCAAACATTTGTATGTATCATTTCTAGCACATTCTCACTAACATGCTTGTCATGCAGAAATGATGCTCTTGACTGTTTACCAAATTGACATGTTGCACATACCTTTTGCATATCTTCAACTTTGAGATTTGGTAGTCCATTGCTAATCTCCTTTGACTACATCAATTTTAGCCTTTGCAAATTTGTAAGTCCAATCTGTTCGTGCCAGATCTCCATATCATCAATGATTCTTGCACCTTTTGCAAACATGCTTGCATTCATTTCAAGAATTTTCACATTTACGTTGAACATCTTACCCACTTTGTTTGCTTTGGCAATCAATCTTCCATCCCATTTGTATTCTTCTACATATAACCCATCAGCATTGAACTTGACTTGTAATCCCTGATCAACCATTTGTCCAATAGAAATCAGATTCCTTTTTATAATTGGAACATGCAACAACTGAACAAGATGTTTTACCTTCGCGTCCTCCATAGACAATGCTATGTTTCCTGTATGCTCAATAGGGTGTGATGTGTTATCTCTTATTTCAACATATTCACGAACTGCCAATTTTTGCAAAGTACGAAACCATTCAGCATGACTAGTCATGTGATTTGAAGCACTTGAATCAACATACCATACATTATCATTTGATTTTGAAACACTAGTAGAGATCGTGTTCATCATGTGATGTTGAACCATGAACAAGTTGTCAGAATCATTTGCACTTGTGGATGCATAGTTGTTTTGCTGCCTTTTGTTATTTTGATTCTTTAACCTGTAATCATGTTCAAAGTGTCAAGGTTTACCACAATTCCAACATCCTTTACTGTCATTACCTGAATCATTTCTTTGGAAATTTTTGTGACCTTCTTGGCTCCCCCTACCTCGAAACTATCCTCTTCCTCTTGCATGATTCTGTTGTTGACCTTGGTCTTGGTTACTGTTTTCTCTTCCACTTCCGAAACCTATACCTCTACCTCTTCCTCTGCCATAGTAGAATACATGCTCAGAACTGGGCTTTCCTTGGGATTTTGAATCTTCACCAAGATTATTTTCTTCAATCATCAGTATGCATACCAAATCAACAAAAAATTCAGAATATTTCTCTAGTGTGTATAGAAGCTCTGAACTGCTTATATGCAGCTCCTAAACCATGAAGGCAGACTTCCACCTTATCATCATCATATACATTCATGCCAATAGATGCAAGTGACTCACATATGCTTTTGATTTTCAGGGTGTAGTCACTTACCGAGATGCCCTTCTTCTCCAATGTATGCAACTCGTTCTTGAGTTGCAATTTCCCTTCCTTTGTATTGGTCTGATACAATGTGACCAAACTATTCCAAGACTCTTTCGGAGTCTTGGCATCCTCTATGTGTCCAATCATGCTATCCTGTATGCTAATAAATAGCCAATACATTACCTTTCATGCTCCTTGATTCCATTCCTCATATGCTCTTAATTGGTTTGCAGTCCGATTCCTCTCTGGTAACTGTGGAGCGTCTTCATTCTCTCCTTTGATGTACTTCCAGTACCCTTTTCCCATCAAGAAATTTGTCATTACATCTCCAAACATGGAAGTTTTTCTTGTCTAGCTTATCGCTCATAAGCTGACTCATTCCATCTGAGTTTGCCATTTCTACAACAATTCAAAACACTGCAAAACACTACAAGCAGCACTTCTCTTTGAATATTGTCGCACTATCACATGATAGTTCGATCTCAAAAAAACAGATTTTTGTGTATCAACAGTACACAAAATTGCTTCTAATTCTTAATTTGGAATATATGAGTGTTGTCGAACACAATGCAAGTTATAATTTTGCAAACAGACCTAATTCTTTTGTGCACCTCACCTTGCAGGCTCGAAATGGAGGTGGAGATGGCTCTAAAATGTTGATGTGACAAAAACAAGTGACCCTAAAGGGATAACTTACAAAATTATTTTAAGGTCTTCTACCATCACACCAATTTTTTCAGCAATCTGAGGTCGTTTGTGAATCATGCTTTCTCCACACCTTCTCACGTACTCTTCACCATCGGCCTTCTCCATGAGCTCTCTATAGCCATACTAGCTTTGATACCATGTCATGAGGAAGGAGATAAGAAGAGACCTCACACACACTGTCACAATCAAAGAGAAGCACACACATATTGAGGCAAGGAAGAATGATGTTCTTCTTCTTCTTCTTCTATTACATAAAAAAGAATATACAAGAATGACCTAAAAACAAGAATACAACTAGTGCAATATATAAAGACCATTATATAAGGGAAAACCTAATGTCTACAAATGAGTGAGCTGGCAAGAAAAAAATGTGTCATCACTCTTAGTAGATAAATCCAATAAAGCTCAATGAAGTGTCCCTGACATATGCCAACATGACCACTATACATGTCAGAAAAATAAAAAAGTGATACATGTCATCCCGGATCATCACCTATTGAGTGTGATATCTCAACAAATACTACTCACATAACGTAGAGTACACCTCAAAGCATCTAAATGTGGCTTCTTGGGAACCTCCATGAATTGACTTTCAAGTCCAACATTGTAGCTTAAATCAGGCTTTATAATTGTGAGATATATCAAACTTCCCACAATTTTCCTATACATAGTAGCATTTTCAAATCCTTCAACTGATGTAGTATTTAACTTCCAATTTTGATCTAATGGCATAGAAATTGGCTTACAATCAGCCATATCATACTTTTGCAGCATATTCAAGGCATATTGCCTTTGGGACATCCATATACCTCTTTTTGTATGTATAAACTCAATGTCCAGGAAATAGCACAGCACACCAAGATCTTTCATGTCAAATTCGTGCATAAGGAGTTGCTTTACCTCTTTAATGCTTGCTTCATTGTTGCCTCCTATAATCAAATCATCAACATAAATAGCCACAATTGTGATGCCATCATCACCCTTCCTTGCATATAGTGAATGATCTGCATCGTGAATGGTTAAGTAGTCAGAAATCCTTGCATGCCAAGCACGAGGGGCTTATTTAAGCCAATAAAAATCCTTTTGCAACATGCAAACATATTCTGGGTGCTTTGAATCTTCATATCCTTATGGATGGTCCATGTTGTTGGAGTTAGACCTCTACGGAAGCACACGAACAGCACAAGGAAGAAGAAGAAGCTGGAGCACGAACACACAATAGTGAATGTATTACTAGAGAATGTACAAAGATAAGTAGCCCATTAGGGCAATAGGCGTATATACAAGCCGGGGGAAAAAAACCTCCTAAAGAGGGAAAAAAGTGCCCCGGCGGTCCTAGTGTGTTCACACACATCACTACCTAAATATATCAACAAATCCCCCCTGGGAGTGATGTGGTGAACAAGGAGCTGGCACTCATGTATAAGGAACTGCCAAGCTATGTGGAAATCACTCCACAAAAGGAAGTAAGCCCAAAGCTTTGCGGAAAGCTTCAAACTTCTTCCTAGACAGAGCCTTCGTGAAAAGGTCTGCAATGTTCTCCTGTGTGGGCACATATGCCAAGCTGATCTCCCCAGCAGAGAACCTCTCCCTGACATAGTGATAATGCACCTCAATGTGCTTAGTGCGAGCATGGAACACAGGGTTCCTCGCAACTGCCAATGCGCTCTGACTGTCAGTGAAGATGGTGGTGGTAGAAGATTGACCAACACCCAAATCAGCCATAAGGCGTCTCAGCCACACACACTCAGCAGTCGCTATGAAAGCTGCCCTATACTCAGCCTCACAACTGGAAGTGGCCACAATAGGCTGCTTCTTGCTCAACCAAGGTATACATGAGCTACAAAGCATGAAGCAAAAACCACTGGTGGACACACGAGTGTCATAGCACAGCCCAATCTGAGTCAGAAAAAGCATGCAAATCTGGCGGTAGTGATCCCCCCTTGGGATAAAACAACCCAAGTAGCCGAGTACCACTCAAGTAGCGAAAGATGCGCTTAACCGCCTTCCAATGCGTGACTCCTGGGCAATGCATAAACCTGCTCATCTGTGAGACAGCAAACTGAATATCTGGCCGAGTAATGCATAAGTAAATCAAGCATCCAACAGCCTGCTGATAGAGAACAGCATCAAATGCATCTCCAGCATCATGAAGACTCAATCATAAACCTGTCTCCATTGGAGTGGCAATAGGCTTACAGTCTTCAAGGCCAAAATGCTGCAATAATGTGTCAATATATTTCGTTTGACACAAAGCCATTCCACCATCAACTTGCATAAACTGAATGCCCAAATAGTGATGCAAATGCCCCAAATGATACATCTCAAATGAGGCATGCAAATCAGCCTTAAAATTAGCAATATGCTTCTCAATAGGACCAGTGAGCAGCATGTCGTCAACATAAACAACAATGATCAGAAGCACATCATTTGCACGCTTAACATATAAGGTGCTTTCAGTTGGACTGTTCTCAAAACCATGTGCAATCAGATAGGCATGTATCTTCTCATACAAAGCACGTGGTGCTTGCTTTAAACCATATAATGCCTTCTTTAACCTGCACACCTGGTTTTCATGCCCTTTCTGCACAAAGCCACGGGACTGAAAAACATACACTTCTTCATGCAACTCACCATTGAGAAATGTTGTTTTAATGTCCAACTGATGTACATTCCAACCATGATGAGCTGCAAGTGCACAAATGCTCCGAATAGTAGTCATACGACATGTAGGTGCAAAGGTCTCATCAAAATCAATGCCTCTTTCCTGCGCATAACCCTTTGCAACAAGCCTAGCCTTATACCTGTCAACTGTACCATCAGGTTTACGCTTCAGCTTGTATACCCACTTAGTGCCAATGGCCTTCTTGCCAAGAGGCAAGTCACATAAAGACCATGTACCATTCTTCATTATAGCATCATATTCAAATTCCATAGCAACCATCCAATTTTCTGAATTCTATGCTTCATAAAAAAAAACAGGCTCATTCTCATCACAGAGACTAGATGCAGCCATAGCATAACAATCTGATGCAAAGGAGGCACTATGAGAGCCTGAACGAGTACGATATGACAAAGGTGCACCTAATTTGCTATCACAAAAAGTCTACACCAGCGATTTTGGCATAGTTTTTGCATGCTCAATATTAGCTCTCTCATCAACAAGTGCATCATGTAAATCTGCATCAGAAATGGAATGATCTGCATCATCATATGAAACCTGCAAAGGCTGAGAAGTTGCCTCATTAGGACCAACACTAGACTGCCCACCTATAAAAAGAGGCATCAAAGTATCATACATGTGTTTGAAGCTAACAGATGTCTCCTTAGTACATGAAAGCAATGTCTGAATAGCATCTTCCACAAATACAACATCACGGCTAACTAGAATGTGTTTAGTCTGTGGATGATACAGATGATAGCCTTTACTTTCAGAATTGTACCCAACAAAAATACATTTTACTGCCTTATCATCCAATTTTCTGCGATGTTGTTCAAGCACTAGTGCATATGCCAAACAACCAAAAACATGCAGATGAGCAACAAATGGCTTGCGGTCATGCCAAGCCTCATATGGAGTGATAGATTGCATCACTTTAGTAGGACACCTGTTCAGTACATATGTTGCACACATGACAGCCTCAAGCCAAAAACGTTCACCCAGAAATGCATTAAATTCAGAAGACATATATTCCCCCCCTTGATCAGAACGGAGGGTGCCCATTTTACATGCTGACAGATTTTCAACCAAAAGCAAAAACTGTTTAAAGCACATGAACACTTCGGACTTTGCTTTGAGTGGATATACCCATGCATGCCTGGAAAAATCATCAATGAAAGTCATGAAGTAAAGGTAATTTCCAAAATAAGGTGTCTGCATAGGACCACAAACATCACTATGTACAAGCTGCAATTTTTGAGTAGCCCGAACTGAACCATCTTTTGGAAAGGATGAATGCTGCATTTTGTCCAAAATACAGCCTTCACAAACATGTTTTCCAAGTGCCTCAAGTTTGGGCAATGAGGACACCATTTCAGATTTCTGCAGGCATAGCAAACTAGCAAAATTCAGATGACCAAAGCGTGCATGCCAAAGCTTTGCATCTGACATAGCCTGAGAATCATTTAGTGCACATGCCAAATCATTTACAGATCTTTCATAGTCTATGAGCTTATACAACCCACGACATAAAATGCCAAAAGCAATAATCACATCGCCATTTGACAGATCATGAACTGTACACCTGTCATCAATAAATTTCACAACCAAGCCAATCTTGGCTAATGCAGAAACTGATAACAAGTTCTTTTTTATCCCTGGCACAAATAGAGCATCTGACAAAGTGAAAGAACTACAATCAGCAGTAGTCAAAATGATCTTACCAACTCCCATAACACGATAAGAGGAGTTGTTGGCGCATGTAACAATATTCCCTGTAGGGGCAGGCTCGAGTGAAGAGAAGAAATTGCGCTACGAGGTAATATGTTTGGTCGCCCCACTGTCAAAATACCAAACATCTGAGTCTACTACAGACATGCACTGCTCATGAGAAGATGGGTCAAAATTGCAGACAGTAGTAAACACCCATTCTTCTTCTTGCATAAGGTTTGCAGACTCTGTTTTTGGTGTAGAGGCCTCTGCAACAACCATTCCAGCCTCTTTCTTCTTTGCCTCTTTAGCAGCCAGTTTTGGACAATTCTTTATGATATGATCATTCCCTTTACAGTACTTACAGAACAATTTCTGCTTTTCTGATTTCTTCTCATCTTTATCTTCCTTCTTGGAATATGCAGAATTAGCAGATTTCTGCTTACTAGTTGAAGAGCTCCATTTTCCTTTGCCCTTCTAACTAGCCAAGAAAGCTTGATCTGCAACTCGCATAATGGACCTCTTTTGCCTAGACTGATCTTCTTGCAACAGAACAGATACTAACTCCTCAAATGATAAGGCATTTGGATTGCCTTTCATCATCAATCGAAGAGTAGAAGCAAAACTCTAATATGAATTAGGAAGACCATTCAGAACAGTCTGCACAAGTGAGCTATCTGGTATAACCTCATCAACAGAAATCAACTATTCCTTCAAGTCTTTGATCTTCGGTAGGAAACTGTCCATAGAATCACCTTCATTCATGTGCTCACTCTCCAACTGTTTTTGGAGATAAGCAACACGAGCCTCATTCCTAGCTTGGTACAATGTGGTAAGTGTATCCCAAGCATCCTTAGCTGTTCTGCAAGAGCGAATATGAGGAATAATGGCACGTTTGATAGACAAATCTATCAATGCATGTTTTTGGGCATCTCTGCCATCCCAACGAATGTGCTCTGTAGTAGGTGCAACAGAAATAGCAGCACGAATAGGAATCTGCACAATATCATCTTCGACACCATCTTCATCAGCTCCAGCACCTGTACTTGCAGTACCTGTAGTTGTAGGTGTAACAAGACATCTTTCAACACCCTTCATAATGTTCCACAGTCCTTTTGCAACCAATACATGTCGCATCATATAAGCCCATAATGGGTAGTTGGTACCATCCATCTTATCCTCAACAGCCAACATACGGAATACATCACTGCTTTCAGCAATGGCCGGTGACTAAAATACCTTGATGCAAAAAATTGACTGTATCTCAAAAAGTTGAACGGAACTGTCCAGACGAGTTCTGCTAAACCTGTAGCAGACTTTGAGACACTTATACTGACAAACAAAAATAGGTATATACCTTTGGCACAAAAAGACGGAATAGCCTGCACAAGCACTGCGATAGTGCGTTCGTAGGCCGAAACGAGCTCAGATTGCGATTTCGGCACCAAACAGCAAAGCTGTTTTGATCTCAAAAACACGCTGAGTATGCTCACCAAAATTCGTACGATTCTGAGACTGCAAACAGAGTGTCGACAGCGCCCTAGATGAAGCGACGACCTACTCTGATACCAATTATTGGAGTTAGATGTCTACTGAAGCACACGAACAACACAAGGAAGAAGAAGAAGCTTGGATTTTGTGCAGAAAATCGTGTTTTTTCTGTAGATCTTATCTTGTGCAAATTTGAGTATTCTTTCTTCTTGTTCTCTTTCAATACCCTCTACTCATTGCAATTCACCAAACTCCTGTACTTTTGCATCAAAATCACAACCTTACTCAGAAAATCGCGATTTTGTGCAGAAAATCGTGTTTTTTCTAAACTTCTGATTTTTTGTAAATTTGAGTGTTCTTATCTCTTGTCCTCCTTCAGTACCCTTTACCAACTCCAATTCCACAATCACCTGCAATTTTACCTCACAGTCACAATCATTAATCAGAAAATCGTGATGTTGTACAGAAAATCATGTTTTTCAATTCTGCTAATTTTTGACAAATTTTTTGCTTTTGTCTTACTTGGTCCCTATCACTCTTGTCCACAAAGCTCCAGTCCAACTTCCTAAAAAGAAAAGAAATTTTTTTTATTGTTTTTGATGAATTTTATGAATTTTTTTAGTTTTTTGCCCTAAAATAAAGGTGAACACTTTACTTAGGGTTTCTTGTTTGGTGATCTACTGATCCTATGTTCCTTGATTGGTTATGATCTCTTATGGCTTAGCTATCACAAAAGTTCATGAGAAAATTTTTCCAAAGAAAATGTGCTATGGAATACAAGCAATTTTTGCAAAGATAAACTCAATCATATATTTCTTTTCAAAATGCAGATCAACTCAAGATTTATGCTCAGATTTGGTTAACAAATGAATCTTTTCTACTTGCATCTAGCTACTTTAACTGACTTTTCCTTAGTACAACCATGTTATCTTCCCAAGATCAACAATATTGCCTAGTACTTGGTCAAAAAGAACTCTAAAAATGCAAGAATAGACACATGTTACCTCATCTTCAGCTTTCTTGGCTCAAATCTTCCACACACCTGCACTTTTACTTCAACAATGTAATGAGCAACTATCAATTTACAAAAATTTCAGCACTTCCAATTCTAAAAGATGATCTATTGCTTTCTTTTCCCAAAAGACAAACAAAAGACATCTACCTTTTCATGTTCACATTTCTTGATTAAAGAGTGTTACCTTTTCCTTGTGTGTGTTACCATCATCAATAGAAGATCCAGCAAGGTCCAACTTCAATGAAGCTTTTGAATTACTCCCCGGCAACAGTGCCAAAAAATGTTTGTTATTGATCTTTGGAGTTGTCCTCTCCAATCATTTAGCATAAAGAATCAACAATACATCTTTATTTTGTCAATCCTGGAAGTATTCTTGAGACCACAGCCCCTTCAAGATGATAGAATCCAAGAAATAAGAGAATAATGGCTATATTTTTGAGAATAGTGAAAATGAAGAGGAATTTCTAGGGTTTGGATTATCTTGAGCAAATCTCCACCATTTTCTACAATCTTGGTGTCTATTGCATGCTATTTTATCAGCAGAACACAATTATTGAGTCAAAATCAAAAAATATCACCTGTATCATACAGACGAGACAATCGTGATTCTGTGCAAAGAGACGATTTTCAGCTCCAGCACCATTCTTCATCAACTCATCACTCAACACAACAGTATTCATCTCTCTTCATACACATTCAACATATTTACACAATAGAAGCTCACAAATCTCCATGGATACTCAAGAACTAGACTCACAAATCAAAGAAACCACACAAAAGAGGAGAAAACACGATTTTCAGCAGAAAACTCCTTCTCTATTCACTTGGATAGCATGTAAACAAATGATTAACCAACCCCCTCATAATAGAGGAAATTAGCTTATATACATTTTCAAGTGTCCCTTTTCACACTTGAATTTTGGTCCTTTCCTCTATTATTCTAAAAATATGCTATCTAGGAGTTTCCAAAAATTCTAGAAAAAATACATAAGATTCCATCCTACATAAGGAAGACTCTTCCTTATTTTTACAACAATTGCATAAATATTTACAAATTTCTATCATTTTACAATTATTTTCCTTCAAAGAAGGTTTCCAAAAATGCATCTTCCAACACCAAGTTTCAAATAATGATGCAAAACATTTCATTTTGGGTGTAGATTTACATGATGCACTTAATGATGAGAGGGTTCACATAGAGGAGACAAAACCTATGCCTAAGTGGCTAGTGCAAACTTTGAGAGATAGAGAATTAGATGCACCTCTATCATAGCTTACTAATTCATGCTCTCATACTTCTTCCTTTGATTCAAATTCTTATGCAATGGTTGTACCTAGTCTTTTTAATGAGAATGAGCCTCTTTCTTTTGATGAAGCAAAAAGTTCAAAAAAATGGATGGATACTATGCAATCAAAATATGATTCTATTATGAAGAATGGTACTTCTTATTTATGCCATTTGCCTCCGTGGAAAAAGGCCATTGGCACTAAATGGGTATACAAGCTAAAACATAAGAAAGATGGAACAATTGATAGGTATAAGGCTAGGTTTGTTGCAAAACATTATGCACAAAGAGAGAGGCATTAATTTGGATGAGACCTTTTCTCCAAAATGTTGACTGACCAATGATTTTAGCATTTGTGCACTTGCACCTCATCATGGTTGGAATATACATTAGTTGGACATTAAAACTTCATTTCTCAATGGTGATTTACATGAAGAAGTGCATGCATTTCAGCCCTATGGTTTTGTGTAGAAAGGGCATGAAGAAAAAGTGTGCAAGTTGAAAAAAGCATTATATGGTTTGAAGCAAGTACCGAGTGCTTGGTATGAAAAGATACATGCCTACTTGCTTGCACATGGTTTTGAGAATACTCCAACTGAGAGCACCTTATCTATTAGGCATGCAAATGATGTACTTTTGATCATTGTTGTATAGTGATGACATGTTGCTCACGCATCATAATGGGAATCATATTGTTAAATTTAAGGCTGATTTGCATCCCTAATTTGAGATGTCATGTTTATGGGATTTGCATGATTTTTGGGTCATTCAATTTATGCAAGTTGATGGGGGAATAGCTTTGTGTAAAAAATATATATATTGAAATATTATTTTTGTGTTTTGGTCCTTGAACATTGCAAACCTCTTGTATTCCTATCAAAACAGGTTCATGCTTGAGCCTTCATGATGCTAGGGATGCATTTGATTTTTTTTCTCTATCAACAAGGTGTTGGATACATGATTTAGTTATGCATAACTCGACTTGATATTCAATTTTCCATCTTTTAGATGACAAACATTGGCAAGGTGTCAAACATTGGCAAACAGTTAAGCACATATTCCTCAGCTTGAGTTGTACCCAGATACTTGTATTGTTATCCCAAGGGGAGATCATTACTGCCATATATACATGCTTTTTGCCTCAGATTAGGCTGGTTGCTATGAAACTCATGTGACCATCAATGGTTTTTCCTTCATGCTTGGTAGCTCATGCATATCTTAATTGAGCAAGAAGTAGCCTACTTTGGCCACTTCTAGTTGTGACATTGAGTATCAGTCAACTTTCATAGTATCTATTGAGTGTGTGTGCGGCTTGGACACCTTTTGGATAATTTGGTTATTCCTCAGTCTTCTTCCACCACCATCTTTACTGATAGTAAGAGCGCATTGGTAGTTGCAAGGAACCATGTGATCCATGCTCCCCATTATGAGAAAAAGTGAACCCTGCATGGGCCTTTTAGATTAAGGGGTGATTAGAGATTGATCAATGAGAGGAGGATAGGTAGGCTAGGCCTAGGTTTCCCTTGGTTTGGATTAGTCAAAATAGCTAAAATCTATTGAGATATGTGCTATTTCCTCCTTAGTGGTTTCATGGACCACAAAAATCAAAGTTCTCTAGTCGAATTCGATTTGGACCATTGGATATTGAGGAGATCCAAAGATGGAGCTTGAAAGAAAGAAGGGAATGTGCCTTCTTTTGTCCATCATTGGATGAGGATATCAATCCAAAGTGTGATATTCTCCTTACAGAAGATTGAGCATCTTTTAATGGAGTCCCTTGGATATAATGCTAATCGAGCGGCTCTCAAGCCATGGCATTAAATAGATGGAAACTTCATTTTAAGGCCATCATATCAACAAAGGATCCAAGGGCTCTTCTTAAATCCAAGCCATGCAAATTTGCATTTCAAGCTCATATGTTTGATTTGCGAGCATCCAATGGCTGATAATAACTTGGTCCTGATTTTGGTAGTCTTTCTCTTACCTTTCCCATCTCCCATGAATGATGTGACCTTTTGCATTGTCATTTTTTGCCAAAATTTCCAACGTGAGTCATACTCATCATGAGAGATATCAAAAATTATTTAGTTACCCATGCATTTATACTCTCTCTCTCTCTTCCTTTTTTCCACATCTTACAAGTGATGTGATTGGTCTATTTTGTCTTTTTGTGCCAGACACACATTCTTCAATCGTGTCCATCCATTATTAACATCTAACGGCTCTGAATACCCATGAACCCAAGCACACTGAGGGTTCTATTTTGTCTTTTTTTGCTAGAGACATTCGAACCCAAGCACATTAAGAGCTCTATTTTGTCTTTTTTGCTAGACACATCTTGGTTAATCTCATGTGTTTGTGAGGGATATTCAACGGTTCTTAATACACAAATCCAATAGTAATTTTATATTGAAAACCACTAGTGGTTTTTTTTACTTCCTCAAAACCACATAAGATTAATTTTAATCCTAAAAAATTAGGGATCCTTACAAGGCCCATGTGGGGTTCACTTTTTTCCCTAATGCACGAAGCACATTGAGGTGGACTATCATTATGTCTAGGAGAGGATCTCTACAAGAGATATCACTTTGGCTTATGTGCCCACACATGATAATGTTGCAAACCTTTTCACAAAGGCTCTACCTAGGGACAAGTTTGAAGCTTTCTGCAAAGCTTTGGGATTACTTCCTTTTGTGGATTGATCTCTTTCCACATAGTGTGGGGCTTCCTTACACATGTGTGCTAGCTCCTTGTTCATTGCATCACTCCTATTAGAACATCAAGTTTACACTATGCTTGAGGTGGATTTTATCTACATAAAAAGGCTATCGTTTGGATTATGTAAAAATATCCATTGAAGTGTTCTTTTATTTATGCTCATTTACTGTTTTTTTATAGATATTTTATGGATCATTTACCAATGTAAAATCCTAGAGCTTTGCACATGTAAAATGAGGAAAAGAGACCTCAAATTCCATGAAGATGGTTCAGCTTGATAGTCAATGAATCAATCAATCACCTAAAAATAGATCAAATTAGATCTTCACTTTTTCTAGATTATAGGAAAGTGAATTGATTATTTTCAACAACCTGTGCTGCCTTCATTTGACTTCAAAATGCACTTGTAGAAGTCATGGAGCACTTCAAGAGTCTATATAAAGACTGCAAATCACTTGCACATTACATGGAAACAATATACATACACTTCCGGCCATCAATGTTTTGTTGCATTTCTCTGCATCATCTTCTCCGACAACAGTGAACCTATAGAGCCTACTGCTCTCTCTATAGAGCTTGAAATCTATTGAATCAGAATTCATTGGAAAGTTATTAGTTTCTAGTTTATTTTTACAAAGCTTCAAAGCATTTGGTTTGGTAGAGTTGGAGAAATTGTAGTTTGTCTATCTCAAGTTTTATCTCTACACATCCCTAAAAAATAGGAGGTGCTAGTATTGAATGTCAAGTTCCTTCCATAAGCATATTTTTCTTATTACTTTTAGTCTTGTGCATTTTATACACTCAACCCTAAGCTTATCGTTCCTCCAAAAGGATTTTTTCCAATTGTAATCATGCTAGCTTCTATGAGCATTTGAAGTTGATTGTTCCATCTAGAGATAGGAAGTTTTTTGAGCTAGTCAATGTGAAAACCTATTTGTCTTGTATCAAATCTTTCTCCTTGATTCTCCAAAGTACATAGTGCATTTTATTGCACTTACCACATGCCTATAAGGTCTATTTTAGTCTCCATAAGTTCAAGGGCTAGTCTTGTGTTGTTTGGTTGGACCAAGCTTCATCACTTTCTAACTCATTTTTCTAGCTCCTACAAGCTTCTCCAAGTTCTTTGAGTCGTATCAGAGCTAGATCAAGATGGGTGATAGATTTTCCTCAATGATTGAGAAGCTTGAAAGACACCTATGTGGCTTGGAAAATCAGAATGGGGGCCTATTTGCAAGGTAGAAGTCTTTATGGAATTGTAGTAGGTGATGAAGCTATGCCTACTCCAAGATCCAAAGGAGGACCTTAAACTCACACTTTGGTGTCCAAGGGATGCTCAAGCAAGTTCATATATAATAAAATCTATCTCTGATTTTCTACTACCACATATTAGATGATGAAAGACATCTCAAGAGACTTAGGATGCCCTAGAGACTTTCTTTTCTGCTAACACAAAGGCAAGGAAGAACCATCTTTGGAACAAGTTCAACGAGATGAAGAAGACACCTAAACAAACCATCAAAAGGGATCACAATGAAAAGGGATCACGAGGGATCACAATGAAAACAGATCACAAGGGATCACAATGAAAAGGGATCACAATGAGAAGACAGCTAAACAAGTTCATCAAAAGGGATCACAATGAGGTTATCTATCTATGTTATACGTAGATGACATAATTGTGATAGGTGATGATTTAAATGGCATTCAAAGGATCAAGATACACATGCAAGAGGAGTTCAAAATTAGTGATTTAGGTGAGCTTGCATTCTTCTTAGGTATGCAGGTCATATACACAGATGAAAGAATGTATTTGACTAAGAGGAGGTTTATTTAGGATCTACTTCTTAAGTTCAAAACGGGGAATACTAAACCTATAGGTACACCTTTGGAGATTAATCATAAACTTATTTTTTATGAAGGTGAGAAAGTTAAAGACATTAAAGAGTATCAAAGCTTGGTAGGTAGCTTGATATATTCTGCTCGTACAAGGGTAGACATCTCATATAGTGTAGGAGTGCTAAGCAAATTCATGCACTCACCAAGAAGACCACACATGGCTGCAGCTAAGAGATTACTTAAGTGCCTCAAAGATTGGACATAAGCTAAAGATGATAGAAGAAGTACCTTTAGTTACTTAATATTTGTAGGTTCAAAGCTAGTGTAATGGAGTTCCAAGAAGCAACCAACAATTGCTTTATCCTCAATTGAAGCAGAGTATAGAGATTTGACCATAGCAAATCAAGAGGCAATATGGTTAAAAGCATTGTATACATATTTGGGACTTATGAGTTCCAAACCTCACATATTTGGAGATAATGTAAGTCACATGCATCTAGCAACAAGCCATGTTCTCCATGCAAGAACCAAATACATAGAGGCTCATTACCACTTCATCAAGGAGATGCTCATGGCAAAGGAGATTGAAATTTCTTTTGTTCCAATTGAAAAGCAAGTAGTAGAAATGATGGTGAAGGAACTTGATGGAATAAAGCTTTGCAGATTTAAATCAATGGGAGGTATTCAACCTATTAAAGAATGAGTGGCTCAAGCATACTTTAGCTTGAGAGGGAGGTGTTGGAACATAAATCTTACACTTGCTCATTTATTATATTTTCTATTTAAGATTTTTTTATGGATCATTTACCAATGTATGAGCCTAGAGCTTTACATGTGTAAAAGGAGAAAAAGAAAGCTCAAAATCAGATGATTTTGAGATCCTATTCTTGATTTTTGTTGAGAAGATCAATCGGAGAAGGATTTAAAGTATTATAATTCGAGTTTTTTTTCAAGATTGGGGAGAGAAAAGACTATGCTATGGATCAAGGATCTGGGAAATTCATGATGTATACATGTAATATGGGCTATGGAGATTGGGCATGGGTCATGAGTTTGTTCAAAAAGTCTTCAGTTTCTCAGTTTTGAGCTTCCAAAGTCCCTACTTCATGAAGATTTGTTTTTCCACTTCCTACCCATGACATACCTATCTTCTCTGAACCATAGCTTGTTCATACGACATCTGATTTCAGAAACTTTTATCATGTTACGAAGCTACACTCCTAAGCTTTGCTCAAAAAACATTGTTGTTTGATTTGGACAAGATTTGGTCAACCAAAATCTCTTTACAGTGATTCAGTAGGAACTAGGTAATTTTCATTAAAAAACAAAGATCATAAGAGCCTAGGTTACCTGCAAATCAATTTGAGAGGGCCAAAAGAGAGAACCTGTGCTTTAGGTGTTTGTCTCCTAGCCATTCAGAGTGGAACTATCCAGTCAAGAAGGGAGAAGAAAAGAAGAGAGGACCAGAGAGTAGTACAGTCCCTGAAAAAGGCAGTCTACCTAGTGCAGACACTTCCTATTCATGGTAGCTCTAGCTACAAGGGAGTGGAGGTGATGCACGATGATATAGAGCACATTTGTTGTTTGACTCAGTCATTGTGGTCACCATAGTTTGGACCACATGACCTAGTTAAACTTCATGGTAGTGTATACGGGACTAGGGTGTGAGTCATGACAGATGACTCTGCCACTCATAACCTTATAAACTTTTCTCTGGTCAAGAAACTTAAGATTCCCCAACAGCCCAGTGCACATAAATATATAGTATCTATGATCCAAGGGGAAGACAAGAGGATATGGGATACTATGATATCCAATTTGGAAGTCAAGATGCAGGATTATACAAATCATATGGACTTCCAAATTATGAATATGGAGAGGACAGACCTTTTGTTAGGAAAAAAGTAGCTATGGGGGTTGGGAGACACACTTAAACACAGCTATCAAAACAACCCACTTGATTTTGAAAGAAATGGAAGTAAATTTTCTATACATGGAGAGAGAGAGAGAGATGTACCTAGTGCACCTCTCATTTTATCTTTAGAGTTGTATAGTCTTTGTCATTTTTAGCATGTACAAGAGATCTTTTCATTGTATAGTCATGATATTGAGCATTGTACAGATAGTCCATCTGATGTATATTTTCATGCTAGGAATGTAAATATGGACATGAATTTCTATTATTCTTTATTGCAAGAGTGTGTGGTTAAAAGTTTTAAAGATCTTATGTTTGAGTTTAGAGATATTTTTTCCACTGACTTACCTAGAGGGCTACCACCTGAGAGAGGGGATATTGACCATGCTATTAAGATAGTTACTAACACTAACCCTATTTGTAATCTACCTTATAGGCTTTGTGTTTCTTAGCATGAGGAGGTTGAGAGGTAATTACAAGATTATTTAGATAAAAGCTTCATTAGACCTAGTAACTCACCTTGGGCATCGCCAATGCTCCTAGTTAAAAAGAAAGACGGCTCTATGAGACTATGTATAGACTATAGAGCACTTAATAAGGTAACTATCAAAAATAGATTTCCAATGCCTATATTGGAAGATCTATTTGATCAGTTACATCAAGCTAGGTATTTTACCAAGCTTGACCTTAGATCAGGATACCATCAGATTAGGATTAGGGGAGAGGATGTCCCTAAGATTGTATTCAAGACTAGATATGGGCAGTATGAGTTTTTAGTGATGCCTTTTGGTCTCACTAATGCTCCCGCCACTTTCATGAAGCTCATGAATAGTGTATTACGACCTTATCTAGGACATTTTGTAGTAGACTTCTTGGATGACATTCTGATATATAGTGCATCAAAAGACGAGCACTTCACTTAAGAAAGGTATTTCAAGTGCTAAGGGAAAATTCACTCTTTGGTAAGGAGTCAAAGTGTGAATTCTTCAAATCAGAGGTTAGATACCTTGGGCATATAGTCTCCGAGAATGGAATCCAGATGGATCCTGAAAAATTAAGGGCTATTATGGAATGGCCACATCCAAGGAACCTGGAAGAGTTGTAGATCTTCCTAGGTTTATCAGGTTTCTATCGAAGATTCATTAAGAATTATGCCAGAATTGTTGTCCCGATGACGGAACAACTTAAAGGGAAAGGGAGGAAAGCTTTCATTGGGGAGACGAACAGAAGCAAAGTATGGAGAAATTGAAAGTAGCAATTGCTACAGCTCCACTTTTACATATAGCAGATCCCAACAAACCCTTTGTGGTTGAGACTGATGCGAGTGACTTTTCCATAGGAGCGGTTTTAGTTCAGGATGGTCGACTAGTAGCTTTTGAGAGTAAGAAATTAGAACACTCTGAAAAATTACTCCGTCTATGAGAAGGAGTTGTATGCAATTGTCCATGCTTTGAAGAAGTGGTGTCATTATTTATATGGTGCCAAAGTCACGATAGTGTTTGATCAAGAGAGCATTAAGTGGCTCTCTAATCAAATAGACCTTAAAGGTTGTAAGGCCCGCTGGGCAGAGGCCCTTCAGGAGTTTGATTATGAGTTTAATTTTTGAGGTTCTTTCTTTCATTTTGTTGCATAGGGGGAATTATTGAAGTTTTTATATGTTCAATGCACCATCTTCATACCTCCAACATATGTGTTGAATCAATTCATGCATCCCTCAAGTTCTTATGTGACCCTGCATCCTCACCAATCGACACACATGAGGATCACTACCGAGGCAATTAGCATGCCGCATAACAATGACGCATCCTACCATTTGTCCAGAATGAGAAGATATGTTTGGCTTGTCTCAATAGGATACGACTAAGATGGAGTCTCACATCATACTCTTAGGAATATATGTCCTCTATGTAGTCAATCCATCCATGACTGTAATTTAAAAACATTAGCATCCATGCAATTGTTAGAGCAATGCAATTCACATCGCTGAGAGCAAAACATCTCTAATATAGATATTTGAAATAGGATCTAAAACATGTCAATTAAGGATGTACCTCTTGTAACGTGCATATCCAACTTTTTTGTGATCTTCTACATAAGCATATTTTACATACAAACAAGGATACTTATGAACATTGTGAAATATAAGTAAATTGTAAAGTATTTGTATTAGATATAATTGTGCGCTTCCTAAAGTTTAGATTGATTATACTCATATTAGAAATGCATGAACTTCTTTTTTCTGCAATATGTATGAAGCGCCTGATATATTATAAATATTTTACGCCTTATTATGGACGAATTTTATTCTTTCATTTACAAGTATCTTGACATACTTTTACCAATTTTATTATAATTCCTTTACTAGTACTCTGGAAATAACTTTATAGCTAGATATTGCATACCTACATATCAGAAACCTTGCAGCATCCCACTCCATCCATTCTCCACAGACACATCTTCCACTAGAGCTCGTTGGCAAGATCTTTTACACAAAGAGTCCTCTTAGAGCCAACATCTGTTCAACTTCATCTTGTTTGCCATAGAATATCATTCCTCTATCTCTCTATGTATCTGTCTGTCTGTCTATCCATCTATCTATATATATATATATATATATATATATATATATATATATATATATATATATATATATATATATATATATATATATATATATGATTCATGTTCATCTCTGTCTCTCAATCCGTTCTATATTAGGTGTTGCAAGATTTTTCTCATAATTATACGAAATTATCCCCGTGAATATTTTGAAGCATTATGTACTCTACTCATCTCCTTTAACTCAGCCTCTCTTGCTCCCTCTTTTTGGAAACTTTGGTATAAATAAGGAACCATATGCTGAAGCGCAGATACCCTTCAGTCAAGAGTCCATGATTTCTGCCGTTGTGAAAGTAGGTCGGCGTCGGAACTTCAGAAAGAAGAATTTTCTCATTTGGAAGGACGTTTCCATTTGGAAGATCGCAGAGCGCGCAAGCTTGAGGATGTGCCAATGATCGAAGAAAGAGGGGAAAAAGAGTTTTATCCAGCTAATGAGGGAAAGAGCTCTCAACTTCTCAAGTACTTCAACAACGAAGTGAGCTTCGTGGAAGCTGCTCCATCACGCCTCTGAGGATCAAAGCGACAGCTTGCCAAAAAAGCGCTCTTTGTCTTGAAGGTGGAGGCTTACAAATGTGTGTGTGTGAGAGAGAGAGCTTTGTTTGACAACCAGTCAGACATGTTCACTCCGTTACATCGCAGAAGCTTCTGTTAACTGACGATGAGAGAGAGAGAGAGAGAGAGAAAGCTTTGTTTGACAACCAGTCAGACATAGTCACTCCGTTACATCGCAGAAGCTTATGTTAACTGACGAGACGATGAGAGAGAGAGCTTTGTTACCATAATACCAGTCAGACATGGTCACTCCGTTACATCGCAGAAGCTTCTGTTAACTGACGATGAGAGAGAGAGAGCAAAACAAATTTAAGAGCTTCGGCTCACAACCCGTCAGACATTGTCGTTTGGCCACTTCTCAGAAGCTTCTAGTAGCGAAGGATGACTCACGAGAGAGAGACCCCAAAACAAATAAATTTAAGGGTTTTCGGCTCAAAACCTGTCAGACATTGTCGTTTGGTCACTTCGCAGAAGCTCCTCGACGTCCTCGTAGCGAAGGATGAGAGAGAGAGAGAGAAAGACCCAAAACAGATTTAGCAGCTCTGGCTAACATGGTCACTTCTTCACTTCCCAGAAGCTTCTCTTGCCAACGATACGAGAGAGAGAGAGAGAGAGAGAGAGAGTTGATTAACAATCAGTCAGGCATGGTCATTCGGTTACTTCGCAGAAGCTTCTGTTAACTGACGATGAGAGAGAGAGACCCTAAACCTAATTTAAGAGCTTCCGCTCAAGAGCCAAAAGCCATCAAACATTGCCCTCTAGCTTACCTAACTTTTTTTTTTACAATGGAGGTTTGGCCGAGGCCTACTCCCCCGGACTTTAACTTTGAAATTGCAACTGTACAAGGAAGGGCATAGTACCCATGGGACCCCCTTTATCCCACAAGAACAGGGGTTTACAACAGTGGGTTGAAAGGCGATCATAGCTACCGCAGGGCTAGTCAAACGATGGCACATCAACCATATGCTTCATCATTCCAAGTTATACATGTCCCTTACATGTGGCCTGCAGGGATTGAACCCTCGCCCCCGCCTCAAGAGGCAAGAGGCCCAACCAGCTGCCTTAACGGCCTGAGACAAACTAGCTTACCTAACTTGTGCCCTCCATTGTGGGATTTGGGGGTCCCATGGGCACTAGTCTCATTCACTTCTCCCTTGCATTGTGGAATTTGGGGATCCCATGGACACTAATCCCATTCACTTGTAACTTTTCTTCTTTATTATAATTAAAATCCCGAAGAATAGGTCAAGGCCAAACTTCCTTTTTTTTTTTTTCTAAACATTGTCTTTTGGTCACTTCGCAGAGCGAAGGATGAGAGAGAGAGACCCTAAACCGAATTTAAGAGCTTCGGCTCAAAATCCATCAAACATGGTCCTCTGGAAACTGTTTATGCAGCAAAATGTGGCGTTCGCGGCCATCTTGAAGAGCGAACGATGGAGGACTGACGGAGCTGAAGACGGAAGCTGTCTACGACAAAGTTGCTGTATCGACGAAGACTGAAGCCACGGAGGCTACATGAGCTCTCCACTTTTCAGGTTGACAGCACGACGGGGACTGGGCAGGCTACCTACTATCGTCTGCAACAGTGTTTCGTGGACCGTCAATCGTGGGGCTCCAACACCTTCAATCGCGGGGCTCCAAACCATCATTCGCGGGCTCCATTACCGTCAATCACAGGGGATCCAATACCGTCAATCGTGGGGCTGCAATACCATCAATCGCGGGCTCCAATATCGTCCATCGCGGGGGATACAATAGTCTGGCGCGTTCAAAATACCACCAATCGCGGGCTCCATTTCCGTCCATCGCGGGGTTACAATACCGCTTCCCATCGTCAGGGTTCAACAATCGATTGACCGGTCCATCGGGAAGTCCCCTGTCCTTCTCGGGGTGTGGCCGCCGTCCGTCTCATCTGCAACCGTGCTCCGCCATCCTCTCTCCTGCTGTTCGCGCGTGGCTCAGGGCCCTTCACTGGTGCTCTGTGTGGCGGCTGCCAGGCGGCGGGCCCAGCGTGGCCACTAGGGCCTGTCCTCTCTCGCGTTTGGAGCAGCTTTAGAAATAAAAAAGGCAAAAGATATCAAAAAAAAGGGGGAAGTGTTGGTGAAAATGTTGCAACTTGCACGGAGATCGAGTTGTCTCAAGCTACTCAAAGTTATAGCTTTATAAAGTGAAGGATCATGAGACTCCAAACTTAATGGGATCAAAAAATAGAATTTAATTGAACTCGTTTGACTTTTCGTTTCAAGTTTTCGGAGTTCGGGGTGCCCCTCTTTTGTCATGGATTTGGCGACCCCCTCCCTTGTGAGAAGTAACCTGGCCCCTCCTCCCGGGGAGATCGATAACCTGGCCTCTTTGTTGGAGGGGGGTTCTTGTGCCGCCCTAGGGGCCTTCGAGAGTGCTGAACCCCCCTTGGTCTCCCTCAGTAGATCCGCAACTCTGTCAACTTAGGAGGAGCTCAAGAAAGTTTGCCTCGTCGGCCAAATGTTCGGCCCTAGGCCCCCGCTCGAAACTGTGCGACAGTGGCTTCGCAACGAGTGGTTCCCCCACGGGCTAGTTGTTTGTAAGTGTCAGTTCTTACCGGCAAGCCACTTGCTGCTAGTCTTTGAAAATGAAGATATGGCGTTTCGAGCCCTTAGTGTCGGAACTTGGCAACTCGGTCGGGCTACCCTGTGCCTATTCAGATGGTCCCCTGATTTTACTCCCGACAAGTCGAAATCGCTTCGGTACCCTCTCTGGGTTGAGCTCCCTAACCTGCCATACTTCTTGTACAACTTCGTGTGGGACATCGTCTCTCCTATCGGCAAGCCGTTGGCCTCACGCGAGGACATTGGTGGTCTCATTTATGAAGGTGCAAGGCACTCGTTCAACGCTGCTCGATGGCACCCTCAAATCTGTGTCGAGGCTGACCTCAGTATGCCACTTCCATCGAAGATCAAACTAGACTTGGGCGAAGGGGATGTATGGGAGCAAGACGTCAGTTACAAAAACCTTCCCAACGCGTGCTTCCGTTGTGGCCAACAAGGTCATAGGATTAAAGATTGCCCTCTGAGACGAAAAAGCAAGCGAAATCAAGAAGCCCCCAAAAATGCTCAATATAGCAATGGTGCATTGAATCACTCGACGAAAGTAGAGGAAGTCAAGGGCCCCCTTAATCCAGAAGCTGACGCAGACGGGTTCATCGAAGTCAGAAGAAGAAGGAAAAGAAGCCCTAGGGCAACTTCTGAGCGAAACAACATGCCAGTTACCCCCTCCAGCAACTTGTATTGCAATCTGGTAAAGGACATCAATGAGTTTGACTACCCAGGTGGGAACCAACTTGAGGTGGACACCGACGCCAAAGGCCTAGAGATCCCCGACAGTAAAGAAACCTTGCAGGAGGGTTACACTACAAGCAAAGAAGATGGCTTTACTACTAGCAACGAAGATAACATGGATAGTGAAAGCTCCATCATCGGTTCGACTATTCCGGAAACGAAGCTGAAAACGGTGCCCAGTTCTTCCCAGCAGGAGGCATCCCGCAAAGGAAAACAACCTATGGAGTTACCGTGGAAAAGCCCCCACAAGAACCTATTGCTAACTCGGGATCCGATCCGAGCGAAAAAGAAAGATGAATCCAAGAAAAGAAAGGACAAAGCTCCCTCCCGCAAAGAGGGATTATCACGACAATGATCATCATCTCGTTAAATGCTAGAGGGCTAACCGACCCCTCAAGAGTGATCATCATTGGTCAATGGCTTCGCGACATTAGCCTAAACCCAGATTTTATATGTATCCAAGAGGTTAAAATTGACGGAGAAGACCTCCAGAAACGGCTTAGACATGTCTCCTCGACCCATGTCTGGATTTCAACGGCGCATCAGCGGGGGTCCGGTGGAACGGTAATCGGTATTAATCAACTCTCGTTTGAAAAGCTTGAGAACTCCATTGAAGATGAATGCCATCGATGGATTGCTGTTTCTTTCGGTGCTCCCTTTTGTTTTACTTTAGTTTCTTTGTATGCCCCTAACGGGGAGTTAGAGAGACTTAACACTTGGGCCTCCTTGGACTCGCTCCCTCACAACGTGCTTATTTGTGGGGACTTCAACATGGTAGAGGACCCTATGGACAGATGGATGGGCAAGGGTAGGGTCATCGATAGTCGGGAGAAAGAAACGTGGGACAAAACTAAACTACACTTGGATCTGGTCGAGTTCAAAGACTCGAATGGCTTTTCTTGGTCTAACCTCCAAGCAGGAGAGGACCTGAGGAAAGCTAGACTTGATAGATGCTACATTTCTCAGAGTTTTTCTCATCAGTGGGGTCACCCTTCCCTCTCGCAACGCACCGACCTCACCATCTCTGATCACTACCCGATCGTCATCACTTTTGAACCCCCCACCAAGATCCGTAAGGCTCCTTGGTTCCATGCCAGTGTGCCCTCCTTCTCTCTCCCCTCCGTCCATCAAGAAATTTCTGATGTGTGGAAGGAGGCATTCGCCTCTGGCTTGTCCCCGGCCAAGTGTTGGAGAAGTGCGGTCGATAAGTCACGACAGATCATGATTGGATCCAGGAAGATGCTAGAGACTGTGCGGCGGGCTCGTAGAGAAGCTCTTTATCATAGACTCTGGCGGCTCGAGGAAGAAGTGAACAAAGGAAAATCTCAAGCCCAGAAAGGACTTCAAAAAATCAGAGCGCTGCTGAGATACGAGGAAGAGATACAAAGGAAAAATTTGCAAATTTTCTTCAAGGAGTGGTGGGCTGGCAAAGCCGACAAACCCACCAAAGAGATGTGCCGTATCCTCAAAAGGAAACACAACAGAGAATCGATCCCCTTATTGCTAGACGCAAATGGCAATGTATGCAATACGGAAGAAGATAATTTTGGGATCATTGAAGGACACTTCACGAGACTCCTGGGGATCTCAAACCCCCTCTCCCACCATAGAAGGGACTGTATGGCAGCCATATCTAGGGTTTCCCCCCACAGGATACCACTCAACCTTCAATCTCTGCTTCATGCCTCTATCTCTGAAGCCGAAATCATTGAGGTCATTGATGCCCTCCCTTCAGGTAAAAGCCCGGGACCCGACGGGCTCACTAATGAGTTCTTTAAATCCTTCAAGTTGGTGGTTGCCACCCCTCTTCGTTTGGTTTGGCAAGAGGCACTCAAGTTTGGCGCGCTTCCTTCTTGTCTCAACAATGGCATTATCAAGTTAATACACAAAAAAGGGGAAAAGAACAGAATAGAGAACTGGTGTCCCATTACAATGCTCCAAACAGGATACAAGATCATCGCCAAAGTCATTGCCAACAGAATCTCTTGCCACTTGAGAGCGTGGTTAAGCGAGGACCAAAAAGGTTTCATCAAAGGCAGGTCAATTTTGGAAACCATTATAGATATCTGGGAAGGTCTTGAATTTGCAAATGAGTCTAAACAAGAAGTTGTATTCCTCAAGATCGACTTTGATAAAGCCTACGACAGGCTAGAATGGGACTATATTCTACAGTCGCTACAAGATCTTGGATGTAGTCAGAAATTCACCAAGATGATTGCGACCCTTCTCGGAAACGCATCGACCCAAATTAACATTAATGGAAAACTTTCAAAGGTGATCAAACTTAGAAGATCTATCAGACAAGGGTGCCCATTGGCTCCCCTTCTCTTCGCCATTGCCACGGAAGGGCTTAGCAGGCTGGTGGAGCATCAGGTGGAAGCTGGTAACATTAAAGGCCTTCGTTTGCCGCATGACCACGGTCAGATCACCATGAGACTTTTTGCCGATGACATGAACGCTTTTGTTCACAATGATAGTACCAGCCTGGAGACGTTCTGGAAGTGTCTTGCTACCTTTTGTGAAGCCTCTGGATCCATAATCAACCACTCTAAGACCGCCTTTAGAGCTATTGGTGGGTCACAGCCCGACCTTCTCATTGATCATGGCTGTCAAATCATTCCGCAGGGCCAAATTTTTCGGCTTCTTGGGATTCCCTTGGGGTTTGGCGTCTCTATGGAACAGCGGTGGAACTGGGTGCTTGCCAAACTCGAAAACAAGCTTAACTTTTGGAGAGGTATGCAAATCAATCTTGCTGGTCGTGCTATGGTTATCAACACGTTCCTCTTATCATCTACCATTTATTTCCTTTCTTGTTGGAGACCGAAAGAGCAAGATCTGTCCAAACTGGATAGTATTTGTAGAAACTTCCTTTGGACGGGCGACCACAACAGGAGGGGGGTGCCTAAAATCAAATGGTCCATCTGCACCAGCCATAGAGATAGTGGGGGACTTGGTATCTTGGACATTGGGTGCATGGCTAACAAACTGTCGGCCAAATGGATGATTAAGGCGTGGTGCAACGGGGAGGCCTCGTGGGTCAAGTTGATCTTCAGAAACAAGAATGAGTTGGCGCTCATGGGTTTCCCAAATTGGAAGAATCTTGACATCTTGACCTTGCTGTTTTCCCCGATCCCCGTCTTCCCGAAAGGCTCTAATCTGGTGTGCTCCCTTTGGAAGAGTTGGAATAAAGTCAAAAGCTTCACAAGAATAAGTGAAGACTGGAAGTGGGCTGCCGGTATCAGACAAAATGACTCTATCTGGTTTCCGATCCATGGCATCCGGAGTGTGGAATCTTGGAACATTCAAAATGCCAAGAAGCTATGGAACAAAGGCTTCAAAAAATGGAAACATCTCTGGAAACAAGACCCCAACCGCTGGATCAACTTTGAGGATATTGACCCTAGCATCAACATTTCGCATGAAGAATGGAACACTTTGCAAAGCAGATGTCTCGCCTGGGACCGACACAAAGTTCGTCTTCTCATGGGACACGACATGCCGAGCTCGCTTGGTCTCAAATGGCACAATGGGAATAGCCTATCAAAAATCCCGAACATCAAAGAAACGATCGACTATCAGGTTAACCTCAACAAAAAGTGGTGCCTGTCATGGACGCGGCTTCGGTGGGACATGAAATTCATGGCTATCTGGCACCCCCTCATAGAAATCAAAAAGTCTGTCCTCTTATGGCAAATTCATCATCATGGAATCTGGACCAACCTTAAGGCTAGCAAAATTTGTGGGATCCCTCCCTGGTGCAAACGCTGCTACCGGTCTATCGAAGATGTTTCACACATCTTCTTTTCCTGCCCTAACTCCAACAGACTCTGGCAGGTGGTTGGAAAGAGAATTAGACTTCAAAAACGTCTCAGTTGGCAGCAAGCCCTGCTGGGAGAAGCGATCGGCTGCTCCGCGACTCTCTGGAACGCCATCAGAGGGGAGGTCCTATGGAAAATCTGGCGGAAAAGATGTGCTTTCAACTTCGGTGACTCCTCCAAGGAGTGGTCAATTGAGAAATCGTTGTTCCTCCTTGGCAAAAGGATTGTCAACTGTAAAAAATCTCCCCCCTTTAGGCATCATCAAGTACTCCTTTTGATTGATAACAAGCTTAAACCTAAGTGGGACCCACATGAGGGTGATGAGAGGGTAATTAACCTTCTTTGTAATGTCATCTAAGCTCTGTAAAAGCTTCCCCTGCTTTGTGGGATTTGGGGGGTCCCGTGGGCACTAGTCCCCTTCTCTTGTACTTTTCTTTATTTAATTCAAGTCCGGGAGAGTAGGCTCATGCCGAACTTCCTTTATATTAAAAAAAAAACATGGTCCTCTGGTCACTTCGCAGAAGCTTCTCTTAGCGAAGGATGAGAGAGAGAGACCCAAAACAGATTTAGCAGCTTTCGCTTACATGGTCACTTCTTCACTTCCCAGAAGCTTCTCTTAGCGAACACCGGGACCCGGGGAGAGAGGGAGAGAGAGCTTTGATGGACAACCAGTCAGACATGGTCACTCGATCACTTCGCAGAAGCTTCTCTTAACTAACGATGAGAGACTAACGATGAGAGAGAAAGACCTCAAGCTTCGGCTCACAACGAGTCATTGTCTTTCGGTCACTTGACAGAAGCTTCTCTTAGCGAAGGATGAAAGAGAGAGACCCAAAACAGAAAGGAGCAGCTTTGGCTAACATGATCACTTCTTCACTTCCCAGAAGCTTCTCTTAGCCAACGATATGGGACAGAGAGAGAGAGAAGAGATTCAAGAACTTGGCTCGCAACTCGAAAGACATTGTCACGAGTCACGACTTACATGTTCACTTCGACAGCCATTAGCGCGGCACGACTCCGCGACTCCTTCATCACGGCCCACGGGAACGTCGGAAGCTTCACGCCAGCTATGGATCAGCGCCATAAATGCCATTGAGCCCTCAGCCCACTGCACAGGCCAATAAAGAGAAAGAACAAAAGAACAAGAAGCTTCATGCAAGGACCCAGCAGTTGGACCTGGAAGTTGGACGTACTAATCTACAACATAGCACATGCGCTCTGTGGAAGTTTATGAATGAGCCCCTAAAAAGAGGAAGAAGATGTACAAAAGAAGGGAACACGAAGGAAACGGATGAGTGTTGAGTCCATGTTGCCAGATTCTACGTTATGTCACGATGGAAGAGAGTATAAGCTTCTACGTTATGTGAGGATGAGTTTTGAGTCTATCTGTGTGAGATACACAGTCTCAGTCTATGTGTGTGAGAACACTCGAGTGGGTCATATAGATAGCCCATGAGTGCAGACATTTGACCGTGTAAAGCCTTTTACAAGATTAAATTTTATGGGGGAACTCTATTTACAAGGGTTTAAATTCTTTATGACATAAAAAATACTAATGTTCATGGGCAAGGCAATAGACATTTGTTTAGTACAACAAGAGGCACCAACCTTAATACAATTAATGAATTGGTACAGTTCTTTTTGTCTTGATTCTGAGTAGCTTGATTCTTGTTAAGCAAGATGAACCATAAGGCAATGTTTCTCTACTAATGCCATACGAGAGCATCTAGATTGTAGCGTTCTCCTACCAAGTTCTCTTTGTGAGTCCACTAAGAAGGGCCAGGATTTTTGCACATCCCACTGAGTATGGTCCATTAAAATTGAGCTTCCTTGCACCCAAGAAAGAGGTGTTAGAGGTGCTCCAAATGGTCACGTCTTGGGCAAACACATCAACAATATTCCAACTTTTGGCTTGTTGCCCTCTTCAAATACCCTTACGCAAGAGAAGCCAAACAAGGATAGAGTTTTGTTCTTTTTAAGGAAACAAGAAAGGCTAGATTAAATTAATGAATGGAAGATACAAATACATCCATCACAAAGAAGGAACCATTTGAAACCTCATATGAGAGTAAAGAGATAGGAGAGACTCGTTCCATCTATAGGGGGGCTTGACCCCAAGAATATCAAAACTTCCTCACAATCCTCAAGGGTAGTCTTAATAGCTTTAAGACTTGCTAAGCCATAGCTAAACAAGGCATCATCTTTACAAGAGTAAACCATGTTTTTACAAACATTAGAAAAAATGATACTCCTCCACTCTTGGCAAAGAATAAGATTGAACTTGTACCAAGCCCCCAACAAAATCTCTTGAAAACCAAGCTTGTGAGGAAGTTCTCCAAAATCCTCCAATATTTTTCATCAGAAGAGAAACACATAAAGAGATTAGGAAGATCTTCAAAATCCCCACAGCACTTCTAATACCCATGATTAATACTAATTTATCTACTCTTGTTGCCTATCCTAATCTATTGTGGACTCGCAACGTCCATTGCACTAATGTCTAGTTGATGCTCATTGATAAGGGCCACATATACTTGGACGTGCACCTCCATTAACAATTGGACCAACGCAGCTTCCCTCTATAGTTGAGATTCTCTCTTATTTGGTCAATGGAGCCTCTATCATGTTTATATTTGAGCAAGATATTGATTGTAAGTTATATGAAGAGATTCCTCAGTAACTGCTTAGCTTCTGTAATAGAATTGGGAAGGGAAGGTGTAGGCTAGTTGTCCGTAACCTCATCTTCTTGCGCTAAATCCTTGCAAGCCTAGAAGCCATTTCTCTTGCACTTGTGGGCTTTGATAGACAAAGCTAGGCCAACCTTGTAAATAGTTTAGCCTATCCACATATAATTATGTAGGAAAGGACACTTATTTGAAAATAAATTACAAGAAGGGAGATAGCATTTTTAGCATCAAACCAGGCTTGCCACATGATGCGCATCAATTTTCTGTTGGAGTTAGACGTCTGCGGAAGCACACGAACACCACAAGGAAGAAGAAGAAGCTTGGAGCACAACACACAATACTAAATGTATTACTAGAGAGTGTACAAAGATAAGTAGCCCATTAGGGCAATAGGCGTATATACAAGCTGGGGGAAAAAAACCTCCTAAAGAGGGAAAAAAGTGCCCCGGCAGTCCTAGTGTGTTCACACACATCACTACCTAAATATATCAACAAATCCCCCCTGGGAGTGATGCGGTGAACAAGGAGTTGGCACTCATGTATAAGGAAGTGCCAAGCTATGTGGAAATCACTCCACAAAAGGAAATAAGCCCAAAGCTTTGCGGAAAGCTTCAAACTTCTCCATAGGCAGAGCCTTCGTGAAAAGGTCTGCAATGTTCTCGTGCGTGGGCACATATGCCAAGCTGATATCCCCAGCAGAGAACCTCTCTCTGACATAGTGATAATGCACCTCAATGTGCTTAGAGCGAGCATGGAACACAGGGTTCCTAGCAACTGCCAATGCGCTCTGACTGTCAGTGAAGATGGTGGTGGCAGAAGACTGGCCAACACCCAAATCAACCATAAGGCGTCTGAGGCACAGACACTCAACAGTCGCTGTGAAAGCTGCTCTATACTCAGCCTCACAACTGGAAGTGGCCATAGTAGGCTGCTTCTTGCTCAACCAAGATATACATGCGCTACCAAAACTGAAGCAAAAACCACTGATGGACGCATGAGTGTCATAGCAACCAGCCCAATCTGAGTCAGAAAAAGCATGCAAATCTGGTGGTAGTGATCCCCCCTTGGGATAAAACAACCCAACTAGCCGAGTACCACTCAAGTAGAGAAAGATGCGCTTAACGGCCTTCCAATGCGTGACTCTTGGGCAATGCATAAACCTGCTCATCTGTGAGACAGCAAACTGAATATCTAGCCAAGTAATGCATAAGTAAATGAAGCATCCAGCAGCCTGCTGATAGAGAACAACATCAAATGCATCTCCAGCATCATGAAGACTCAATCATAAACCTGTCTCCATAGGAGTGGCAATAGGCTTACAGTCTTCAAGGCCAAAACACTACAATAATGTATCAATATATTTCGTTCGACACAAAGCCATTCCACCATCAACTTGCATAAACTGAACGCAACAAATAGTGATGCAAATGCCCCAAATCAGACATCTCAAATGAGGCATGCAAATCAGCCTTGAAATCAGCAATATGCTTCTCAATAGGACCAGTGAGCAGCATGTCGTCAACATAGACAACAATGATCAGAAGCACATCATTAGCATGCTTAACATATAAGGTGCTTTCAGTTGGACTGTTCTCAAAACCATGTGCAACCAGATAGGCATGTATCTTCTCATACCAAGCACGTGGTGCTTGCTTTAAACCATATAATGCCTTCTTTAACCTGCACACCTGGTTTTCATGCCCTTTCTACACAAAACCACGGGGCTGAAAAACATACACTTCTTCATGCAAGTCACCATTCAGAAATGTTGTTTTAATGTCCAACTGATGTACATTCCAACCACGATGGGCTGAAAGTGCACAAATGCTCCGAACAGTAGTCATACGGAATGTAGGTGCAAAGGTCTCATCAAAATCAATGCCTCTTTCCTGCGCATAACCCTTTGCAACAAGCCTAGCCTTATACATGTCAACTGTACCATCAGGTTTACGCTTCAGCTTGTATACCCACTTAGTGCTAATGGCCTTCTTGCCAGGAGGCAAGTCACATAAAGACCATGTACCGTTCTTCATTATAGCATCATATTCAGATTGCATAGCAGCCATCCAATTTTCTGAGTTTTGTGCTTCATCAAAAGAAACAGGCTCATTCTCATCATAGAGACTAGACACAACTATAGCATAGCAATATGATGCAAAGGAGGCACTATGAGAGCCTGAACGAGTACGATATGACAAAGGTGCATCTAATTTGTTGTCATGCAAAGTCTGCACTAGCCATTTTGGCATAGTTTTTGCCTACTCAATATCAGCTCTCATCAACAAGTGCATCATGTAAATCTGCATTAGAAATGGAATGATCTGCATCATCATATGAAACTTGCAAAGGTTGAGAAGTTGCCTTATTAGGACTAGCACTAGACTATCCACTTGTAAAAGAGGCATCAAAGTATCATACATGTCTTTGGAGCTAACAGATGTCTCCTTAGTACATGAAAGCAATGGATGAATAACATCTTCCACAAAGACAACATCACGGCTAACCAGAATGCGTTTAGTTTGTGGATGATACAGACGATAGCCTTTACTTTCAGAACTATACCCAACAAAAATACATTTTACTGCCTTATCATCCAATTTTCGGTGATGTTGTTCAAGCACTAGTGCATATGCCAAACAACCAAAAACACACAGATGAGCAACAGATGGCTTGCGGTCATGCGAAGCCTCATATGGAGTGACACCTATTCAGTACATATGATGCACACATGACAGCCTCAAGCCAGAAACTATGTGGTAAAGCCTGACTCTTGACCATGCACCTCGCCATCTCCATGAGTGACTTGTTCTTTTGTTTAGCAACTCCATTCTATTGAGGTGTATACGGCACTGTACACTAGTGTTTTATCCCACGTTCAGCCAGAAATGCATCAAAATCAGAAGACATATATTACCCCCCTCGATCAGAATGGAGGGTGCCCATTTTACATGCTGACAGATTTTTAGCAAAAACCAAAAACTATTTAAAGCACATGAACACTTTGGACTTGGCTTTGAGTCGATATAACCATGCATGCCTAGAAAAATCATCAATGAAAGTCACAAAGTAAAGGTAATTTCCAAAAGAGGGTGTCTGCATAGGACCACATACATCACTATGTACAAGCTACAATTTCTATGTAGCCCAAACTGAACCATCTTTTGGAAAGGAGGAATGCTGCATTTTGCCCAAAATACAGCCTTCACAAACATGTTTTCTAGGTGCCTCAAGTTTGGGCAAAGAGGACACCATTTCAGATTTCTGTAGGCGTAGCAAACTAGCAGAATTCAGATGAACAAAGCATGCATGCCAAAGCTTTGCATCTGACATAGCGTGAGAATCATTTATTGCACATGCCAAATCATTTACAGATCTTTCATAGTCTATGAGCTTATACAACCCACGACATAAAATGCCAGAAGCAATAATCACACCGCAATTTGACAGATCATGAACTGTACATCTGTCATCAACAAATTTCACAACCAAGCTAATCTTGGCTAATGCAGAAACTGATAACAGATTCTTCTTGATCCTTGGCACAAATAAAGCATCTGACAAAGTGAAAGAACTACCATCAGTAGTAGTCAAAATGATCTTACCAACTCCCATAACAGGATAAGAGGAGTTGTTGGCACATGTAACAGTATTCCCTGTAGGGGCAGACTCGAGTGAAGAGAAGAAACTGCGCTGCGAGGTAATATGTTTGGTTGCCCCACTGTCAAAGTACCAAACATCTGAGTCTGCTGCAGACATGCACTGCTCATGAGAAGATGGGTCAAAACTGCAAACAGTAGTGAACACCCATTCTTCTTCCTGCACAAGATTAGCAGACTCCGTTTTTGGTGTAGAGGCTTCTGCAACAACCATTCCAGCCTCTTTCTTCTTTGCCTCTTTTGCAGCCAGTTTTGGATAGTTCTTTATGATATGATCATTCCCTTTACAGTACTTACAAAACAATTTCTGTTTTTTTTATTTCTTCTCATCTTTATCTTCCTTCTTCAAATATGCAGAATTAGCAAATTTCTGCTTACTAATTGAAGAGCTCCATTTTCCTTTGCCCTTTTGACTAGCCAGGAAAGCTTGATCTGCAACTTGCATAATGGACCTGTTTTGCCTGGACTGATCTTCCTACAACAGAACAGAGAATAACTCCTCAAATGATAAGGCATTTGGATTGCCTTTCATAATCAACTGAAGAGTAGAAGCAAAACTCTGATATGAATCAGGAAGACCATTCAGAACGGTCTGCACAAGTGAGCTATCTGGTATAACCTCATCAACAGAAATCAACTGTTCCTTCAAGTCTTTGATCTTCATTAGGAAATTGTCCATAGAATCACCTTCATTCATGTGCTCACTCTCCAACTATTTTCGGAGGTAAGCAACATGAGCCTCATTCCTAGCTTGGTACAATGTGGTAAGTGTATCCAAGCATCCTTAGCTGTTCTGCAAGAGTGAATGTGAGGAATAATGGCACGTTTGACAGACAAAGCTAGTAGTGCATGTGCTTGGGCATCTCTGCCACCCCAGCGAATGTGCTTTGTAGTAGGTGCAGCAGAAACAGCAGCACGAACAGGAATCTACGGAATATCATCTTCGACACCATCTTCATCAGCTCCAACACCTATATTTGCAGTACCTGTAGTCAGAAGTGTAACAGGACGTCTTTCAACACCCTGCACAATGTTCCCTTTGGAAGCAATACATGTCGCATCATATAAGCCCATAATGGGTAGTTGGTACCATCCAACTTATCCTCAACAGCCAATATACAGAATACATCACTGCTTTCAGCCATGGCCGGTGACTAAAATACCTTGATGCAAAAAATTGACTATATCTCAAAAAGTTGAACAGAATTGCCCTGACGAATTCTACTAGACCTGTAGCAGACTTCGAGACGCTTATACTGGCAAACAGAAACTGGTATATACCTTTGGCACAAAAAGACAAAATAGCCTGCACAAGCGCTATGATAATGCGTTCGGAGGCCGAAACGAGCTCAGATCGCGATTTCGGCACCATAGAGCAAAGCAGTTTTGATCTCTGAAACACCTTGAGTATGCTCACCAAATTTTGTGCGAATCTGAGACTGCAAACGAAGGAGTGTCGATGGCACCCTAGATGAAGCGACGACCTCCTCTAATACAAATTGTTGGAGTTAGACGTCTGCGGAAGCACATGAACAGCATAAGGAAGAAGAAGAAGCTTGGAGCACAACACACAATACTGAATGTATTACTAGAGAGTGTATAAAGATAAGTAGCCCATTAGGGCAATAGGCATATATACAAGTCGGGGGAAAAAAACCTCCTAAAGAGGGAAAAAAGTGCCCCGACGGTCCTACTGTGATCACACACATCACTACCTAAATATATCAACATTTTCTACCACTAAAGTGAAATCATGAGGGGACCAAATAAGGTCCCTTTTGGTGTCACTCGTAGAACAATGGTGATTACCAATATTAAAGGAGATACACCTTGTTATTGTCAATCCCTAGATACATCAGGGTGATATTAAGATTTTGAGTGAGTGATGTGTGTCAAGATGAAGTTGAGAAGCACACATGCTACACACACACATATGAGGTAGAGAATAATGAGAATGAACAGTTGGTGGAGGCGGAATGGGGGATAAGGGTGGAGTTGAGATGGGGATAGTGGCTAGGTACATTGGAAAGGTGGTGATATATCCATTGGTTTCCATCGTTTGTTCTTGTGATGTCGATATATTGAATAGTGGAATTGGAGTGTGTGTGACTATTGGGAGAAATGGTGTCATAGTAAGTAGCAATTGGAGAATTGATACATTTTGCTAGGTCAAATATACAAGATGGAATTGAAGAATGAATCCCATGTGTTGATGGTGGTGGTGGTTATCTCTGAGGATGATGGGAAAGTTGTAATTGGAGGGTTGAAAGGTGGTGGAGAAGGAGTGATTGTAGGTAGGACCAATGGTTGAATGGGGGTGATGGATGAGGAGGTGGCAATCATCCGTGGTGTGGTTTGGCATGGAGGTGTTTTAAAACTAAAAGCAAAGTCCTGGGATTTCTTGTTGAGGAATGTGGTGGCAAAGGTGGCAGTATCAATCGGTGAGATAGGAGGTGGTGTATGGCCTCGTCGAAGAAATCTTCATGAAATGTTGTGGTGTACAAGCACTTGAATGTTGGTACCGATGGGTATTTGTTGATGTAATCGACATCAATTATTGTGAGTTAGTAGTCGGTTCATGAGAAAACAAAGAGCATCAACAACCCCAATGACTTTGGTAAGAAAATGCATCATTTTGATGAAAGTTTCATCATGTTGGAAGTGGAGTTTGCCTCAATAATAATTAATCAGAGGTTTACAAGATCTTCCAACACATGAACCTTAGCATACACACCTTAATACTAAAAAATAGATGAGTGAGAGATAGATAGATAGATAGAGAGAGAGAGAATAGACAAGATTTTCAAAGTGTACGGTAAGCTAGAATGATCACCTACACTATCTTATGTTCTGATGTCAAATTACAATACGTGAATATGATACAAACTGATAAGATTTGAGTCTAGGCAGAAATAGGGAGCTAGATACAAGAAATTGTGTACCTAAGAGGTATGAAGAGAGTGTGTGTGTGTGTGTATGAATATGTAGAATATGAATAGTTTAGAGCTGTTTGACAACAAGCTCGAATTTTGATTGACCTAAATCAGAAACTAGTGAACTAAGAAGTAGGACCAGAAATAGACTTCTTACTCAGAGTAACTCAACAAGTGATGATGATAGTTGGATGACTCAAACTCCTCCAAGTATCTCGAGATGTAGAGCACACCTCCTCCAAAAGTGTAGGAACTCTCCTCCTAGTGATCTTCTAGCATTGAACTAGTGCTCTACTAGAGAAGATACTTAATTTGAGCCAAGGTATCTTATTTTATAGCTTTTAGATTAGCCAAGTTATGCTTTTTCAAAAGCATGCATAAAAGATTAAAAAGCAATTGCAATGAAATAATCCACCAATTTTGGCAAAATTTACTTTTTGCACTTCTATTGTATCGTCCGTGGGATTTGAACCCAGGTGGCTACTTTGCAAATCATTTGTTGTAGACTGCATTGCCCATGCCTTTTGTTTGGAGGATTACTAAAAAGAAGACATTATATGCTATAGCAGTAGACATTGGGACATTGTTTCCAACAATTCCCCCTTTAATGTCACATCGGTACAAGGTTTAATAACCTATAAAGCTTGCTATGACTTTCCCTAGTCAATGCTTTGGTAAAAACATATGCAACATTCTCACTTGTAGGTATGTAGACTAGTTAAATGTGCTTCTTAGATACATGTTACTGAATATGGTGGTAATGAAGCTCTATATGCTTTGTCCCAGCATGATGAACAAGGTTCTTCGCAATAGCAAGAGCACTCTGACTATATGAAAACATCTGAACTGGAACATGAACATCAAGATAGCTCAGAATCTCCTATAACCAAACTTATTTAAGTGTAGCTATAAAGGTAGCCCTATATTGTGCTTCTTGAATAAACAAGAGATAATACAATAAAAAATTTCTACTTGTGCTTCTTCTTGAGTCTTTATTACCTGTTTAATCAATATCTAAAAAACCTTTAAGTAAGAAATATGAATACTTCAAAAATACCATAGCATAATTGGAATTTCCCTTCAAATATATGAAAATTATCTTAACTAATTTTGAATGATTCTTGAGCTGACTGTGCATGAACCTCCGTACTTCAGAAACTGCAAACTGAATGTCCAGGCATGTATTGCATAGATATATCAAGCAACCAACTGCTTGACTATATAATGTAGTATCGAATGGTTCTGAATATGCTTTCGACTGTAATGACACATTAACATCCATAGGTGTTTGCATAGGCTTGGGATCTATCATCTCAAACCTTTTGAATAAGTTCTCAATGTATTTGTGTTGTGTCATGTACACGCATCCATGTACTTGAACTCAGTCCCAAGAAAATAATGCAATTTACATCAAATGTATACTTAAGTTGTGATTTAAAGTACTGAAGATCTGAGTCCTTGGGATGTGTCATGATTATATCATCAACATATATGATAATAACAATCAAAACACCTTTCTAAGCTTTCTTCCATATAGGACTATGGAGTGCATCTTGAACACTAGTTGGTTCATTTTCAATTAGAGTAAGAGCTAAATTATTATGAATCTCAAAATGTTTTGCATAATTTACCTAGTTTGTTTATTGTCTCCTTGTTTGACTTCTAGTTCTTCGAGTGCATTCCTTTATACCATTGTCCTTCCAATTTTGATTATAACCACTTTGGTGTTGTGGTCATGATTTGAAGTGAAGATCAACAGAGAAGCATGAAACACCAAATTAAAGCTCCACTAAACGTACGCTAAAATGAATTGAAATTATTAAAAGTGCTAACTTTGCAGGTTTCAATGGGAAGATGATGAGGAATTATAGAATGAAGTTAATCAATGATTTTGGGAAACTCAATTCATAGGAATTTATTGATATAAGTGATTTCTGGTGATTTCTTTTCTTGAAGAGTTTAATTGAAACATACTAATGAATGCATGACAATGGGTGTATGTCTATAAGTTCACATTTGTATTTTATATGGTTCATCTTGCATCTATGGTTGGATTGATATTTCATTTGGTTCTCATATGAATTTTTTCCTTTTGTTCTCAATGCATCGAAGTATGTGTACCTACAAAATGAGTTAGTATAAATGTGTGCATAAGAGACCACTGAAGGTAAACATTTGTCTGCATATAAAAGTGTATGTTCATGCTCACTCAAATGTGTGTTTCATTGTGTGCTCTCATGTAGGTTTACTAATGTCAAACATATATAATTGTAATTGTGTGCATAGTTGTTCATGTTCATATACTTCCATGTTCATTATTGTGTAAGTATTTTTACATGTATGTAAGATTGTCTCTAAGATGATGTGTATGCATGTGCATTAAGTGAGAAAAATTATAATGTGCACGTAATATGCACGTGGACACATTTAAAACATGTATATAAACTATTGGTGTTTGAGGTGTATAGAAGAAGCTTGGAGCACAACACACAATACTGAATGTATTACCACTAGAATGTGCAAAGATAAGTAACCATTCGAGCTATAGGCATATATACAAGTTGGGGGAAAAACCTCCTAAAGAGGGAAAAAGTGTGACCCGATGGTCCTACTGTGTTCACACACATCACTACCTAAATATATCAACAAATCCCCCCTATGAGTGATGTAGTGAACGAGGAGCTGGCACTCATGTATAAGGAAGTTCCAAGCTATGTGGAATCAATCCACAAAAGGAAGTAAACCCAAAGCTTTGCAAACAGCTTCAAACTTCTCCCTAGGTAGAGCCTTTGTGAAAAGGTCTACAATGTTCTCCTATGTGGGCATATGCAAAACTGATCTTTCTAGTAGAGAACCTCTCCCTGACATAATGATAGTGCACCTTAGTGTGCTTAGTGAGAGCATGGAACATATGGTTCCTTGCAACTGCCAATGCATTGTGACTGTTAGTGAAGATAGTGGTGGCATAAGACTGACCAATAGTGAAATCAGCCATGAGGCATCTGAGCCACACATACTCAACAATCACTGTGAAAGTTTCCCTATACTCAACCTCACAACTCAAAGTGGCCACAGTAGGCTACTTCTTGCTCAACCAAGATATGCATGAAATGCCATGCATGAAGCAAAAACCACTGGTGGACATGCTTCTCATGATGATCAGTGATCAACATGTCATCAACATACACAACAATGATCAAAAGCTAATCATTTGCATGTTTAACATATTAGGTGATCTCAATCGGATTGTTGTCAAAACCATGTGCAATTAGGTAGGCATTTATCTTTCTATACCAAGCACATGGTGCTTGCTTTAAACCATATAACGCCTTTTTCAACTTGCACAATTGGTTTTCAAGCCCTTTCTGCACAAAACCACAGATGCTATAAATAATCGTCATTCAGCAAGTAGGAGCAAATATCTCATCAAAATCAATGCCTCTTTCCTGAGCATGACCCTTTGCAACAAGCATAGCGTTATACCGGTCAATTGTTCCATTAGGTTTACACTTTAGCTTGTATACCCACTTAGTGCCAAAGTCATTCTTGCCTAGAGGCAAGTCACATAAAGAACAAGCATTGTTGAGCCCATAAAAGTCATATTGTTCAAAGTCAACCACATTCAAAGTCAACTATAGTGAAAGTCTAAAGGTCAAAGTCAAATTGGTCAAAGCCAATAGGTTCAAGGTCAAAGGTCAACATGGGTGAATCAGGACAAAGATGAGAGGGTAAATCAGAGCAAATCAGATATATATGAAGATACAAAACAAGAGAAGATAAGTTCAACAAAATGTGGAGAGGTAACACAAAAAGAAGATTTTTTCAGAAACTAATGATTTCATTGGGAATGCATATAGCCAGGCCCACAAGGAACATGAGAAATCAAACATCAAAATTGACCTTAGGGAATCTCGAGCTTCAAGATTATTCAATTCAATTAAAATAGAGGTTAGTATTCTTGAGTTGATAAACATGGATGCAAAATTCAGGTCTGAAGTACTGTAGATTATTGATGAGGCTTCCTCATCTACCTTGGTGGCCAAGACTACTGCATTAGGTGAAGGGAAGGGTGTAGAAGAAGAACCTCTGACCGACTATAAGAGTCCCAGACTGACAGTAATCATTAAAGGATTAAAGTTACAAGGAGTCATTGTGGATGGTGGGACTGGCATAAATTTGATGCCTGAGCATACAATGGAGAAGCTTGATCTATGTCCATCTAGACTAGCCCATTTCACTATTACTTTGGCAGATCAAAGCACAATAAGGCCAATCGGGGTGATCCCAAAAGTTCCACTAGAAGTACAAGGTAATCTCTTCATTTTGGATTTTGTGGTATTAAGACTGCCCAGGTAGAAGGGGGATTTCCCTCTTGATTGGAAGACCATGGATGATGCATGCAAGTGTCATTCATGACTGGGGTAAAGACACTATGTGGGTAAATAAGAAAGGGCAAGAACTTACACAGATACATTTAGAGGAGGGCCTAGATCATCAAGGGAACACTAGCATGATGCAATCAGTTGGCATTTGCATGGAATAAGAAATGGAGGATCAACCAAAATTAGAGTTCAAAGAGGAAGAAGATATTCTGAATTGGCTGCAAGCAGGCAACTCTTCCTCTTGTTTTGGAGTTTTTCTAAATTATTCTTGCACAGATGAATGTTATGATGAAAATGAGGATAAACATCAGGTTGATGGATTGGGAGAACCCATCACAAACCACAGAAGGGGGAGGATGACACCCCTCAAGCACAACCTAGAGGAGGATGCAACAACAATAGAGAAGGAAGTTAGTAAATCTATAGATAAGGTGAAACATACTAGTGAGGAATGTTCTTTACCAATTCAAGAAATCCCTGCAGGATGGATGCAAGACAAAGAGGAAAACATTGAGATAAAAAAACACTCTTGCTTATGCAACAATGCAGGAAAAGCTATTGGAAGAAAACAAGTTTGGAGATGAGAATATAGATACCATGGTAGAGAGAAACCCTGTCAAAGAAGTACAATTAGGCAATCAAGAAAATAATCGTCTAGTTTTGGTGGCCACTTGGTTTTGGAGCCACCTAGAGCTGCTTGAAAAGGTAAAATCTTTCTTGACACACTATGCAGATGTTTTCGCATGGCATTATAAAGACTTAGAAGGAGTGCCTACCAATTATGGAGAGCACAGAATCCCTCTTGTTGATGGAGCCAAACCAATAAGAGGAAAGAGTTATAGACTTAACCCAAAATATGTTGAAGCTGTTTATGTGGAAATACAGAAGATGGAGGATGCAGGAATCATCATTCCTGTGGAACACTCAAAATCGCTTTCACCAATGGTTATAGTACCAAAGAAGAATACCAACAAAATTAGGATTTGTGTTGACTTTAGAGCACTCAACAAGGTGACTATTCTAGACGGATTCCACATGCCTTTTGCAGAGCAGGTTATTGAAGAAGTGGTTGGACATGCATTATATGGATTTATGGACAGCTTTAGTGGCTATAATCAAATATCCATACACCCAGAGGATCGTGAGAAGACTACTTTTATCACACCTTGGTGAACATATGTGTATGTAAAAATGCCATTTGGACTTAGAAATTCTCCAGCCACCTTTAAGAGTACTGTCAACCTCATTTTTGGACCCTTATTGCTAGAAACACTCAAAATTTTCATGGATGACTTTTCCTCATCTTCAGGATCTCACAAGGAGACCCCTTTGGATTGTTTGGACCATCACTTGAGACAACTGCAGAATGTTGTTAAAAGATTCAGGGAAACTAAACTGAAGCTAAACCCAAATAAATGTCATTTCCTCGTGACAGAAGGAACCCTCTTGGGACATGCGATTTCTGCTAAAGGTATGGCTCCGGATCCTAATAAAATTATTTCTATACTAAATTTACCTAAACCCAAATCTCCTAAAGAGATTCAAAGCTTCTTGTGGTATACTGGGTACCACATAAGATTTATCAAAATGTATGTAGAGATAGCCACGCCACTAGCTAGACTTACAGGTAAAGAAGTACCCTTTAAATGGGAAGAAGAAGAAGAGAATGCTTATCAGACATTAAGGTCCAAATTGGTGGCTGCACCAATTCTTATCACACTAGATTGGTCAAGACCTTTTCATGTTCATATGGATGCCAGTGCATATGCACTGGGTGTTGTTTTGGCTCAACACAGTGAAGAATACAAACTTGATAGACCTATTCAATATGCTAGTCGAATTTTGACTAAGGCTGAAAAAATTATAGCACCACAGAAAGGGAGGCCCTAGCAATGGTTTTCGTTGTACAAATGTTTTGTCATTATTTGCTAGGTGTGAAATTTGTTATCATCACTGATAATCCGCCACTCAGGTATTTATTGAATAAGCCATAGGTGACTGGGAGAATATGGAGGTGGCTACTTTTGTTCCACGAATTTGATTTTTCTATAGTCCATAGGTAAAGAAAATGTCGTGGCAGACCACCTATCCAGGATCAACATGATGGATCAAGCAATTGGAGTAAATGATGATTTTCCAAATGCTAATTTTTCGCTGTACAAGCTCAAGTTGGTAGGATGACATCAATAATTTTATTAAAAGTGGACTATATCCAGAGAAGGCAAGTGCTGTGCAAAGAAAGAGACTACTAATCAAAAGTAGAACTTTTACCTTCATTGAGGGAAAATTATATAGGCAGGGAAAAGATAATAGGTTTAGAAAGTGCATGGAAGAAGAAGAAGTAAGGGAAGTCCTTAAATCTACACATGAAGGAACATGTGGTGGGCACCTTCCAAGACATATTATGAGCTAGAGAATCTTTGATGCTAGCTTATGGTGGCCTACATTATTCAAAGATGCAGAGGAATGGGGAAAAGCATGTGATGTCTGTCAGAGGTGTCGGCCCAAGCCAACAAAGCAGAGGCACAACCCCTTGATTATTTCCACTTCTTGGCAACCATTTGAGAAGTGGGGCTAGATTTCGTAGGGCCCATCTACCCTCCATCGATTCCAAAGAGAGAGAATTATCTATTGATCACCATTGACTATGCAACAAAGTGGGCTGAAGCTATTGCCTCCCCTGATTGCACTACTCAAACTGTTGCTGATTTCATTTATAGTAACATCATTTGCAGATTTGGATGGCCCCTTGAAATTTGTACAAACCAAGATACTCATTTTGTGAACAAGGTCCTACATGAAATTTTTAACTGGTACAAAATTCTACATAGGACCTCTTGTGCCTATTATCCAAGAGCTAATGGACATAAAGAATCCACCAATAAGGTATTAATTGCCATGTTAAGGAAGGAATGTATGTTACAACCCACTTCCTGGGGCATTGCTTATCAAGGTACCCTATGGGCATACATATTAGCTTACAAAGAAGCTACTGGATATTCCCCATTCGAATAGGTTTATGGGATATTTCCTATTAGACCCTTTGAATTTCTACATGGGTCACCAAAACTAGCATTCATGCAGGGAAAGAAAGATTGTGGTGTCTCTCACAGGCTTAGAGCACTGCACAAATTGGAAAAGATATGTCTACATGCTGCAAAAAATTAATAGAGACTCAAATGAAGAGGAAGGAGGCACATGATCGGAATCTATGGACCAATAACTTACAAATAGGCATATTAGTTCTTCTCCATAGACCTCAAACCCACACACAAGTAAGGGGAAAATGGCGTCCACACTAGGAAGGACCTTATCGAATTAAGACGATGTTCAATTGGGGTGCAGTGGAGTTAGAGACTCTAAAAGAAGAGGTTCTACCACTGGTCAACATATCATGGCTCAAGGCCTATCATCAGCACAACTAAAGATTTATGGATCACCTGGAAATTGCAAAATCTGTCCAGGCTGTACATAGCCTTCTCATTATCATTTTGCTCAAGTTTTAGTAGTTTTTATCCATTTTCATGCATTTTATAGCCTTTGCATAAGTAAAATTTTTGGAAATTTATGGAATCTTTCAAGCATTTCTAGAAATTTTCTAGCATTTTTTCATCCTTTTCCAATGTCATTTTCTTGCTAAATTAGAGGAATAAAGGAATCTCTATATGGATTTTAGTGAGAAAATTGTCCTAGACCTGTAGGGAATTTTTCGAGAGTTTTTTGGATTTGTTTTGTATTTTTTTTTGGATTTTTTAATCCAATTTTTGGATATTTCCAAAAAAAAACCCCTAGAGGCTAAATTTATGTTTTTTAAAAAAAAAACCCACCCCTTTCTCTCTCTCTCTCTCCCCCCACCCCCGACCAATTTTTATTTTTTTCTTATTTCTATTTTATTTATTTTATTTTTATTATTATTTTATTTATTTTTATTTTATTTTACTTTTTATATTTATTATTTATTTATTTATTTTTATTTTATTTTATTTTACTTTATTTTATTTTTATATTTTTCTTTTTAATTAAGCTCCACCCCACCCCACGTGCATTTATAAAATTGAAAAAAGAAACATATATATCTACTTATATATATATATATATATATATATATATATATATATATATATATATATATATATATATATATATATATATATATATATATATATATATATATATATATATATATATATATATATATATATATTAAATTTATGGTCCAATGCTTTTGGCTTTAGATCGCACCTCAGATGGTCTCTTTTTTCAAAACTTGGGGTCATTTTCATGTATTTTGGCACCTCTGGACTCATTTTTGGGCTTAGTTTTTCAAAAATCCCAACTTTTCTCTAACTTTTGGTCAAAACCCGCATGTTTTGAGCATATTTATCATATGTTTTTCTTTACCCACATGGTCCACATGGTCTATTCTCACTTTATTTTACCATATGTTTCAAATTTCCAATATGCACCCATTGTAGCTCTACTGTTTGATCATTTCAACCCTCTCCAGAGCCCATAATCCTACTCCCTCACCTGCCCTTTAATCTTCTTCCCAACCCAATCCTTCCACCTCCCTATCCTATCAATCTCAGCCCCCTCAACCCTCCCTTCCCCCTCCTTCCTACCCTGCATTCACCATCCTTTGCTTTTCTGTGTAACATTTCCACTTTTGGTTCTTCCCTCGTGTTTGTTCTCTACTACTTCTGGTGGACTTGGTAGCTGCTCAAGTGTATTTTTCAAGATTTTCAGCTCAGGAATCATGGTGTCATATATGGTGAGAATTTTGGTTGTAGCTGTCCGGGACAGAGAGCCCATTTGGTGGTGGGCAACTATTGAGCCCATAAAAGTCATATTGGTCAAAGTCAACTACAATCAAATTCAATCATAGTCAAAGTCTAAAGGTCAAAGTCAAATCGATCCAAGTCAACAGGTTCAAGGTCTAAGGTCAACATGGGTGAAGTCAAAGCATTCAAAGTCGGGTGTCAAGGTGCACAGGTAGTGCACAATTAATTGTTCACAAAGGGTAAAATTGCAAAAAGTAGGTTGCAGGTTGCAAAGGTATTTATGTAATTCTCTAAGATTCAAAGTGTTTTTAAAAGTGTTTGGAAGGTTCAGGTGAACCCTCTCTTAGGTGCACATTTGAAGAATTAAAAGGCAAAAATGTGAAGGTATGTGAAGTGGCAGCGTATGCAAAAGTGAAAGTTTGGCCCCCTAATTAAAATTTTTGTTTTAGTCTAAAGTCACTAGAGGACAAAACAAGGATTCATTGGCTTCCCACTTTTGGAGACAATCTTGGGACATCAAAGTGAGCACCAAGATACTCTAGCAGTTAGGAGCGTACGTGAACCGACACTCAAATCAAGGCAAGGCATTATTCTTTGAGGACTAAACAAGGTGAGCATAGTCTAGACTAAGCAAGAGAAGTGCAATAGGCATACAGTATGCGACACAGAGACGTGAAGTGCAAGGTGTGCATGAAGAGGACAAAGAAGTGTGCAGAGAAGTGCTAAGCATACAACCAAAGGTCTTAAGGTCCCATTGAAGTTGTGGGCGCATCAACAGAAGGTGTCCATCCCTCCCTTTAGTGGAAGCTTGAGTGCAAGGTATGCACAAGTGCAAGCTTGGAGAAGGTGGAGGACTGGTGGAGAGAAGGTTGGCAGCAACAAGAACCTTGGGTATTTTGTATTTTGTGATTGTGCACTCTTTAGGATTTTGCGCAGAAAGCATTTGGGTTGTATTGTACATTACCATTGTAATTTCCTCCTTATAATCAATCTACAGAAGCTTCCAGTGTCTGTATCATTCTTCTTATCTTTCTCCCTTCTCCTACAAACACTCAAATCCTTTTTTGCACAAGAATCCCCCAAGAGGTACCTTTTTTCATAATAGCATCATATTCTGATTACATAGCAGCCATCCAATTTTTAGAATTTTGTGCTTCATCAAATCAGACAGGCTCATTCTCATTAAGAGACCAAAGGCAGCCATAGCATACCAATTTGATGCAAAAGAAGCACTATGAGACCTAGAACAAGTATGATATGATAGAGGTGCATCTAATTTGCTATCATGCAAAGTCTGCACCAACCATTTTGGAATAGTTTTTGCATCCACAATATTAGTTCTTTCATCAACAAGTGCATTATGTAAATCTGCATAAGAAATGGAATGATCTGCATCATCATATGAAACGTGTAAAGGCTGAGAAGTTGCCTCATTAGGACTAGCACTAGAGTGTGTATTCACCATCTCTTCATCTGAAGTGTTGACTCCAACATTGAGTAACTAATGTCTTAAATCTTTAAGCTTCAAAGTATGTGCCTAAACTGACTCACCAACTTTCTTCCTAGTGTTTCCTAGCTCTCTCCTCAGGTTAGCTTTCCTAGCAGGGTTTCTACTCTAATAGAGATTCTCTAACTCCAACCAAGCCTGTCGAGAGGTTTTGCATGACCTGATTTGAGGTATAAATATCCCCTTGACTCCCATAGAAATATATGAAAGTGCTTGTGTATCCCTTGAATCCCATCTAGATTGCTCTTCCATAGGAAATAGTGTGGTAGTAGTATAGATTCTTGATGATGAAGTGGTTCTTTCATCTTCACTAACCTCTTGCTGAGCAAAAATAGGAACAAAAAGTCTTCTAGAAGATGAAGTAGCCTCTCCTCCGACTTGTCTTGGCCATGGATAAGTGCCACTCACAATATTCCACAAGTCCTTAGATACTAACAAATTCATCATAATAAAATCCACATTGGAAAATTAGACATTCCTTCAAGCTTGTCTTCATTCTCAAGTCTATAGTCACTCATCTTTTTAAGGGTGTATGTGAGCTATGATCTGATACCAAATGTTAGTAGTGGGATGGGCCTCAATAACAATTATCATAGGTTTACATGATCTTCCAACACATGAACCTTAGCATACACACCGTAATACTGAAAAATAGATGAGTGAGAGATATAGAGAGAATAGACAAGATATTCAAAGTGTACAGTAAGCTAGAATGCTCATATACACTACCTTATGTTCCAATGTCAAATTACAATGTGTGAATATGATACAAAGTGAGAATATTTGAATATATGAAGAAATAGGGAACTAGATACAAGAAATTGTGTGCCCAAGAGGTATGAAGAGTCTATGTGTGAGAATATGGAGAATATGAAGAGTTTTGAACTCTTTGATAGCAAACTTGAATTCCGATTAAGAAAAGTAGGCCCACAAAATCTTCAAGAAATAGCCCATTTTCTTTTTTTAAAATCAGTCATAAAGCATAGAGAAGCCTTGTAATTGCACTAGAGGAGTCCTCTAGATGAACAACACTTGAATATTGAAACACTACTTTTGTACAATACTAGGAACTTAGATAGTTATAGAGGAAGTATTGGTTCCTTGTGTGAAAGGACCAAAGTTAGGGCACATGTATATAAGTCACTTTATGACTCTTTTGTAAAGACTTTTTGCCATAATCAAGAGCTAAGTTTTGAAACTCCAAATTTGCTTCTTCTTGCCATTGTATCTTCTTCATGAGCTTTGGTGTGAGCTTGAGGTGTGGAATGTGTGTCTAGAGGTGTTGTCTACACCTTCTCCACCTCTTTTTGCTGGTATTGTGTGTATGTGAAGTGTAGGGAGTCTTTAGGTATGAGCAGGTGATTCTTGTCATTCTATTTTTGGACATAACTTGGAGCAATCCGATCAACCTGAAAATATGATCATTGGTTTTGTCTCATCAAGAGATTTGAAATGAGCCTTTTATTGACTATATTCGGGTATCAAAGCTGAGAGATATTTGATTTGTGTTTGCTAATACACTAAGCACCAAGATACAAACTTTTGTGTAAGTGGTGTTTGTGTGAGGTGGATATTGCCTTTTTGCATGCATTACTTGGATCTTTCCCACATTAACCATCTTATAAGCACATGTTTCCATGGATTTGGCCAGTTCATACTCTGGCCTTGATAATTTAATGTGTGCATCAAACCACCACTATATGCATTTGGGATGTGTGAGGTACAATCTCACTTTTCACAAATGCCTAGGACCTTGTGAGTCCAAATACACACGTTCTTGGCACCATCTCCGGGGAGGATGTCCTGAGTCAAGATGCCTACATGATTGTTAGAGTATTATTATGAAGATAGTGATCGTGAGGAAATCAAACTAGTAGCTTGGCAAGTCACAAATCCCTTGCACTTGTTGCTTCATACATTTAGTGTGTGCATGTGATAAGTTTTACGAGTAGATTAGGAGTGGGAAGCTATGGTTCAAAGTTAGATAAGAGAGTGTGTAAGCAAGTTAGGTCAAGCAACATATCAAAAAACCAAAAATTTCATCTTTTCTTGAGTTCACTATCCCTAACTAATGATTAAAACCCAAAATACCCACATCGCAATTCACTTGTTAGTTGAAAGTATCGTGGAGAGCACACAGAATGATTGGTATCATTAGAAATTGTATCACATGAAACTATACTTGTAGCTGAATTTCAGTGCTACAAACTGAGGGAGACACTCTTTGAGGTGAGCTCTTCACTTTGGACATATCATTTCCATGCTTGATCTGAAGTATTTTAATGATGATGCACCACATTCAAATCTCCTTCTTGAGAGCCCCATGAACATACTCTTGTAGTAGAAAACTGAGCTCCAGATGCCGCACATAGTACTCCACACTGAGGGTGCATAATACAAGGAAAACCCACAATATACAAACCATGAACACAAATCTCTTAGATCACACAATGCGGTCGAACTTACAGTTTGTGGTTGATGAGGACACTAAATGTTTTATTAAAGAACATATACAAAAGTGTCCAATAGCCATTTGGCCTTCACATTACACTAATGGTAACAATCTCCCACTAAAAGCCAATATGGCCAAAGTGACTATGGGAGAAAAATAAAGAATGATAAAGAATACCTTAGTGTAAGTACACAGACTATAAATAATACTTGAGTGTAGGTATACAAACTATACCTCCCACCTGATGGGCATGTTACACAGTATACAAGTGACTGTGTAAGATCATGAATCAAGTAACCTCCATCAAGTGACAATAGTGTACAAACCTATCTTGTGGTAGAGCTTTAGTCAAAGCATCTACAACATTATCTCGAGTATGAACCTTCTAAAGAATAATGTGCTCAGTGGCTAAGGAATCTCTAATGAAGTGATACCTCACCTCAATGTGGTTGGTCTTTGCATGATAGACCGGATTCTTAACAAAGCAATGGCACTCTAACTATCACTAAGCAAACGAGGTACATGTTGAAGTAGACCCATATCACAAGCAACAAAAGAAAGCCATAGTGCTTCCTTACATGCCTAACTTGCTGCAACATACTTTGCTTCTATGGTGGAAACAATTGTACATTCTTGAAGATCAGATCCCCAAGAGATAGAACCTCCAACAAAATGAAAAATTTACCCTGATGTAAACTTATGATTGTGTACACAACCAGCATAATCAAAATCTGTGTAACCAATGATGGATGCTTTCCCTCGAGCTAAGCATAAACACTTGTCCTTAGTGCCAGTGAGATATCTCAAAATCATCTTGACCACTTCCCAATGCTTCTTGCCAGGATGCAATGTCCCACTACAAATGTAATGTCTGGTCTCCTAGCTACCATACCATGCATGAGACTACAATTAGCAGATTGATAAGGAACTTTGTTCAAGATTTCCTTTTACTTATGTGACTTAGGGAAATCATCCTTGTTCAATTTCACATATGTGGGCAAATGTGTACTCAATGCCTTTCCACCCTACATATTGAACACGTGAAGTACTTTCGATATGTACTCATTTTGAGACAAGTATATGCATCTTTTAATCCTATCACGAGTAATGCGCATGCCAAGAATATGTTGGGCATCCCCCAAATCCTTCATATCAAATGTCTCACTCAACTTCTTTTTGAGAATTGACAAGTCATAGGAGGACTTCCTAGCAATCAACATATCATCGACATAAAGTATCAAGCATATGAATCTACCATCTGAGCATCTGTTTGTGTAGAGACAATGATTCTCATTGCTTCGCAAATAGCCTTGAGACTTCCTAAAAGCATCAAAATTTTGGTACCATTGTCTAGGGGAATGTTTAAGTCCATATAAGCTCTCACTGAGTGTACAAACTAGACTTTCTTTATGAGCAATTGGCTTGTTGGAAGAGATGGATGGATACCACAAGAGGATGAGTTGGTACTGTCAAACCGTGCTTTGTACTTGCCCTATTTCTCTCTTAGAGTTGTGAAGTAGGCCCTTTGGGATTGCAAATACCATCAAATAAGTGCCTATTTACTTTGGAGATGATGCTTCAAATAATTAGAGCAAAACAAATAATTTTGCAAATAGCTAGTGACCAAAAACTTGCTATTTTGGTCTTGACACCTGCTAGATCTTTTGCTCAGTGCTCATAGTACAGTAGCAATTAAGAAACATCCTTATGATAGAATCAAATTATCTTAGAGAGCTAGTGATTCCAAGTGAACTCACTTAAAAGGATGAACCATACAGTGAGCAATAACTTTAACAACTGGTTGCTTACCCCCGATTTTTTAGGAACTGTATAGAGAAACACCAGTGAGCACTTCGAAGCTGTTTTCTCCCAATTCTCTTAAGAAAACCCTTTGAAATTTTGACAGCTTAAGTTAGACCAGAGATGGTTCCAACAAGCTATTTCATTGGCATAGAGATGATGCCCAATGATAGTGAGAAGAGTAAGCTACGGTGTAATCCACTCAACCTCTTCAAATGATCAACAATAAGCTCAAGAATGGGGGCCTTGAAACTATGAGTTTTCAAGGTCCTTTTATAACTATCTTCTTTCAAATTTGAATTTGAATTCAAGTTTGTCTCTCACTTAAAAGTGATCCCATTGATCCAGGAGATATTCTCTCAATCTAAATTCATAGCTAATGTTCTATCTACCTCCATGAGTTTGTAGCCTTTTACAAGTTTCTTCAAAGTATTAACCTTTTTACAATGGTAAATCATTAAGCTAATACAAGGTATGGTTCATATGAGACATCAAAATCTTCTTCAAGGTCTAGCCAAATGTGAAGGCTTGGTTTTGCACCAACAGCTCCCCCTCAAGCCAAACATCTTGGCTCGGTCTTCTTCATGATTCTTCTTGAATGTCCTGTAATCCAATCATAGCTTTAAACCTGCAAAGTTTAGTACCATCAAGTGCTTTGGTTAACAAATTTGCAGATTGCATATTTGTGGACACATATGAAAGTTGAATCTCCTTGCTCAATAAATTCTCTCTAACATATTGATAGTGTACTTCTATACGTTTGGTTTTTGTATGATAGATAGGATTGGCTGCAAGATGCAAAGAATTTGTGTTATCACCAAAGATCATAGGTGAGTGAGTGTGAAGTCCCAAATCTGAATATAGCAATCTAATCCAAATAGCTTCTTGTGTAGCATTGGCTAATCCCCTGTATTCAGCCTCTGTTGAAGATAGAGCAATAGTAGGTTGCTTCTTGGAAGGCCATGAAATGGGCTTATCACCTGCAAAAGAAAGATAACCAAAAGTACTCCTCTTGTCATCCTTGCAACCTACCCAATCTACATCTGAATAAAGCTTAATGTCCAAACTGATGTATATGGAAAGTAAAGTCCTTGATTTTGAGTACCCTTGAGATACTTCAAAATCCTTTTGGTAGCTTCCAAGTGAGGTGCTCTAGGTTTATGCATGAATCGACTTAAAACACTTACTCCATAAGCTATATCAATCCTTGCTAAAGTTGCATAGTTTAGACTCCCTACTATGCTTTGATATCTTGCAATGTCTTCAAGTAAATCACCTTCATAAGCACTCAATTTATGATTTACCTCCATAGGGGTGCTAGCTACCTTTGCATTCTCCAAGTGGAACTTCTTCAGCATGTCCTACACATAATTCCTTTGAGTGATGTAAATTCTAGAATTTGTATAGAGTAATTCAAGTCCAAGAAAATACTTTGGAAGCCCTAGGTCATTGATTTTGAACTCCTACATCATGTGGTTCTTGATCTGTTTGATGCCATTGGCATCACTACCTGTCAAGATGATGTCATCAACATACACACATAAATATATCATCTCTGAACTACTTTTCTTGACAAACAGAGAAGAATGTGCTTTGCTCATCATGAATCCTTGATCTTGAAGGTATGTAGTTAACCTATGGTTCCATGCCCTAGGTGCCTGCTTCAAACCATAAAGAGCTTTGTTCAATTTGAACACATAATTTACCTAGCTTGGATCTTCATAACCAGGAGGTTGAGCCATGTAAACCTCCTCTGAAATCCAGCCATTGAGAAAGATATTTTTCTCATCCAATTGATACATATTCCAATTCCTAGTTGCAACCACACTTACCACTATGATGGCTGGCATTTTAGCCATAGGTGAGAATGTTTCTTCATAATAAACTCCTTGGGTTTGTGCAAAACCCTTAGCCACAAGTCTAGCTTTATACCTGTTTATGGATCCATCTGAGTTTCTCTTGATTTTTTAAATCCATCTAGAACCAATTACCTTCATAGATGCCTTCTTGGGTACTAGCTCCCAAGTATCATTCTCTTCGAGTGCCTCTATCTCTTCATCCATAGCTTCCTTCAATTCTGATTTGGTACTTGCTTCTTCATATGAAGAAGTTTCTTCAAGTAATAAATCCTTAGCAAGATAAAGGAAATGCTTAGTAACTAATGAAGTATCATACCCATATCTGATTGGTTTCTTACTCTCTCTTTGTGCTCTCCTTAGAGCTTGGTTGGATGATTCAGGTAAGTCTTCCAACCTCTTCATTTTGGCCTTTCCTTTTGACTTCCATGCTTTGAAATCCTCCAAGTTGATGTTGTCCTCATCATCTGATTTGATGTCTTCAATTGTACTTGGCTCCTCCTTGGTAAGACTTGGAAATTCCTCTTCCAAATCATATGGCAACTTAACCTTCCTGCATTCACTTTCAAAGCAAGAGCCATTATCATCAAACACAACATCTCTACTGACCATAAATCCTTTGTTGGATGGATTATAAAACCTATATCCTTTCTAATTTAAATCATACCCTATGAAGATGCACTTCTCTGCCTTAGGGTCTAGCTTACCTCTGATTTGAGATGGAGCATGCACATAAGCAACACATCCAAATATTCTACAAAGATCAAATGATGGCCTCCTACCATCCCATGCTTCATATGGGGTAATCCCATCAAGTGATTTGGATGGCAACCTGTTAATAAGATAAGTGGCAATAGATAAACTTTCTACCCACAAATAATTAAGTAACCTTTTTTCATTAAGCATTGATGTAGTTGTTTCCACAACCAACCTGTTTCTCCTCTTTGCTACCCCATTTTTCTCAGGGGTATACCTTGTAGTAATTTCCCTTTTGATACCTCTATCTCGCAAGAATGCATAAAATTCATTTGAGAAGTACTTACCTCCTCCATATGACCTTAGATCTTTAGACTTCATCCTGTTTGATTTTCCACAAGTGCAAGATACTTCTTAAAGCAACTGAACACTTCTTCTTTATGCTTCATAAAGTACAAGATGGTCCACCTACTGAAATTATCAATGAAAGACACATAGTACCTTGAGCCTGAAATTGAAGGGTCCTGCTTGGTCCCCACACATCTGTGTGAACAAGTTCCAAGTAATCCTCATGCATATAGCCTTTCTTTGAGAAGGGTAACCTGTGTGATTTACCAAACTGACATGCACCACATTTGTAGATCATGTGTTGCTTGGATACATTAGGTATCCCAAGCACACATTGATCTCTACATATTTGCTTCAAGGTTCTCTCACCAATGTACCCTAATCTTTTATGCCAAATGTCAAGCTCTGACAATGTTTGATCCTTGTAATTATAAAGTGCAATGTTTCTAGTGCCCTCAAGTTCAAATGTAAATAATCTACCTATTTTCTCTCCCTTGGCAATTCTCCTGAATCCATGTTGGGGGTCCTCCACAAAAGCTCCATATTTGTTGAACCTAACCTGCAGACCTTTCTCCACTATCTGTCCAACACTCATCAGATTCCTTGTGCTAGTAGGCACATATAGAACCCTGCTCAATAGACTCCTATTCCCATCTTAAGTTTTGACATTTCCTACATTGACCACTGAATGATTGGTGTCATAACTTGTTTGTACTTGATGCTTTACCTTGGGCTCCTCAAGATTAGAAAGAAGAGCTACATTGCCTGCTACATGGTTTGAACATCCTAAGTCAATATAGAAGAGGTGCTCATCATTCATAACTTGTTTTGAAGGCATATTCATAATGAGAAGAGAATCTTCTTGATTCTCTGTATAATTGTCGAAGTCCGTTCTTGATTTGTATCCTCCTTGATAATTGTTGTTGTAGTTGTTATTGTAGCCATGGTTGTAGCTTTGATTATGGTTGAACCTTCCTCTTGATTGTGAGTAGCCACCTCTTTGATATCCTCTTCCTCTCTGATTCTTGAAGTTCCTTTAGCACTCATATGTAGTGTGATTGGACAGCCCACATATGTTGCATGGGGAAGAGTTAAAAGGTCTCCCCATACCTTGGTTACCTCCTCTGCCCCTTCCTCTTGAATTCCTACCTCTCCCTACATAGTTAGCTTGAGAAGCAGTACCTTCATCTACTTTCTTCTTCTTCCCTTTATCGTTAGACTTTCGTTTATCTGTGTATAGGGCAAAAGAGTTGTTACCTCTTGAAGATTCTCCATTTTTGTTGAGCTTGGCTTCATGGGTAAAGAGTTGTCCCATGAGTGTGGTAAGGTCTGGAATCTGCATGTCCATGTAAAGGTCCATAGTAGTTGTGAAGGTTTCCCACTTATCATCTGCCTTGATGCCATTGATTACTTGTCTCACTATTTTCTCCTCTTCAATCTCCTCTCCTATGCTTGCCAATTGGTCAGACAAATCTTTAACCTTGGTCACATACTCTAAAACACTCTGATTGGGTCGCTTCCTTTGAGTAGTAAATTCAATCCATAATTGATTTTTCCTAACTCTTGTGTTGGAAGAAAAATATGAAGACAATGTTTTCCAAGTCTCTTGGGAATTTTTACAATTGCTAATGTGAGGAAGAAGGTATTTAGACATAGAGTTAAGTAGATATGACCTTGCTAAAGCATCTTTGGCACACCATGAGTTGAGTCTTTCAAGCTCCTCTCTTGTAGGTTGTCCTTTGCTTCTGAAAATGGGCATCTCCCCATCTCCTGATATGTCTCCATAGAGACTCCTTCCTTGTAGATATTTATTCATCCTCAAGGACCATGATTGATAGTTTTTCCTATCTAATTTATCAATAATATAAGGGAAACCATCTCCCATGTTACCTCAACTTACTCTGATACCACTGTTGGAAGAGATGGATGGATACAACAAGGGGATGATTTGGTACTGCCAAACCCTCCTTTGTACCTACCCTATTTCTCTTTAGAGTTGTGAAGTAGGCCCTTTGAGCTTGCAAATACCATCAAGTATGTTTGTATGTACTTTGGAGATGATTGTTGATATATTTAGGTAGTGATGTGTGTGAACATACGAGGACCAACGGGGCACTTTTTTCCCTCTTTAGGAGGTTTTTTTCCCCTGGCTTGTATATACGTCTAATGCCCTAATGGGCTACTTATCTTTGTACATTCTCTAGTAATACATGAAGTATTGTGTGTTTGTGCTCCGAGCTTCTTCTTCTTCCTTGTGCTGTTCGAGTGCTTCCGCAGACGTCTATCTCCAACAATTGGTATCAGAGCAAGTCGTCGCTTCATCTAGGGCGCCGTTGACACTCCTCCGTTTGCAGTCTCAGAATCACATGAATTTTGGTGAGCATACATAGCGTGTTTCCAAGATCGAAACGGCTTTGCTTTGTGGTGCCGAAATCACGATCTGAGCTCGTTTCGGCCTCCGAACGCACTATCGTAGCACTTGTGTAGGCTATTTCGTCTTTTTGTGCCAAAGGTATATACCAGTTTCTGTTTGCCAGTTTAAGCGTCTCAAAGTCTGCTATAGGTCTAGCAGAACTCGTCTGGGTAGTTTCGTTCAACTTTTTGAGATATAGTCAATTTTCTGCATCAAGGTATTTTAGTCACCGGCCATGGCTGAAAGCAGTGATGTATTTCGTATGTTGGCTATTGAGGATAAGTTGGATGGTACCAACTACCCATTATGGGCTTATATGATGCGACATGTATTGGTTGCAAAAGGATTGTGGAACATTGTGCAGAGTGTTGAAAGACGTCCTGTTACACCTGTAACGACAGGTACTGCAAATACAGGTGCTGGAGCTGATGAAGATGTTGTCGAAGATGATATTCCATAGATTCCTGTTTGTGCTGCTGTTTCTGTTGCACCTACTGCAGAGCAAATTCGTTGGGATGGCAGAGATGCTCAAGCACATGCATTGATAGCTTTGTCTGTCAAACATGCTATTATTCCTCACATTCGCTCTTGTAGAACATCAAAGGATGCTTGGGATACACTTACCACTTTGTACCAGGCTAGGAATGAGGCTCGTGTTGCTTACCTCCAAAAAGAGTTGGAGAGTGAGCACATGAATGAAGGTGATTCTATGGATAGTTTTCTCACAAAGATCAAAGACCTGAAGGAACAATTGATTTCTACTGATGAGGTTATACCAGATAGCTCACTTGTGCAGACCGTTCTGAATGGTCTTCTTGATTCATATCAGAGTTTTGCCTCTACTCTTCGGTTGATGATGAAAGGCAATCCAAATGCCTTGTCATTTGAGGAGTTAGTCTCTGTTCTGTTGCATGAAGATCAGTCCAGGCAGAACAGGTCCATTGTGCATGTTGCAGATCAAGCTTTCCTGGCTAGTCAGAAGGGCAAAGGAAAATGGAGCTCTTCTACTAGTAAGCAAAAATCTACAAATGCTGCACAATCAAAGAACTAGGATAAAGATGAGAAGAAATCAGAAAAGCAGAAATTGTTTTGCAAGTACTGTAAAGGAAATGAACATATCATAAAGAACTATCCAAAACTGGCTTCAAAAGAGGCAAAGAAGAAAGAGGCTGGAATGGTTGTTGCAGAGGCCTCTACACCAAAAACAGAGTCTGCAAATCTTGTGCAGGAAGAAGAATGGGCATTTACTACTGTCTGTAGTTTTGACCCATCTTCTCATGATCAGTGCATGTCTGCAGTAGACTCAGATGTTTGGTACTTTGACAATGGGGCGACCAAACATATTACCTCGCAGCGTAGTTTCTTCTCTTCACTCGAGCCTGCCCCTACAGGGAATACTGTTACATGCGCCAACAACTCCTCTTATCTTGTTATGGGAGTTGGTAAGATAATTTTGACTACTGCTGATGGTAGTTCTTTCACTTTGTCAGATGCTTTATTTGTGCTAGGGATCAAGAAGAATCTGTTATCAGTTTCTGCATTAGCCAAGATTGGCTTGGTTGTGAAATTTATTGATGACAGATGTAAAGTTCATGATCTGTCAAATGGCGATGTCATTATTGCTTCTGGCATTTTATGTTGTGGGCTGTATAAGCTCATAGACTATGAAAGATATGTGAATGATTTTGCATGTGCAGTTCATGATTCTCAGGCTATGTTAGATGCAAAGCTTTGGCATGCACGCTTTGGTCATATGAATTTTGCTAGTTTGCTACGCCTGCAGAAATCTGAAATGGTGTCCTCTTTGCCCAAACTTGAGGCACCTGGAAAACATGTTTGTGGGGGCTCTATTTTGGGCAAAATGCAACGTTCATCCTTTCCAAAAGATGGTTAAGTTCGGGCTACGCAGAAATTGCAGCTTGTACATAGTGATGTCTGTGGTCCTATGCAGACACCCTCTTTTGGAAATTACCTTTACTTCGTGACTTTCATTGATGATTTTTCCAGGCATGCATGGGTATATCCACTCAAAGCAAATTCTGAAGTGTTCATGTGCTTCAAACAGTTTTTTGGTTTTGGCTGAAAATCTGTCAGCATGTAAAATGGACACCCTCCGTTCTGATTGAGGGGGGGAATATATGTCTTCAAATTTTAATGCATTTCTGGCTGAACGTGGGATAAAACACCAGTGTATAGTGTCGTATACACCTCAACAAAATGGAGTTGCTGAACGAAAGAACATGTCACTCATGGAGATGGCGAGGTGCATGGTCAAGAGTCAGGCTTTACATAGTTTTTGGCTTGAGGCTGTCATGTGTGTAGCATATGTACTGAACAGGTGTCCCACTAAAGCACTGCAGTCTATCACTCCATATGAGGCTTGGCATGACCGCAAGCCATCTGTTGCTCATCTGCGTATTTTTGGTTGTTTGGCATATGCACTAGTGCCTAAACAACATCACAGAAAATTGGATGATAAGGCAGTAAAATGTATCTTTGTTGGGTACAGTTCTGAAAGTAAAGGCTCTCGTCTGTATCATCCACAGACAAAACGCATTCTGGTTAGCCGTGATGTTTTTGTGGAAGATGCAATTCAGCCATTGCTTTCATGTACTAAGGAGATATCTGTTAGCTCCAAAGACATGTATGATACTTTGATGCCTCTTTTTACAGGTGGACAGTCTAGTGCTGGTCCTAATGAGGCAACTTCTCAGCCTTTACAAGTTTCATATGATGATGCGGATCATTCCATTTCTGATGCAGATTTACATGATGCACTTGTTGATGAGAGAGCTCATATTGAGCAGGCAAAAACTATGCCAAAATGGTTGGTGCAGACTTTGCATGACAGCAAATTAGATGCACCTTTGTCATATCGTACTCGTTCAGGCTCTCATAGTGCCTCCTTTGCATCACATTGCTATGCTATGGCTGCGTCTAGTCTCTATGATGAGAATGAGCCTATTTCTTTTGATGAAGCACAAAATTCAGAAAATTGGATGGCTGCTATGCAATTTGAGTATGATGCTATCATGAAGAATGGTACATGGTCTTTATGTGACTTGCCTCCTGGCAAGAAGGCCATTGGCACTAAGTGGGTATACAAGCTGAAGCGTAAACCTGATGGTACAGTTGACAGGTACAAGGCTAGGCTTGTTGCAAAGGGTTATGCGCAGGAAAGATGCATTGATTTTGATGAGGCCTTTGCACCTACATGCCGTATGACTACTATTCGGAGCATTTGTGCACTTGCAGCCCATCATGGTTGGAATGTACATCAGTTGGACATTAGAACAACATTTCTGAATGGTGACTTGCATGAAGAAGTGTATGCTTTTCAGCCCCGTGGCTTTGTGCAAAAAGGGCATGAAAACCAGGTGTGCAGGTTAAAGAAGGCATTATATGGTTTAAAGCAAGCACCACGTGCTTGGTATGAGAAGATACATGCCTATCTGATTGCACATGGTTTTGAGAACAGTCCAACTGAAAGCACCTTATATGTTAAGCGTGCTAATGATGTGCTTCTGATCATTGTTGTCTATGTTGATGACATGCTACTCATTGGTCCTATTGAGACACACATTGCTGATTTTAAGGCTGATTTGCATGCCTCATTTGAGATGTCTGATTTGGGGCATTTGCATCACTATTTGGGCATTCAGTTTATGCACGTTGATGGTGGAATGGCTTTGTGTCAAACGAAATATATTGACACATTATTGCAGCGTTTTGGCCTTGAAGACTGTAAGCCTATTGCCACTCCTATGGAGACAGGTTTACGATTGAGTCTTCATGATGCTGGAGATGCATTTGATGTTGTTCTCTATCAGCAGGCTGTTGGATGCTTGATTTACTTATGCATTACTCGGCCTGATATTGAGTTTGCTGTCTCACAGATAAGCAGGTTTATGCGTTGCCCAGAAGTCACACATTGGAAGGCGGTTAAGCACATCTTTCGCTACTTGAGTGGTACTTAGCTACTTGGGTTGTTTTATCCCAAGGGGGGATCACTACCGCCAGATTTGCATGCTTTTTTTGACTCAAATTTGGCTGGTTGCTATGATACTTGTGTGTCCACCAGTGGTTTTTGCTTCATGCTTGGTAGCTCATGTATATCTTGGTTGAGCAAGAAGCAGCCTACTATGGCCACTTCCAGTTGTGAGGCTGAGTATAGGGCAGCTTTCACAGCTACTGTTGAGTGTGTGTGGCTCAGACGCCTTATGGATGATTTAGGTGTTGGTCAGTCTTCTGCCACCACCATCTTCACTGACAATCAGAGCGCATTGGCAGTTGCAAGGAACCCTGTGCTCCATGCTCACACTAAGCACATTGAGGTGCATTATCACCATGTCAGGGAGAGGTTCTCTGCTGGGGAGATCAGCTTGGCATATGTGCCCACACAGGAGAACATTGCAGACCTTTTCACGAAGGCTCTGCCTAGGGAGAAGTTTGAAGCTTTCCGCAAAGCTTTGGGCTTACTTCCTTTTGTGGAGTGATTTCCACATAGCTTGGCACTTCCTTATACATGAGTGCCTGCTCCTTGTACACCGCATCACTCCCAGGGGGGATTTGTTGGTATATTTAGGTAGTGATGTGTGTGAACACACTAGGACTACTAGGACACTTTTTTCCCTCTTTAGGAGGTTTTTTTCCCTTTTCTTTTGACTTGAGAATATTTGTAATCACCTACCAAAAATGCATGGATTTATTAGTTAGAAAGGTAGCTACTTCATTGAGAGAATATTTCCTAGATTGAGAGAGCCAAAATTTGAATTCAAATTCAAATTTGAATGTAATACTATAAAAGGTGGCTTGAAAAAATTGCGTGTAGAAGTCACTTATCCTGAGTACTCCATCGCCATTGCGTATGCGTGTGAGGCCTACATTGTAGCCTACACTACTCTCCATCATAAGGCTATGATTATCAAGCCTATGATCTTGTACAACATTGTTCATTAATACATTATATCTACATTGTTCATTTATGATCTCTCCGCTATAGTCATTCTTAACTGTCAATGTGTGCTGCTCGTATCTCACTCAATTCACAAATAATTTCAATGATCTATAGCTTATTGGAATCAGCTCCAAGTTATCTACATGGTGACAAAGTTTGAATGAAATTCATTTAGCCATTTTGGAAAAAACTGCATCGAAGCACTTACTAGTCAAACTCTAGAGAGGTCCTAAAAAATCAGGGGTAATGATTTATTTGTTAAATTGATTGCTCTGCATATAGTGCATCACTTCAAGTAGTTTCACTTAGAATCATTAACTTACTAAGCTAATTAGATACCTCTAAAAGGAATTTTTCCAATTCCTACTATATTGGTAGCACTGAGCATTACAAGCAGCAGGTGTATGATAAAAAATAGAAGGCTTTCATAGATCCTTCTACTTACAAGTAGTCTATTTTGATTCAATCTTTTCATACATCATTTCCAAAGGACATAGGCACTTATATAGTGTCTTTGGAAAGCTAAGAGGGACCATATATTAACTTTGAAGTCATAAAGGGCTGCTACTAAGCAAGATTTGGCAGTACCTACTCATCACTTGGAGTGTCCATCCATCTTTCCCAACAAAAGGTACTAAATCCCAAGTACCATTCTTGTGAATAGAATCCAACTCACTCCATGTCACGCTCCCAATTGACATGATCCATTATCTGCATAGCCTTTTTGTAGCAAGAAGGCTCACAAGCATCTGTTAGCATAACATAATCCAAACCTAGAACATATCTATCAGGTGAATGTGAGACACGTGTAGAGCATCTCAATGGTTGTTGAATAGTAACATTTAAAGACTAATTTGATTGAACATTCTCTTGAGCATCCCTATGTGTAGCATCTTTGTGCATGCTTAGAGGAGGACTAGTAACTTCAAACACCATTGATCCTATTTTAGAATCCCATAAGCTATATCCAAATTGTCCTTTTGCACCATATCCAAGAAAAAATGCATTTCTTTGACTTGTGGTCCAACTTTTGTATAATATTCTTGGGTATATGAACATATTCTTCACACCCAAAAACTTGAAGATGTTCATAAAATGGTGGCTTCCTTTTCCATAACTCTTGTGCCACTTTCAGACCTTTGGTAGTACTAAGTGAAAGGTTAATCATGTGAACTATAGTATACTGCTTTTTACCAAAAGCCTTGTGAAAGGTTTGCATGATGCAATATAGAAACGACTCTATCCTAAATAGTTATATTCATCCTTTCAGCTACATTGTTCTATAGTGGGGTATAAGGAGCTGTAAAATCTTTATGAATTCCTCGACTGCCAGAAAGGGATGAATTCATGTGAGGCATACTCACATCCATTATCTGAGTGTAAAGCTTTGATCCTAGTCCCTTTTTCATTCTCAAGTGAAGCAAGGCATTTTCTGAAGAGGAATACCTCATCCTTCAATTTAATAGGATATACCTAGACTTTTCTAGTAGCATCATCTATGAAAGTGAAAAAGTTAAGAGAAGCACCTAATGATCTTGTGGGCATTGGACCACACACATTTGTATGAACAAGATCTAAAGGAAAAATTGAAGAGTCAATGTGCATTTTATGCACATTTTTAGTTTTCTTTCCATATTGACAATGCTCACAAAATGAAAAATCAGAGAAAGATAACGCAGGTAAGTAGCCAGAATGAGAATGATTCTCCATTCCAGTATGGGATATGTGGCCCAAATGTCCATGCCAAATACAAGCCATAGGCTGTTCCATAATAGCTTAGAAGTGTTATTTCTATGATACAAATAAAGGATAAAGTGAGAAAACTTTGCTTCCTTTTGCAATAACCATATTTCCCTTTAGTATGCGAAAGGCCTAGGCATAGAAAAGCACCTTGTAAACAAGGTCATCAAGTTGAAAAACTAACATAAAACTACATGATGACTGAGGTACATTGTGTAGAACATGCATAGTAAATTTTGAACCATCACTAAATGCACAACCATATCTCCAACCTAGAGAACATCACACTAGTAAGAGTCACCAAGTCTCACAATACCAAGAGACTTTGCTACATAAGTAGAGAACCATTCTCTATGTAGTGTCACATGGAAAGAAGCACCATAATCTAGCATCCACGTGTGGGAAAGATAATCAAAGAGCCTCAATACGCACAATACTCTGAAGTTTCAACATCATCAAAAATAGCACTGATTTTTTCAATTTTCACAGTCGAAGTAGATGGTGCAAGTAGTTGTTTAACATGTCCATCAACATTCTACCCTTTACCTTTAGCATTCTTTAATGCATAGTAGTCTTTCTTCATGTGTCCTTTTTTATGACAATAATGGCATTTAATATCCCTCTTCCTTGATTTACTTATACTCTTATTCCATTGACCATTCTATTCCTTGTTCTTGCTCTTGCCACATTGCTGATTCTTTCCTTAGTAGGAATCACAAACATTATATGCATCTCCACTCTAAGTGCCAACAATAGATTTTCTACAAATCTCCTCACTAAAGAGTGCTTGTTGGCAACAGTCAAGGCACCCAAGGAGTCACAAGACAAGGAAGCCAAAGAAGGGAGCCAGAGCGGAGAGAAGGCACAAGCAGACAAAGTAGTCAACGAAGATCTGGCAAATAGGCCATCCAAAATTTCCAACCAAACCTCATTTGAACAATGATTTTCATCACTACCTTAACCTTGTAAATACCGTTTTTGGATAGTTTCGACTCCATTTTGTGCAAGCCAAGGTGTCCTTGAGCTTGAGGAGCATTAGGAGTACCTACCTATCAATTTTCATATTTTTTAGACTCCGTTTGAGCCCTCAAATAGGCCCTAGAACCTAATTTTTAACTAGGCCGGACACTATGTCTCGACAGGGCCAAAAACTAGTCAAAAACTATAAATAGAGCTAGAGAGCTCATTTGTGTGGTTAGCTTTTGTAGTTTTGAACTTGTATGAGAACTTTGCTGTAATAGAAGTGATTCCATTGTCTTACTCTCTTTGTTCTTGCTGTGTGTGCGCGTGTGTGTATGTGTGTGCATGTTTGTGTGCTTCTCACTCACACATTTGTGCCTTCACTTGCTCAAGGTCTTCATACCATCCTCATGTCTTCCCAAATTGACATTAAAGGAGGTGCTACTCATCACTGAGCTACACCAAATTTTGGCGCCGTTGCTGGGGATCGAGCTTTGAGGATGAGCGTGTGATGGTAAGACGTAGAGTTGAGATGTTGGAGTCATAGGTATTTTCTTCACTTTTATCTACTTTCTTTGGTTTTCTTCATCACCATTATCATCATCACCATCTCCCATATCCATCTCCATCATCACAAAAATTTCAATTTTTTGGTCATATCACCATACCCATACCATTTTCCCTCATTTCACTTGTGAGAGAGAGTGAGAGAGCGTTTGTGTGCTTGTGATTTTCTATGTTTTTGTAGATTTTCTGCAGGAATCAGCATCTCCAATAGTTGCACCAGCTTCAACAGGTAAAATTTTTGACTATGCAAGTCCCGAGGCGTTGACCTCTGTCAATCACGACCAACAGAAAAAGTGACCCTTTTGCTAAACTAAGTGCATAAATCTGATGTGTAGGCCTAGAGCTTCATGAATATGTGTTTGAAATTTTAAAATTCCTCAGTTCTTTGTCAATCGTGATCAACATGTCCATCGCGATCGACAAACGACAACGGACACTTGCCGATGGACCTATCAATCGCGATCGACATGTCAATCGTGACCGACAGAGTCAACGATCGATTGACCACGATCGACAAGCCTATCGTGCACCACGTGTCAATCGCGACTGACCCATCAGTTGCGATCGACCCATCAATCACGACCGACAATCCTGACAGACCTGTCAATCATGACTGACCCAGTCAATGACTCTTTGACCATGACCAACAGACCCCGCATGCCACGTGTCAATCGCGATCGACCCATCAATCGTGATCGACAGAGTCAACGATCCTTTGACCACGACTGACTGAAATTACGGGCCATGTGTCAATCACGATTGGACCATCAATCGCGACTGACAGCCACGACAGACCTGTCAATTGCGATCGACACGTCGATCGCGCCTGACATATCAATCGCGATTGAGAGACCACTCGATCGCGATTCACGGGTAATTTCGGCCATTTTTTAGGGCAAAGATATTTGGTCAATTTTTGGCAATTATTTGGGAAACATTAAGAGTTTATTAGAGCATTGTGAGGCCACTACACAAGTAATTTGAGAAATCCTGCTTGCCTGATTAGCCTATTTGAACCCTGTTTTAGCCCTAGAACCCTAAACTGGCATAACTTTCTCATACGAAATCCGTTCAAGGTGATTTTAGACTCGTTGACCATACCCAGGGGGAAGAAAACTGAGGGATCTTTAGGATTGTTTTCCATAAAGACAAAGAATAATTTGATCTCTGAATTGCATGAATGAACGTGGTCTATTGTATCAATGGGATTCAAATCTTGAGCTAACTTTGGGACTTTTACAGGTCCTTTGAGAGCATCAAAGAGTACTCGGAGCAAGAGTAAGTGCAAGCTTGGGAATACACTTCCTGGGCACACGAGGGCAACCAAGGAGAAAAACTAAAGGTTGGAAATTCTCAAAACCCTCTATCAATCCCTAGCTTGGGCTAAGTACGGATAGAGGTTTTGATCAATTAGGGTTAATATGTTAAGCACGATCAAGTCCAAGAACTCTAATCACTCAAGTGCAAGTACCAAGAGATTACATTTGCGAAACAACCTAAGGGAAAAGAATTTAAATCAAGCGACCAAACTCAAGTACGATAAAACCTAAGTGTTCCTTGCGATGAAGATTGATTGAACAAGAAGTGACATCCTAAGAAAAATTAAAAAGAATAAGTGACTAATACAAAAGAACTCAGCAATGAAATTGTACTTGGGAAACTTGGGACTATTCAATTAGGCATATGAACCTTAGATCAGGACGACACCTAGGAAGAGATAGATAGAGTCTTAGATCTTTAGAGGCTAGTGTCAATCATACTACTAGGTCTTGGGCCCAGCAGTTGAGCCACTATTCGCACTACCCTAGCTCTGAGACTAGCGAGTTTGAGATGTCTCATGGTATGGAGAGACCCATGGGAAGTTTAGGTGTGCCATACTTACACAGGGTAGAAGGCGCTTACAAGACACAACTCGAATACGTTAGGACCAACCGATTAGGTGCTTGCATCTATGAGGACGGCCTAGGAAGATCTGTGGTCCAAATTAAAAACCCTGACCAACCCATTGGACTCGAACACCCAGCAGTCAAGTTTGAAAATGGTGCTTACCTAGACAAAGAAGGAACCATATACGTAGTCACCAGTCACCCAGATAGAATTGAAGAATTCGGGAATGTGACCCCAGAAACGGACATAGGTGACCTAGAGCAAGGGAACATAGGTGGTGAGCCTAAAACCCCTCGAGGAAAATCATTTCTTACTAGAATTATCACGCCAGAGTGGGTTCCCTAGGAAAATAAGAGCATAGATCTGCTCTTAAATCGAGAGACCGATGAAGCCTTTTGGAGGTATAAACCTAATCAACCAAATGAGGTAGGAACAATCACAATCTATGAGTTCAAAGATCCTGATAGCCCAGGCAAAGTGACCTATTTAGACAATACTTCGAAGAGGATCTTTGTGGTCTCAGAACATGGTAGACATGCCTACACTTGGAAGGGTGAATTCATTTTTCCCCAACCAAGATCTAATGTCTCTTTTGGCCACCACGGAGCTGGAACATCCCAAGCTCATGGAGCCCAAAGGGACAGAAGTAGAGATAGGCTAGAGGTAAGTTTTGCCAACCCCTTGGGTCGGGAAAGGATGAGAACAGAGACGGATAGAGTGGAAACTGAGAGACCTAGAGCCCGAAGAAACCAAAGAAATGCGGATGAATTCCCTCTACCAAGACCTAGAGAGCACACGAGGACTTTGAGACCTACACAACTAGTTAAATGCATGAAGAACTACTTCGATGGCACATGAGACCCATATGATCATGTGGTCGAGTTTAGGTAAGTCTTGAGAGCTGAACAAGTTGAGGACCTATTCACGCAGTACAATGCTTTTGGTCTAACCCTTAGGAACACTACCCTTACATGGTTTCAACCACTAAATGAGAGACAGTTCAGGAACATAGACCAACTTCTAGAGGCATTCATTACCGAATTCTCTAAGAGTGGCATAAGGCACAATACTTCCTCACTGATTCATAGCTTCAAGCAGACCCCCAAGAGACGGTGAGACTCACAGGAAGAAGGTTTAGGCAATATCTAGAGAGATGGAATGTTCCTGAGTTACCCATGTTAGTATATGATCAATGTCTACCCCTCATGATTGTATGCACATTTTGTAAGGCCCCCTTTATGAGGAGAAGCCAAGCATGCATTACCCAATTGATGGGAATCCCAACTTGAATGTTGGATGAAGGTCATATTGGACCATGTAAGATATTATAAGGAAAGGGAGTTATCAGGGTCCCCAATTGTGGGGTCCGGGGCAGCGGTGAGCAGCCCCGGCTGGGGGGTCCAAGGGGGCCAGCGGGCCCCCTGGCTGGGGGGTCCCAGGGGGCCAGCGGGCCCCCTGGTGGGGGTCCGGGGGCAGCGCCCCCTGGCGCGATGGTAAAGGGAATATTCCATGGAATATTCCCTGTCGGAGTCAGAAATCATTTATATTTGTTAGGTCGGTTCAACCAGTCTAAGCCGTGTATGGCAATTACGCGGGCGGTGGCCGCCCACGCTCTACCGCCCATGTATTGCCGTCCATGGCAGGCCACCCATGATCCTATATATACATGACTTCTGCACTACCTAAGACACCGAGTTGAGCCAGCATACCTCTACCTTGTATCTCCCTATCTAGAGTTGTCTAGATCACCATTTAAGCTCTACCTTGAGAGCGCACGGGTGGACAACGCCATCATCTTTGTACTTGCTGCTAGTAGAAAATTGTTGAGATTCTCCTATATCTGTTATCTTCTCTGCTATTGCTCCTGTGTTATATTGCGTAACTATTGTCTTACATGGTATCAGAGCTGTAAGGTTCGAATAGCTTGAGAAGTATCATTATTTTAGCCTACTAGCAGACTAGAATATCAGTAGATTATTCGAGTGATTACATGATGGCTTCATCGTCGAACACTAGTCTTGGTGCTTCACCTAATGTTAATGCTGCACCTATTCGAATTCGTCCACCTGCATTCACTGAAGGGAAGCTGGATGGAACCAACTATACACTCTGGAAGTTCAAAATTTCTGCAATTTTGGACTCCTATGAATTACTTGACACTGTCATGGGACCGATGGGATTGGATCCAGAGCCTATACCAGTTGAAGATCCAGCAAATTCAAGATTGATGATTCAGCCAGATCCAGATCTTCTACGAGCTTGGAAGAGGCGGAATGCTGATGCATTATGTGCGATTGTCACTAGTGTAAGTGATTCTGTGCTTACTTTAGTTCAACATACTACTAAAGCACATGAGGCTTGGGGCATATTGGCTCGACAATATGAGACCAAGAACCACACTAGGATACAGAATTTAGAAAATCAGTTGGCAAATGAAAAACATTCTGATTCTGAAAAGGCTGAAGATTTTATCAAACGGATAAAGCATCTTCAAGATCAATTGGCTGCAGTTGGTGTTCTTATAACACCAGAAGAGCTGGCTCGAAGATCTATACGTGTTCTTCCAGCAAAGTATGATGGATTAGTAACAGCCCTTAACACTCAGGTAAGGCCAACTCCTCTTACATTTGAAGAGTTTTGTGCCATGCTTTTAGAAGAAGAGATGCGGCTGAAGAATCGGCAAAGTACAACTGATGCTGCATTCTCAGCAAATGCAAAAGGTAAAGGCTCTTCAGAGGGATCAAAGAAGAAGCCAAAGAAGAAAAAGTTCACAGGAAGTTGCTTCTATTGTGAAAAGAAAGGCCATGCCATCAAGGATTGCAGAAAGAAGCAAGCTGATGAACGGAATGGGACTGTAAAATCATCATGGAAGAACAAAGAGTCTGCAAACAACACAGAGCTGGAACTTTGGGTAGCTATTGAAGAGGTATGTTCATCTGCTCAAGCTCGTGTTGATGAGCCATGGATTTTAGATAGTGGAGCTTCTCGCCATATGACTAGTAAAAAGGTTTGGTATAGTTCCCTAGTGCCTCTGCGGGAATCCATCAATGTAGTGGTGGGAAACGACTCCAAGTGTCCAGCTGAAGGAACTGGAACCATCTCTTTTATCACTTCTCCAGGTGTTGAGAAAAAGTTATCCGATGTTCTCTATGTACCTACACTCAAAAGAAATTTGTTGTCAGTTTCTGCAATAACAGATCGTGGACTCGAAGTTCACTTCAATAAGAGTGGTGCGGAAATCATGGATTCATCAGGTAATGTTGTAGGTAAAGGCACACGACGGGATAACTTGTATGAGTTAAGTGCTTTAACTGCTACAGAAGATAAAGATGTAAGCAGGTTATGGCACCAACGATTTGGGCATCTCGGATTTGCAGTTTTGAAGGAGATGTAACGAACAGGGATGGTTGCTCATATGCCTGCATTTTCAGAGTTGCAGGAACCTTGTGAAGCTTGTATGATGGGCAAGCAACAACGAAAGGCATTTCCAAGAGAGACCAGCAATCGATCTCAAGCTCCTCTAGAGTTGGTACATGCTGATCTCTGCGGTAAAATGTCTACACCTGCTTTAGGAGGATCTTTCTACTTCTTGCTGTTAGTCGACGATTATAGTAGAAAGATGTGGGTTTATTTCATTCGAGAGAAGGCTGATGCTTTTGAAAAATTTAAAACGTGGCATAAGTATGTAGAAAATGAATCAGGAAGGAAATTAAAAAAATTTAGAACAGATAGAGGAGGTGAATTCTTGTCAACAGAATTCAACAATTACTGTAAGGAGCATGGTGTGAAAAGGCAACTTACCACAGCTCATACACCCCAACAAAATGGCGTTGTTGAGCGCAGGAACAGGACAGTAGTTGAAATGGCTCGTTGTATGTTGAAGGCTCAAGACATGCCTGATTCATTCTGGGCAGAAGCAGTCAATACAGCAGTCTACATCCTCAATCGAAGCTACACAAAAGCACTGCAGGGGATGACTCCTCAAGAAGCATATTCTGGTAAAAAGCCTTCAGTTTTGCATTTCAGAATTTTTGGTTGTTTCTGTTATGCACATATTCCTGATTCAACAAGATCAAAGTTGGATTCAAAAAGCAAAAAGTGTGTCTTCCTAGGATATAGTGAAGAGTCTAAAGCATACAGGTTATGGGATCCTGAGGCAAGGAAGATTTTTGTCAGCCGAGATGTGGTGTTTGATGAACGACCACACTTAGTAGAAGATAAAGGTAAATCTACTATCTCATCAAGCGGAGAAATATCTCACCTTGTGCCTATCAAAAGACAGGTTAAAGTTGAGGAGGAGGAAACATCTGATGGAGAAATTTCCTCAATAAAAAGCCAACCAGTTGTAGCTGCACAGCGTAAGCCACTACCGAAGTGGGCACAACAGCTCTTTGATGATCTTAATCCACATGTAGATGTACCAGAATCATCATCGGATGGATTACGAAGATCAAAGAGAATAGAGGAGCAAAGAAGAGCCTCAAAACACATTGTTAACATGGCTCTAATGGCAGATATCATGGGTTCGATAAAGGAACCTACCACCATTGAAGAAGCCATTGATGATCCAGATTGGAGAGCGGCAATGCAGTCTGAGTATGATAGTATACTCAAAAATGATACATGGGATCTAGTCGACTTGCCGCCAAAGAAGAAGGTAATAGGTACTAAATGGATTTGGAAAGCTAAGTATAAAGCTGATGGAACATTAGAAAAGTATAAGGCACGATTAGTTGCACAGGGTTTTTCACAGATTGAAGGATTTGATGTTCAAGAAACTTTTGCACCAACAGCACGCATGACAACTATTCAGACGGTACTTGCAGTAGCTGCACAAAAGTCTTGGCCTATTTTCCAGATGGATGTCAAATCTGCATTTTTGAATGGTCACCTCAAGGAGGAGGTATATGTATCTCAACCACCAGGTTTTGAGGTGCCCAATTCAGAAAATAAAGTTTGCAGGTTGAAGAAAGCTTTGTATGGACTTAAGCAAGCTCCACGGGCTTGGTACCAACGAATTGATCATTTTTTTCAAAAATATGGGTTTTGAAAGAAGTACTTCTGATGCTAACTTGTATGTAACGAAAAGGGATAGCAAGCTAGTTGTTGTCATTGTATATGTAGATGATTTGATCATTACAGGAGATCATCAGGAACTCATCAATCAAACTCGGATCAGCTTGGGAACTGAGTTTGAAATGACAGACTTAGGTCTACTCCATTTTTGTCTGGGAATTGAAGTATGGCAAAGGAAGGATGGCATTTTCATCTCACAACAAAAATATTCCAAAGAAATTCTCAAGGCATTTGGAATGATGGACTGCAAACCAACTAGCACACCTATGGAGGTAAATCATAAGCTATCTATGGATGATAACATGCCTGATGTAGATGCTAAGAAGTATAGGAAGCTCGTTGGAAGTCTTATTTTTCTGTGCAACACTAGACCAGACATTTGCTATGCTGTTGGAGTGTTAAGCAGGTTTTCCAACAAACCTAAGGAGAGTCACTGGAATGCTGGAATGCGAATTCTAAGGTACATTGCAGGAACCTTGGATTTTGGTATTTTGTATACCACAGGTGATACACTCCAAGGATATTGTGATTCAGATTGGGCTGGAGATTGTGATTCTAGAAAATCAGTTTCTGGATATTGTTTCTCACTTGGTTCAGGAATATTTTCTTGGGTAAGTAGGAAGCAACCAACTCTCGCACTCTCCTCCACTGAAGCAGAGTACAAAGCAGCTTGTTTTGCTTCTTGTGAGGCAGTCTGGTTAAGGAGAATTCTTGCAGATATAGGCTTTCCATCAAATATGCCAATTGTACTCAAGTGTGATAATCAAAGTTGTATGGCTATTGCAAAGAACCCAGTATTTCATGCTCGCACCAAGCACATAGAAGTACAGTACCATTACATTCGTGAGCTAATTGAAGATGAAATTGTGGAGCTAGAATATTGCCCAACAGAGGCAAATTGTGCTGACATATTCACTAAAGCACTTGGAAGAGAGAAGCTCAACAAGCATCTTCAACAGATGGGCATAGGACCGAGACCTACTTGATTTATCATCGGTAAACATTGAGGGGGGGTGTTAGTATATGATCAATGTCTACCCCTCATGATTGTATGCACATTTTGTAAGGCCGCCTTTATGAGGAGAAGCCAAGCATGCATTACCCAATTGATGGGAATCCCAACTTGAATGTTGGATGAAGGTCATATTGGACCATGTAAGATATTATAAGGAAAGGGAGTTATCAGGGTCCCCAATTGTGGGGTCCGGGGCAGTGGTGAGCAGCCCCGGCTGGGGGGTCCAAGGGGGCCAGCGGGCCCCCTGGCTGGGGGGTCCCAGGGGGCCAGCGGGCCCCCTGGTGGGGGTCCGGGGGCAGCGCCCCCTGGCGCGATGGTAAAGGGAATATTCCATGGAATATTCCCTGTCGGAGTCAGAAATCATTTATATTTGTTAGGTCGGTTCAACCAGTCTAAGCCGTGTATGGCAATTACGCGGGCGGTGGCCGCCCACGCTCTACCGCCCATGTATTGCCGTCCATGGCAGGCCACCCATGATCCTATATATACATGACTTCTGCACTACCTAAGACACCGAGTTGAGCCAGCATACCTCTACCTTGTATCTCCCTATCTAGAGTTGTCTAGATCACCATTTAAGCTCTACCTTGAGAGCGCACGGGTGGACAACGCCATCATCTTTGTACTTGCTGCTAGTAGAAAATTGTTGAGATTCTCCTATATCTGTTATCTTCTCTGCTATTGCTCCTGTGTTATATTGCGTAACTATTGTCTTACAACCCATACCAGTCAAACAAGTGGCTTTATTCCTAGAAGGATTGCTGAGTACAACGTTGAGATCATATGTGTACTTGAAAGATCCGAGGACCATAGAAGAGTGTGTACGCATGTGCATCGACATCGAGGATAACCTAAGGGAGGAATTAGAACTTTCAAAAATCTACAAAGATTCAGATAGTTCTACTAGCCTCTCTTCCTTGCAATCCACATCTATTGAGGAACTTGGTGAGAAAGTAGCTCAGAAACTAGGTGTCTCTAGCAAACAAATCCCAAGATTTTCCCCAGTTAAGCGGTGCTATACTTGTGGAGGTGACCATATGGCAAACCTATGTCCCATTATGGCTCAACCCCAAGTGAATCCCATTAGCCAATACTGCACCATAGAACGGAGATACACAAATCACACAGCATAAGATTGCCCATACAATAAGCACGCGGTTAGGCAAACCTACCCTCAGCCCTATCCACAACAGGGAAGATATCAGAACCAGTATCCACCACAACAGTATGCTAGGCCTCAACAAACCTACCAACCACAATATCAGGCCCAACAGAGACCTCAACCGATGCTAGCACAACAACCTCTTGCTCCAGCAAATGTGATCCCAGTAAAGTACGCAGCTACAGAAGAGAACCTGAATAGAGCCATAGTGCCAGTAACACCATTGCTTTCAGAAAGTGACCCCAATGACCATAGCTTTGATTCTACACATATTGATAGCCCCCAGGCTTACTACATGCAGTCTCCTGAACATGGGGAGTCATACTATAGTGAAGAACCGAGTGAACCTAGTTGGGATCCAGAGTATGCAAATATCATGTACACAAATCCCAACCCTAGACCTCAACCTAGGCAAGTAAGACCCCCATTCCCTTGAGGACCATGCTACAGATGTCAAGGAGATCATCTCATTCGTGATTGCCCCATGCCTGCCCCTACACAGCCTTAGTCAGTGACAATCCAAGGCATTTGTCAAGATTGGGGAAAAGAGCATCTCTTACGAGATTGCCCAAAGAATCCCAATAATATCCAAAAATCACTCCTATCAACGTTATTGGGTTAGTAGTTGACTCCACAGGAAGTGTCACATCCACTGCACCAGTTCAAGTGGTCACCAGAGCTCAGGCTTTGCAGTAGAACCAAGGTTTAAGCCAAGAAAAGAGCGCCGAGGTTAGTGAAACTGAGAGCATAACCAAGAAAAGGACTAAAGCCTGGAAAGATAGCCGAGAAAGGATGAAAAGACAATGGGCTAAGAACATGAGCAACTTAGAAGAAAGCATAAGAGAAACAAAAGCCAAAATTGTTGAGCTCACCTCTCAGACAAACTCTCACATACCACAACCACCTTCATCCCTATCACCATCTAATCCACCATCTTTCAACCCACCTCAGACAATTCCACCACCCCCTAGAGTAGGATTAGTGTTAGCCGACCCCACTCTTGAGTACATAGACATGATGCTTAAGGCATATCAGGCCAGAATCCAAGAAGGGCCAAATGTGACGGATCATGACAAGTGCTACCCTAGAGCTGACCTAGAGATAGAAAGAACCAAGCTTTGTGCGAAAATGGTAGCAGTGGCTCAGACCATGTTTGAAGCCAGTCGCCTCTTCAACTACCCTTGCTCAGCTAAGGCACAATTACACTTGGATGGACTGTTGGAGATGTTGGAGAGCATAATTGCAAGATCTGCCAAGGAAGGAAATTCCCAAGGAAGAGCCCATCATTTATCTACATCCAAAAAAGAGTTGAAAAGCACACCTGGAAATGGATTTCCTTACACAAAGTACAACAACATATTCGTGGATTTGGAGAGGCTTCAACAGGCAATGGTTCGATTTTACAAATCTACTATACCAGGTATGTCCACTATTCTTACCTTGATATACATTTTATTTTGATGTTATAAAAATTTTGGTAATTTATGCAGATTGTAATACCAAATTAAAGTTTATATTGAAGTTAGATGAATGCCAGATCATAAGGGGATGACGAATGGAGAGATTGAGTTTGACGCTCATGAATGAAGCTATGACAAATGCCATATCTGATGAAAGTAGTAACTCTAGATCTAACTCTACATATAGTGTTCAATCTGAGAAAGAAATATGGTGGTTAGGTGCTATTGAAGTACCTAAAGAATCCAATGATGTTCTTTCATGGATTTTTAGTAGGACCCCATGGATCACTAAAGTAATAGTTTCTCAAATTCATGGTGCAAAGCTCCACATAGAAAACTTTGGTGATTTTGAGATAGATTGGCACTTGGGTGGGGATTTAAAAACTATCAAATGCATGTTAGGTTGCAAGCAAGGTGCATCTGCTCGTTATCCATGTCCATTTTGTACCTGAGGCTATAAATTAACAAAGGGACAACAAAAAATACTATCTAGCTTAGATGAATACATAGATGCACCTACTTCCACGGAATGGGATAGACCTTTGTTAAGGTGTCCAATGTTAGAAATACCTAACCGTGACACATTAGATAAAGATTGGAATCCCATTATTCCATTTCCATTAGTTAATGTTCACTTTTGCACATTGCATGCTTTCATGAGAATATTTGATAGATTATTGAAGCTCCACATAGAATATGCATTTTCCATGAAGCCAATTGATAAATCTGTACAAGCCATCAAAAAATTGGAAGAGTTTCTTAGGCAAGAAAATTTTTCAAAAGAGGTGTGAGCCCTAAGAAAAATGAATGCAGGGAGCTATGGAAAGACTTGTGCATGATCACCACTGATAATGATTCTCAAATTGACTTTAGTAATAGGCGAAAGAAGGTTTGGTCATGCTTAGATAAATTGGTAGGCTTAATGAGTCTTAATAGCTCCAACAAAATGACCCTCAGTTGTTTCAAGATACATTAATGGAGTTTGCAAAGTGTTTCATCCTATCTTGGGGAGAGAGCAATATTACACATTACATTGTAAGTTTTCTTATTTTTTCAATTTTCTTGTTGATAAGATTGTGTTATATGTACTTATACCATTTCAGCATATTTTATTTGCACATGGAACATTTTTTATGCATCGATATGGTTCGTTGGAGATCTTTAGTACACAAGGAATGGAGAAGTCACATTACAAGGCTAGAGCAGTTTACTTCAAGAACACACGACATGGTGGTGGTGCAATGCAATCAAACTATATGGAAGAGATGTTTAATTGGTTTTATCGTAGTGCATTTCAAGGACATATGCAATGGAACGAGCCAAGGAGTCAAAAATTGCAAAACTTGCAAGAATTAATCAACACAACTTAGCTAGTGAAAATGGAAGTCATCATTGGGACCGTTACGTCATGCTCAATGGCGGGCTACAAGAACACGACAGGGTTCATCATGGAAGTGAAGTCATTTAACACATTCATGGCATTTTTTGAATAATTGATAAGGTTTGCTACACACTAATCTCTTGTTTGCAATTTTTTAAGGTAATTTTTAATTTTTTAACTATTTTTTGTCCATTCAGATGTGAACAAAACCTTTTTAAGTGAAACATTATAAAAGGAGACTCATTGTCTCATTTTAACATTCTAGCACTATAGAGGATGGCACGAACAAAGCAAATTGCAAGGAAGGATCCCATTAACTTTCCTACCTATGTGCAAGGCACTCAGAAGCCACCATGGATGAGTCACCACAAAAGGCGACGTAGTGTCTCGCGCTCTACATCCCATCCCGAAACAGGTGGTGGTCATACATTTGGGAGTGAACAATTGCATGAACAAGTAGAACATGGGCAATCCAGGGAAGAGGCCGTAAATCAACCCCAATCACCACCATCATCATATGATGAGCCTCCATCAACAAAGAGACCAACAAAGACAAGGGTGAAGGAGCGTGCTCACAGACAGGTAGTTTCTGATGATGATTTTGATGAATCGCATGAGGATGTGTCTCAAAAACATTCAGAATCAAGTGAGGAGAGTCAAACATTGCCACCATGGGTTAACCAAGAAATACCTACAAATCATAGGGTTATTGTAGCGGAAAAGACTCTACCAACAAATCAGGGGGCCATACCAAATGATCAAGAGAGGGAGCAAAGCTAGCAACAACATCTTGAACAAGGAGAAAGCTCAAGACGCGTGCAACGTAAGAAGAAAGTCTTTCAACCCCATCGTAGACCACCCCAACCAAGACCACAGGAAAATGCCCCATGAAGACCACCACCACCACAAGCTAGAGCACCACAAGAAGAAGAGGATATACGAAGGCATTTGTAGAGATAAGGCACTATCAAAAGACAGTCGAGCTTCTGATACCTAGAAGACCCTTTGCAAGGGTGGTTAAAGAAGAGTTACAAAGGTATTGTGCAGGGTTAAGGATCCAAGCTCTAGCTTTTGAAGCTTTACAAGAGGCAGCTGAAGCATATTTGATATCAATGCTCGAGGATTCCAACCTGTGTGCCATCCATGCTAAGCGAGTCACTATACAACCGAAGGACATACAGTTAGCTAGGAGAAACTTCTCCTCTATTCTCTTTATAATCTCATTATTTAGAATGAAACATGAGCAGTCATTATACATTTCCATGTGTTTTCTTGTGATAATCTCTCATATATCAGTGATTGTTTTCTTATCTTCTATTTTGATCATTGTATATTGATTGAATGCTAAAACCATGCCCTGCCACAGAAACGTGTGAGAAGGCCCTGCAAACGTTTTGCAGAGCCTTCTCCCGTGTTTCTGTGGCACGGATTATATCTTTGTAAAAAAGCACTATTTCCACATGAAGGATCATGAAGAGTAAAACTAGTTCATGAGGAGTGAACATGGACAAATTTTGACCTCCCTATACCTTGCACTATGAATTTCCAAATACATACATGAAAAACACATCTTTGAAACATATGAGCACATCATTTTGAAACTTAGAACATTTGCATTCTTGAAAACATCCATTTAGAGTAGTTTTACTCTCATGTAAGGTCATCTAGGGCATTGGGAGGCCAAATAAAGCCCTGCCATAGAAACGCGGGAGAAGGCCTTACAAACGTTTTGTAGGGCCTTCTCCCGCGTTTCTGTGGCAGGGCTTTATTTGGCCTCCCATTGCCCTACATGACCTTAAATGAGAGTAAAGAAGTCATGCTCAATACATTACATGCAAGTCCAAAAGAATTTTAGATAATATACTAAAAAAGAAAGACTTGAGAGAATTGTAAATAAACAAAGTGAAATTTTGATATTAATTCAAATGTTTACATCAATTGGCTTTGAGTTTCTCAATGACTCTCTTTCGACGCTCCAAAGCCATGGGTAGTGTTACCGTTAGTGTCCATGTGAAAGACCAAATGGCCACCGGACACTTCTTTGTATATGTTCTTTAATAAAACATATAGTGGCCTCGTCAGTCACGGACTGTAAGTTCGACCGCATTTGTAAGACCTAAGAAGTTTGTCTTCGTGCCTCCTGTGTATTTTGTTTTCTCCGTATTCTACGGCCTCTGCATGGAGTACTGTATGCGGCCTCAGGAGCTCGGTTTTCTAATCCGAGCATATCGTCGTGAAGGTCTCAAGGAGGAGAGCGCGCTGTGGTGCATCGCTATTGAAACACTACACTGGTATCAGAGCAGTTCGAGGCAAAAGCTTTGTTGCTTTTGTGCGAGCGAAGCGAGCCCCTCCCCCCCAGGCTTACGACTAAGGCGGCGACCAAGGCATAGACGTTGGCATACCTTGTCATCCGAGTCACCGAAGTCACCGTTGGCGCCGTTGGCTGCGCGCGAGGGAGGACCTCAACGATCAAGGAATATAGAGGTTCCCAGTACTTCCCGAGAGGTCACCCATCCCAGTATTGTTCCCCCCAAAGCTCGCTTAACCGTGGCAATCTCTTGCCACTAAGCTACACTCTTGTGGTGTTTGAAGAAGGGGAAAGACTAAGGTTGACATTAGCTTGAACAAGTTTTGGTCCCTCAAAGCTTCATTTCTGCTTTCAAAGCCTATTTTTGAAGAAATTTTGGGGTGTTTTTTGGAGCCATTTCGGAGTACTTTCGCACATAGTTCTCTCCACACAAGTCCAAGAACATCAAGAAGAGTGTTCCTTGTACTTCTCAGACAATAAATATCAACCTTTGGGGCTGTATTTTCAGCCACACTCGTAAAACTACAGGTTTCTCGAGGGGTTTTCAGTTTTGGTGGGAGCAGTCGCTGCAAATTTATGCAGGTTTTTAAAGCCTAAAACATCAGAGTTGACAGACACTTGTAGGTGTTATTGGCTAGTTTTTGGGCTGTGTATTCAGCCTTTTAGTGTCATTTTACTGCATATATTGAGCACATACACACCATGTACGCTTCTGTGGATACTACTTATGTACGTCCATGTGGTCATTGATATAGCGGTTATGTTCTTTGCATAAAGCCTTTTACGTTTTGATAAAGAGGGTCGTGGTGAGGTTTTTCTTAACTGGGAGACACCCAGATGTCGGGGTCTCTTCGGTGATGCAGGTGGAAGACTTACCCAGCCTCGCCATAGGAGATGTATGATAGTTGTTCATAGGTGCTCGATAAGCCTAGTTGGCTTCTATTGGGTAACTAATTATATGCAGTGGAGTTAGTGATTCACTATGCAGGTAGACATGTCAGTACTTGCAGTTTTATGATACTTTGACACTGGTCATATGCTAATTTTGCAGAGGATACTCTGGCAAAATTTTTCCAAATTTCTGGTTTAGTCAACTATACAGTGGTCAATTTACTCCTTGATACACTTATTTGTTGGTGTTTGGACTCTTCTAGCTCCATTATCATTCTATTCAGTTCTCTACGATCATGGCATCAGAGGTCTCGGACACATCCGGTGGATCAGGGTCTAGTGCTAGTGTTCCGAGGAGGAGCTATAACTTGCAGGGCAAAGACCATTTTGAGATCCGAAAATTTGATGGCACAAACTTTGCTCTATGGAAGAATCATATTAAAGATGTGCTGATTCAAAGGAGGCAATGGAAGCCAGTAAATGGGATTTCAAAGAAGCCTGCTGACATGGATGAAGATGATTGGGATGAGTTAGATGAAATGGCCAGGTCTACCATTCGCTTGCACTTGGCAGATAATGTTTACTTTACAGTATTAGACTGTGAAAGTGCAGAGGAGCTTTGGAAGAAGTTATGCAATACATATGAAAAAGAGACGGCATCAAATAAAGTGTATCTGATGAGAAAATTATATGACCTTCGTATAAAGGACACAGATAGTGTTGTTGCTCATCTAAATGAGTTTTGATTGTATTTTCTCCCAGTTACAGGCTCAGAAAATGGATATGGATAATGAAATGAAAGCAGTATTGCTGTTATGCACCCTGCCATCATCATGGGATACGTTTTGCACGGCTATTAGTAACAGTGCACCTGGTGGTAAACTCGTCTATGATGACATATGTGGAGCACTCTTGAGTGAGGAGATTTGTAGAAAATCTATGGTTGGCACTTAGAGTGGAGATGCATATAATGTTCGTGATTCTTACCAAGGAAAGAATCAACAACGTGGCAGGAGCAAGAACAAGGAAAAGAATGGTCAACGGAATAAGAGTAGAAGTAAATCAAGGAAGAGGGATATCGAATGCCATTATTGTGATAAGAAAGGACACATGAAGAAAGATTGTTATGCATTAAAGAATGCTAAAGGTAAAGGACAGAATGTTGATGGGCATGTTAAACAGTTACCTGCACCATCTACTTCGACTGTGAAGATTGAAGAAATTAATGCTATTTCTGATGATGCTGATGTGTTGACACTTGATAGTATTGTGCCATCTGAGGCACTTATGGCTGATTCTCTTTCCGACACCTGGCTGCTAGATTCTGGTGCTTCTTTCCATGTGACACCACATAGAGAATGGTTCTCTAATTATGCAGCAAAGTCTCTTGGTACCGTGAGACTTGGTGACTCTTACCAGTGTGATGTTGTGGGGATTGGAGATGTGGTTGTGCAGTTCATTGATGGTTCAAAATTTACTATGCATAATGTACGCCATGTACCTTAGTTATCACGCAGTTTGATGTCAGTTGGTCAACTTGATGACCTTGGTTACAAGGTGGTCCTCTATGCTCAGTCGTTTCGTATATCAAAGGGCAATATGGTTATTGCAAAAGGAAGCAAAGTTGGCTCACTTTATCCTTTATTTGTATGACAGAAAGAACACTTGTTAGCTGTTACTGAACAACCTATGGCTTGTATTTGGCATGGTTGTTTGGGCCATATATCTCGTAGTGGAATGGAAAATCTTTCTCATTCTGGCTACTTACCTGTGTTATCTTTCTCTGATTTTTCATTTTGTGAGCATTGTCAATATGGAAAGCAAACCAGAAATGTGCATAGAATGCACATTGACTCTTCAATTTAGCCTTTAGATCTTGTTCATACAGATGTGTGTGGTCCTATGCCCACTAGGTCCTTAGGTGGTTCTCTTTACTTTGTCACTTTCATAGATGATGCTACTAGAAAAGTTTGGGTATATCCTATCAAATCAAAGGATGATGTATTCCCTACTTTCAGAAAATGGCTTGCTTCAGTTGAGACTGAAAAAGGAACTAAGCTTAAGGCTTTACGTTCAGATAATGGGGGTGAGTATACCTCACATGAATTCAGCCTTTTCTGTCAGTCTAGAGGGATTCGTAGAGAGTTTATAGCTCCTTATACCCCAGTACAAAATGGTGTAGCTGAGAGGATGAATAGAACTATTCAAGATAGAGTAGTCTCTATGTTGCATCATGCAAACCTCTCACAAGGTTTTTGGGCAGAAGCAGTATTGACTGCAGTTCATGTGATTAACCTTTCACCTAGTACTGCAAAAGGTCTGAAAGTGGCACAAGAGTTATGGACAGGGAGACCACCATATTATGATCATCTTCGAGTTTTTGGGTGTGAAGCATATGTTCATATACCCAAGAATCTTAGACAAAAGTTGGACCATAAGTCAAAGAAATGCATTTTTCTTGGATATGATCGAGAAGGACAATTTGGATATCGCTTATGGGATCCTGAAACACGGTCAGTGATCAGAAGTAGTGATGTCATTTTTAATGAGTCTAAGATGCATAAACAACCCATTAAGGAAGTTGAACTGAGAAGAGTGGTGTTTGAGGATACTAGTCCTCCGGTTAGCATGCATAAAAATGTTGCACATAGGGATGTTCAAGAGAATGTCCATTACGATCAGTCTGCACATGTTCCTGTTCAGCAACCATTGAGACGTTCTGCACGTGTCTCATATCCACCTGATAGATATGTTCCAGGTTTAGATTTTGTTATGCTAACAGATGCCGGTGAGCCTTCTTGCTACAAAGAGGCTATGCAGACAGAGGATCATTTCAAGTGGGAGCGTGCCATGAAGAGTGAGTTGGATTCTATTCACAAGAATGGTACTTGGGACTTAGTACCTTTGCCAAAGGGCAGGAAAGCTTTACCATGTAAATGGGTATATAAGCTGAAATTCACATCAGATAGTGCTTCTCCAAAATATAAAGCACGACTTGTTGCAAAGGGTTTTAAGCAACAACATGGTGTTGATTTTGAGGAAATCTTCTCTCCAGTGGTCAAGATGACTACTTTGCGCATGTTGCTTGGATTCGTTGCAGTGGAGGACTTAGAGATAGTCCAAATGGATGTAAAAACAGCTTTCTTGCATGGAGATCTATATGGAACAACCAGAGGGTTATGTAGTTCCTGGCAAGGAAAGTCTAGTTTGTAAGCTCAAGAAGAGCTTGTATGGACTTAAACAGTCTCCTAGACAATGGTACCAAAAGTTTGATGCTTTTATGAAGTCCCAAGGCTATTCTCGGAGCAATGAGGATCATTGTCTCTACACAAAGAGATGTTCTGATGGCAGCTTGATATGCTTGATACTTTACGTCGATGATATGTTGATTGCTGGGAAGTCCTCTTATGATTTGTCACTTCTCAAAAAGAATTTGAGTCACACATTTGATATGAAGGATTTGGGGGATGCCAAACATATTCTTGGCATGCGCATTACTCATTATAGGGGTAAAAGATGCATATACTTGTCTCAATGTGAGTACATATCCAAAGTACTTCACCGATTCAATATGCAGGGTGGAAAGGCATTTGAGTACACCTTTACCCACATATGTGAAATTGAGCAAGGATGACTGCCCCAAATCAGATGAGGAAAAGGAATTCATGACCAAAATTCCCTATCAGTCTGCTGTTGGTAGTCTCATGTATGCTATGGTAGCTACGAGACCAGACATTGCATTTGCAGTGGGAGTTGTGAGCAGATATATGTCTAATCCTGGCAAGAAACATTGGGAAGCAGTCAAAATGATTTTGAGATATCTGAGTGGCACTAAGGACAAGTGTCTATGCTTAGGTAGAGGGAAAGCATCCATTATTGGTTACACAGATTCTGACTATGCTGGTTGTGTAGACAATCGTAAGTCTACATCAGGGTACATTTTTCATTTTGCTGGAGGTGCTATCTCTTGGAGATCTCGTCTTCAAGAATGTACAATTGTTTCTACCACAGAAGCAGAGTATGTTGCAGCAAGTGAGGCATGTAAGGAAGCATTGTGGCTCTCTCATCTTGCTTGTGATATGGGTTTACCTCAGCATGTACCTCACTTGCTCAGTGATAGTCAGAGTGCCACTGCTTTGGCTAAGAATCCGGTCTATCATGCAAAGACCAAGCATATTGAGGTGAGGTATCACTTCATTAGAGATTGCTTAGCCACTGAGAACATTATTCTTGAGAAGGTTCACACTCGAGATAATGCTGCAGATGCTTTGACTAAAGCTCTACCACATGATAGCTTTCGACACTGTTGTCACTTGATGGAGGTTACTTGATTCTTGATCTTATGCAGTCACTTGTATATTGTGTAACATGCCCATCAGGTGGGAGGTATAGTTTGTATACTTACACTCAGGTATCCTTTATCATTCTTTATTTTTCTCCCATAGTTATTCTAGCCATATTGGCCTTTAGTGGGAGATTGTTACCGTTAGTGTCCATGTGAAAGGCCAAATGGCCACCGGACACTTCTTTGTATATGTTCTTTAATAAAACATATAGTGGCCTGGTCAGTCACGGACTGTAAGTTCGACCGCATTTGTAAGACCTAAGAAGTCTATCTTCGTGCCTCCTGTGTACTGTGTATTCTACGTATTCTACAGCCTCTGCGCGGAGTACTGTATGCGGCCTCAAGAGCTCGGTTTTCTAATCCAAGCATATCATCGTGGAGCTCTCGAGGAGGAGAGTGCGCTGTGGTGCATCGCTGTTGAAACACTATAGGTAGGGTGTAAGTCAAAATTGAGGTTTCTATTTCATCAACATTTCTAACTCTTAGACCTAGAGATATACCTATTTGACCTAAGAACTTTCCACAAAAGTTGGAACCTAAGGTTGTAGTTACAAGGGATTTCTTAACTAAAAAGATACAATTACTCCCCTGCGTAATGGTTGATAAACAAAGCAATTTACATAAGGCCTTTAGACACCATGTCATGAAGTGGCCCTGGAGACTGAACTCTTTATGGATAATTACAAAATGTTCGTTGGGAAGTTTCCCAATGTAGTTTGCAAGGGATGAACCACCTCCACGAGCCACTCGATCACCTCCACTCCTTGCTGCAAACTTGTCGACTTCAATCACCTCCTACACAAAGTTTTATGATTAGTAGCTGCATGTGTTTGTAAGAATGAATGACATGAATTGAAGATACTTACATCTTGAACTCTATCTTCTTCTTCTCCTCTCTCTTGAAGATGTAAATTAATAATGGAGTGGGACATCCCACTCTGCTCGATTACTGGTGAGCTGGGAACTTCTGATTCCAATATCCTTTCTTGTGCATTACTAAATTGTTCTTCTGTGATATCTTGATGTTCACTTGTAAGTATGTCATTGCAAACCAATTTTATTGTGTCGGCCACTGAGTCACCAAATGGCAAACACTTTTTCTTCAACAAGTCAGACGTACTTTCCAAAGGACACTCTGACAAAGTACAAAACAAACTTAGGCATTCATCCAGTTGTAGCCCAAATGCCTTCTCTACATCATGTAAAAACAAATATTATTGTCCCTCGACAAGAACCACTGAAAAAGTTTCAATCTCCACCTCTGGAATAGTTCTGGCTCCGAAGAGGTGGATGGCTTAGGCACTTCTTTCAACTTATCGTCGACACCAAGAGGATAAGTTTTCTCAATAGCTTCTCTCTCTAATAGGAGATTCAAGGGTTCTTGAGGTGGTTCCTTTTTATCATCGACAAAACCACCTGTAAGAAGATGAGGGATCTCATGAGGAATTGGTTCTGGTTCCGCATTCACAAAGAAAATTGTGGCAGCAATGAATGAAAGATATTTTGCACCCATCTTGCATTTCCTATTCAATCTGCTTATAAGTGGCACAGTTTCATCAAGAAGGTGCCCTGCTTCCTCTGCAATTACCTCGAACCGTTTCAATCGTTTTGCAAATGCCTCATCACCTTTGTGAATGTAGGTGAGAAGGTCACATGGAACCTAGGTTCCATCATACGGTGGTATTTTGATGGAGAAACGCAATATATGAACTTGCATATATTGAAGTAGCTCCTCCAAAGCATCGGCATTCATTTGCACGGTTCCATGGAGGTTAGGAACCTTGGAGAGAAGATCATATAGGTCATGTTGACCTTTATAATCTGAATCCTCCAAAAATTCTAGGAACTTGTGGCATGCGCTCTTAGTAGGTATAGAGGTGGAAGCCATAGCTTGCAAATGCGGACTGCTCTATCACTCAATGTAGTTGCAAAAGTGAGAAATGAGGAGAGAGGATTCCTATTTATAACTTTTCTAGAATTTTTAAGTGATGGTCCCACTTTCTTATAGAAGTTACTTTTCCTTAAATTAAAACATAAGAGTCTTGGAAAGGAAAACTTTGACATTTGAGATCACATCAAAGAAAATAAACAATAAGAATGCTCTTTCAAGAAAAACCTTGAGAATGTACAGATACAAGTAGAATGTGGCCAAAATATCCTTGAAGCAATTGTGAAAATTTTTTCATTGCAAAAATAGGTTTGTTTATAGGTTTCACAGTATCTTTACAAAAAAGAGCTATGATAATGAAATTTCAGTTCCATCCATGCTCCAAGCTACAAGAACCTTGATTTTGTGTTCCAATCTCTTTCCAATCTGTGGACAATTCATAAAAGAGTAAAACATTTTCAAATCATGAACAATAGTGATAGAATAAGATATATATATATATATATATCTATCTATATGTATATATGGAATACAACTCTTACCTTGTTCCCTCGTATTCGAAATTTGAAATCATGAAGATCATCATATACCATGATAAGTAAGTGCTCTCTCAAGTTGGCCAAGTTCCAATGTTGATTAACTAAAACCACCTCCATATCATTGTTTGGTAACTTCACATTAATTTCAAATGAAGCTAAAGATCCCTCTGAGCTTTGCAAAGGTATCCACTCTCCTAGTTTACACATCCAACGACCATAATAAAATCTAATGGCTTTGTAGTGCGATGTTTTAAATAGCGAGACCCTATACCTGTGTCACCAATTCTACAACGATATCTATCCCCTTTTGACAATCCTTCTACATAACCCCAGTTTTCCCCTAAGAATCCTTCTACTACTTTGTATGTAATATCTTTACATAGGAACATTGTAGGAGTTTCTACAAAAGGAATGCCTTGAAATATGAAAACAAAGCAATAAATTGGTAGAGTCCAATGAAGACCTATTGATCTAGACACTCACGTGAATTTCAAAGAGTTATGTATGTCCATCACCATCTTACGCTTGAAAGATGATATGGACCAAAAATCAGGATTTGGCCACTCTAAACTAAGAAGAGAATCAACTTTGATAATCTCCAACCTTCCATATTCACCATCTGTGGAAGGAACAATGTACTTGTGAGTATAAAAGAAGATCCTTTCACGAATAAGTTTAGCAGGAGGTACATCTAGAAACACAAATGCCCCAATGTCTGCATGTAATGCTTTGAAAGTTCCTGTAAGACTATGAAGTGGTTGCTCTTCCACTAAACTAGAAGGAAATATGACTGCAGCAATGAAAAACATATGAGATGAGTAATTAAGACATTTAACACCATGAAGCATTGAAAAAATAGAAATACTCACAATGGATTGGATATCTAATTCTATTGGAGTTTTCTAACTTCATGGTTGAAACTGTGAAGACATGTTGTACAATAGCAACCATCCCACCATGTGTTTGCTGCTTGAAGCCTAAGAGCTTACCTTTCCAATGAAGATCCAAATTTCCATGATCTCGAACACGATGAGGACCAAGTTCAGATGGCTGCATGTACACCCATGCACCTTTGCAAAACTCTTGTGGTAGCCAACTTCCTTCCATTGTTTTGATGTTGTGGCATGTCATTGTGTGAACATCTTTTGGTCTCCTACGAGCTCTAGAGCTTTCCATGGGGGTAAGAGTTGTTGGCATTGCTGCAGAAGTTGGGAGAATGGTAAGAGGAGAAACAATGCTTCTGTTGTATGGTATGGAGGGAATAGAGGTGAAAAATATGACTTTTTAGGTTTTGGGTATGAAAATGGGAGTTTGAACAAGGAAAGTAGAGTTTTTTGAGTTATTTTGAAAAAAGTCACTTTTTTAGCTCAAAAACATGCACGGATTTTGAATAAGAAATCAAAAATAGCACTTTTGACCCTAAAAAGTGATATGGAGGTCATTTGATGGTATTATGATGATTTTTACAACTTTTTAAAAATTTTGAATTTTTGGGCCCAGCCTGATTACGAGATTTCTTCTCTCTCTAGAAGACAACCTTGAACATAGAGGAATCTTGTCCCCTCTTCCCCCTTCAGCTTAGTATTTTATAGGGTATAGACTGTGGCCACCACCCTCTTCTGATTGGCCCATCACTAATCACTCCTTAAGCTAAAAGGCCCATCCAGGGTTCAACTTTTTTCCTAATGCTAAGTAGGATGAAAAATCATCCATGAAAATCCACAAGGCCTCTGAAAGTAAGGGTCAAAAAACAAGGTTCATATTCTTATTGAAGGTGGCTAGGCATTTCTGAGTCCAAAACGCATCTTGACATAAAAATATGTGCCCCAAGGAGTAATGAAGGTTGTCTATTCCCTATTCCATGAGTGGAGGGATATTTGATTATATCCATTGAATCCATCCATGAAGTTGTACAATGTATGTCCAACCAACTTCTATAACTTTCTCTACAAAAGGCACAGGAAATCTATCAAGAATTGTTACCTTATTATGACTTCTCTCGTACAATTCAAATGAAAAATTGATACCTATTATCTTCGATCATCACATGTTGAACTTGATATCTCAACAATTTCTAAAAGATAGAATAGATCCCCCATGGAAATGGTGAGGTGTATGGTCAAAGGTCTTGGCCTACCACACAACTTTTGTTTTGAGGCTATTATGTGTGCAGTATATATAGCTAATAGGTGTCCCACCAAAGAACTATGATCGATCTCTCCATATGTGGCTTGGCATCATCCCAAGCCATCGTTTCTCATTCGCATGTCTTTGGTTGTCTGGCATATTCATTAGAGCCTAATATTTTTCTTGGGTATACTTATGAGAGAAAAGGTTGGTGACCCTATCCAACGTTACTTTCATGTACGAAGGAGACAACAATTTAGTTCTAAAGTTCTCTATGATAATTTTCTACCTCTTTTCACTTGTAAACAATCAAGTGATGGTTTGAATGAGGCAATTTCATGGCCTTATAGGTCTGAATAAATGGTGTTGATCATTCCATTTCTAATGCATATTTACATTATGCACATGTTGATGAGAGGGATGACATAGGAGAGGCAAAAACTATGCCTAAATGGTTGTTGTAGACTTCGAGAAACAAAAAATTAGATGCACCTTTGTCATACCATACCCACTCATGCTCTAGTGCTTGCTTGCTTTGCATGAGATTTTTTTGCAGTGTTTGTCTCTAGTCTTTGTGATGTGAATGAGCGTGTTTCTTTTGATGAAGCAAAAAATTAAAAAAAGATGGATGGCTGCTATACAATTAATATAATATGATGCTATTATAAAGAATGGTACTTGATCTTTATGTGATTTTCCTCTGCGCAAAGAGGCCATTGGCACGAAAAGGGTATACAAATTGAAGTGTAAGCCTGATCGAAAATTTTACAGATATAAGACTAGGCTTTTTACAAAAGGTTATGCTCAAGAGAGGGCAATTGATTTTGATAAAGCCTTTGCTCCCACATGTTCAATGACTATTGTTTGTAGCATTTCTTTCACTTGAATCTCATCATGGCTAGAATGTACATCAAGTGGAAATTAAAACTTCATTTTTGAATGGTCATTAAAATAAAAAAGTGTAGGTATTTCAGCGATGGGCGATGACTAATTGTGCATGAAAGACTTGGAGGGCTGTAGAGCGACGGTGTTCCATAGCCAGAGCTTTAGAAGCGCTCTACATTTAGAGTTTTAAGATTATAAAAAGGAGTTGTTTCTTCTCGAAGAAATCAGATAGGGAGGGTACATGCAAATTTTTTTGGGTGGCCGGATTTCACTTTTTGGGTCACCAAACGGAGATTAGGGGCACATGCAACATAGATCTGGTGAACTCCGATTGTCGGAATTATAGACACATGCATAAGGGTCACCCGACTTTCGATGGCCAGAATTAAGGGCACATGTCAACCCAACTATTCACCAATACCTATCAACTTTGGTAACTTAAAATTCTGTAGACCAAGTAAATCAAAAGCATAAGGTAAACATAACAAAATTCTGAACAATGCTTGGATATGAGTTTAAGTCCTCAAAATTTGTAAATAGAAGTGTAAACATCAAAATTAAATCCCATGTCTTTTCGGCAGCCTAGAAAAAATCATGGTTATTAATGTGCCTATGAATTTCATTGTGTTTACATGTGTGTGACTTTAATAAAATCACCATTTGTGTTTCAAGTATAAAAATGTGATACTTCATCAATCGGTAGGTCAAGTTAAAGGCGTACATTCACTAAAGATGAGCCATATAAGTTAATAATAACAAATATATATAATTCCATATTGATTGGAAGATCACTTAAAATCGAAAAGTTTAATTATTGTTTTTCAAGGCTTTAAAATGACGTGATGTTTGTGTAGTAATTGATAACTAAGTATGTAATACAGAAAATTATGTATTATTTGAAATTAAAATGGTAGATGTTTCTTGACCTCATGACAAGCAAAAAATATGTTTTAAACGCAAAATCATATGTTTTAAACACAGGATCTATCGCTTACAATTTTAGGAGCTAATAAGACAACCTACAAATCTATTTTCATGAGAAACATATGCCGAAAGTGCTATGCATATCCATTCGATTAATCTTCTTAATCTTTTGACTGCGATTGTACATGACTATGAATGTACATTTCTGCTATGATACATTACATGTATCCATCATTATAAAAAAATGAAAAAGATTCGTAGCCTTGTATTGCACCTTGCATCATCACACATGATTGTGACGGTGATTGTGCTATGATACATACATAACTGGGCTGCAGGAGGATACGCCACACCAGTGCCTTCTACTCATCGATATGCAATATACAAAATGATCATGGCAAGCACCAACCTAGATTAAGAAAGATATTTTTTTGTCCATTGGGGCGCCAGTCCGTTCGGGTCACCCAATGGCTAACCTTCCATGTCAGATTACAAAGTTACACGTCTATTGTACTTCGGGTGGTCGGAGGCAGCATGTGCGCCCCTAAGAGATGTTTATATGCTTTTGGATTTATGGATGAACGCTGAAGTGCTGAAAGTTTTTGGCTTCTGGGACGGAACAAGATAGAGAGTCTACTAACGCTGAAGACTGCGGTGTTCTCAGATGCTGAAGCACGAGTGATATTGTCACTATATGCTGCAAGAAGCAGACTATCATTGAACCATTGCTGTATCTCCATCTCTATTTGATGCTCTGATTTCATTGTTTTCTGACGAGCTAACTCCGATAGCTATGCTGAAGGCGTGCGCCAAATTCACACTATAGCTCTGACTGAAGACTTTTGTTACATCGGATCTATCTACTATTCTGCGAGAACTTCCGAAATTCTCTGATGTCGAGCTTACGCTGATGCGCTACTTAATGTCAATTACAAAACTTTTGAATATGACCTTTGCTTGTATATCTCATCGTAATGTGAACTCTGTGTCCGAGGTTACTGGTTGAGTGAATGATTTCAGACTACGGTGATAACGGTCTTCTTTTTTTGCAAAAGGAGAAGCGCAATTCATCGTCTGTTTTCTGTCTGTTTGATTTGAATTACTTGTAATTGCTATACCGATTGATATCGGTTGAAGCAGAAATTTGTTGTACAGCTGAATAAATTCTGTCCATACGAATCGCCATTCTTGACTTCTGACGCTGTTCCATCCGATAAATGATTGCGAGTACAGAAGTGACTTATATGTTGATTACTTGAGCTTTGCAATCATCTAGGTGTTGAACACTACACGCAACTGCGAACGTGTTCTGTGAACATTTATATGTCTCACGGCTGAGTATTGTAATACTGTAAAATGGATAAACATGTTCACTGAAGCTACATTCGTTTATGGCGTTCAATTTCAGAACTGTTTCTGTTTAGCTAAATTAATCAGCAGTTCTTGGCAAGGAAGCAATTGCTCTGCAGACGAGAACCGGAAGACATACGAAGATCTCTGGAGGGTGGTGGAAGATGATATTTGTTTGAAGGAATTCGCATTTTAATGCAGAGATGATATGCGCGCAATTTGCTTTTGAGGGTTAGAGCTAACGAAGCAGAAATTCCTCAGAAAATAGCTACTTTGAGATCAGAGAGGTTACCTGAGGAATGAGTTTATTGTTTTTTTTCTATCCGTGATTTTCTGTGTGGTTTTAAGGCGCACATGCGGAGGCCGTCGTATGCTTGCATTATACAACAATCTGATCATCTATTTTGATAGTTTAGCTTTGTGACCATGATAGATAGCACACTTCGATATTTGTGTTCAATTTAACTATGCAGAGTTTGAGAAAAAGAGTGGTATGGATCATATTTGTTATCAGTGCATGTTTGTTTTGAGTTCGTGATTTGTGTTCAATGGTAATATGCGCAGTTTGAGAAAAATATTGGTATGGATTATATTTGTTATGAATGCATGTTCGTTTTGAGTTCGTGGTGTTGAGTTCAAATTAAAAGGGAGAATATTTGCAGAAAAATACATGTTTATCAAAGTACCTTCTTGAAGTAATGATTAAAATACAAATTGATCCATCTGAATTCCGTTTCAATTTATAGACCCACCTCCAACTTATTACCTTTGTGTTGGTTTGCATATGAACCAACTCTCATGTATCCATCTCTTTGAGAGATTCAATCTCTTCCTTCATGGTTTTCTCCCAATGAGGGTTACCTTTGGCTTCTTCATAAGTTGAGCTTTCTTGTAAAGCTGAATCTTTTGCCAAATAAATAGTGTGTTTGGTTATAAAAGTATAGTCATAACCATACCTTTCAGGTTGCCTTCTTTCCCTTGTTGATATTCTAGGAGTGTGTTTGGAGCATTCTCCACAATCTTGCATTTTGCTCTTCCTTCTTGATTTCCAAAGCACGTATTCTCTTTCCTTCTCATCTTCTCCATCTTTTGATCCATTTCTATAGTCCTCCACTGATGCACTACAACAGATCGATGGTATACCGAGGTTTTTACCGAGGAAAATGAACGCGGCTTTATTTGTCGCGACGCCGGTCTAAAGGTCGGTTTGCGCGTCGGTACCAAAGAGTCAGTATAGGGGTCGGTATATGTGTCGGTATATACGTCGGTATAGGCATCGGTATAAACGTCAGTATATGCGTCGGTGATTGGCTTCTGCTGCGTTGCCTTCTGGGTGTACCGACGGTTATTCCGATGACACTACTGGGAGTACCGTCGCGTATACCGATGACCATACCTGCAAATTTTTTTTTGGGCAGAGTGTTTTGTCTTTGGCTACAGCAACATTACCATGATGTTGCTTAACAAAAGACAATACACTCTGCCCAAAAAAAACCAAGTACATGTGATGTGTACTCTAATGACAACCGAAATATGATTTCATGAAACAGAGTATTATTGTACACAAAAGAGATAATCAAAATGAACAATGAACCATGTACAAAAGAAGTTATATATTTCAATAATGAAGCATGTACAAGAGTGTGGCAAACCAATGTCATATATGACGCTTTTACAAAATGTGGCAAAGCAATGTATTGCCATATGGAAATAAATACAAAATATTGGTCTTCCACTGCCATACACATGCAAAGAACGTTCCATATCAACAGTCCTGCAACAAAGAACATTAATGGAATGAGATAAATTCACATGAAAATTACAAACAACAAGTAAAAACCAAGTTTATAAATTAATTACCTCATCCCAAATGCTCCCATGAAACTACCGCACCGCGTCCCTCCAAGTCCTGCAATAGTGCAGTCAACCCATGACTATATCCGTAAGACTACTCCATTCATGTTGGAGGATGACCCATTGCCAGTTCCTGAAACAAATATAAAAAGATTAGAGAAACATATATGAGAAATTTAACATAAATAAATTCAATAAATGAAATGGTACTTACAAACTCATGACGCATCGTGTCATATCCGCCACTGCCCAAATGTGACGGTCCAATCGTGTCTAGACGTGTGGCTGTGGCATTTCGCTACTGGCGATATCGATCAGGAGTCTGCTGCTGCTCGTCACGAATCATGTCCCACTCCTCAGCATCTAACCATACAGGCTTTGGTAAGCCTTCTCTGAATGCATCACGAGCCTCGGATCGTCGATGCGATATGACCTCACGTGCGGTGTGCAGAATCCACTCTGAACTGACAATCGACTGCCCATCGGCTGGTCGGAACTCCTGGTAAATCGTCTGTGTGATATAATTCTTCCAATCTTTATCCTGTTCACTCCATTTTAGCATGATGGAGTGTCCAAACTGGATGGAGCAAAGCTGGCGTATGCGTGCACGCATTGCTTTGCCAGCCGCATCCATCACCGGAGCTCCATCTCGGATACTATACACCTTGGAGTCATCATGGTCATGAGCACCCCAAGGTGTACGTGGTGTACTGCGTGGCGTACCTTTGTTTGTTTTTTAGAACATTTTAGAACATTTGTTTTTTTATTAAACCTAAAAATCTAACTCTTCAAGACCTAAATACTTAAATACCTAAAAAAACTTAAAACCCTAGTTTTAAATAGCTATCCTATTTTATCTATATATTCGGATTTTTTCTTGATTAATCCTATATATATATATATATATATATATATATATATATATATATATATATATATATATATATATATATATATATATATATATATATATATATATATATATATATATATATATTCAGATTTTTTCCTCTTAATTAATTTATATGTATGCCTAAACCCTAAAACCCTAATTTTAAAGATCTAGACCTAAATTATGTATATTTCTATACACATGTGTACATACATGTATATATGTATTATATGTGTATGTGTATGTGTGTATATATGATATGTAGGTGTTAAAACCCTAAAACTCTAATCCAAATGACCTAGAACTAAAACATGTATATATATGTATGCATGTGTATATATATGTGTATATGTATATATATGTGAATATAGATAGGTATATAAGTATGTGTGTTTGTGTATTGTATATATATTCACTCTATTTAAAATGATTAAATTTAAACCTATTTTTATATATTTAATCATATATATTTTATTTATTTTATTTAAAATACTAGTTCTTATCATATTTTATTATCTATATAATTATCATACCTTATATATATATTTATTTATATATTCAGATTTTTTCCTTACTTAATTATATTTAATTATATATATTTAATTAAATAATTTAAAACACTAGTTCTTTTTATATTTATTTATGTATATAATTATCTTATTTTATATATATATTTATTTATATATTCAGATTTTTTTCTTACGTAATTCTATTTTTATATATTTAATTTTATATATTTTATTATAAATATTTAATTAAATTATTTAAAACACTAGTTCATTTTATATTTATTTATGTATATAATTATCTTATTTTATATATATATTTATTTATATATTCAGTTTTTTTACCTTACATAATTATATTTTTATATATTTAATTTTATATATTTAATTATAAATATTTAATTAAATTATTTAAAACATTAGTTCTTTTTATATTTATTTATGTATATAATTATCTTATTATATATATATATTTATTTATATATTCAGATTTTTTTCCTTATGTAATCCTATTTTTATATATTTAATTTTATATTTTTAATTATATATATTTAATTAAAACCCTAATCTTAAAATTCTAGATCTGAAATACTAAACCCTAAAACCCTAATCTTAAATATCTAGAGCTAAAATATGTATATTTCTGTATACATGTGTATATACATGTATATATGTATTATATGTGCATGTGTATGTGTGCATATATGTTATGTAGGTTTTAAAACCCTAAAACCCTAATCTTAAAGATTTAAATCTAAAATATGTATATTTTTGTATGCATGTGTATCTACATGTATGTATGTATTATATGTATATGTGTGTTTGTGTATATATGTTATCTACATATTAAAACCCTAAAACCCTAATCAGAAAGACTTAGACTTAAATCTAAAATACTAAACCCTAAAACCCTAATCTTAAATATCTAGACCTAAAATACGTATATATCTGTATACATGTGTATATGCATGTATATATGTATTATATGTGCATGTGTATGTGTGCATATATGTTATGTAGGTGTTAAAACCCTAAAACCCTAATCTTAAAGATTTAAATCTAAAATTTGTATATTTTTCTATGCATGTGTATCTACATGTATGTATGTATTATATGTATGTGTGTTTGTGTATATATGTTATCTACGTATTAAAACCCTAAAACCCTAATCAGAAAGACTTAGACTTAAATATGAAATACTAAACCCTAAAACCCTAATCTTAAATATCTCTACCTAAAATATGTATATTTCTGTATACATGTGTATATACATGTATATATATATATTATGTGTATGTGTATGTATGTGTGAATAGCGTAAAAACCCTCATCCTATTTTTATATATTTGATGTAAAGAAAAACTTCAAAATAAAAATAGGATTATATGTGTGTATGTATGCATGTGTGTATATATGTGTGTGTATGTATGCATGTGTACATGTGTGTGTGTATGTATGCATGTGTATACATGTGTGTGTATGTGTATGTATGTGTATGTAGGCATGCATGTGTGTGCATGTGTGTGTACGTGTGTGTATGTATGCATGCATGTATGTGTATGTGTGTGTATGTGTATGCATGTGTATACATGTGTGTGTGTATGTATACATGCATGTGTGTATATGTGTGTATGTATGCATGTGTGTATATATGTGTGTATGCATGCATGTGTGTATATGTGTGTGTATATGTGTGTGTATGTATGCATGCATGTGTGTATATGTGTGTATATATGCGTGTGTGTATGTATGTGTGTATATGTGTGTGTGTATGTGTATGTATGCATATGTGTATATATGTGTGTGTATGTATGTGTGTATGCATGTGTGTGTATGTATGCATGTGTGTAAATTTATGTGTGTGTGTATGCATGCATGTGTGTATATGTGTGTGTGTATGTAAGCATGCATGTGTGTATAGGTGTGTGTATGTAAGCATGCATGTGTGTACATGTATGTGTGTATGTATGCATGTGTGTATAGGTGTGTGTATGTAAGCATGCATGTGTGTACATGTATGTGTGTACATGTATGTGTGTGTGTGTAAATGTGTGTGTGTATGTATGCTCTATTTTCCTATCTCTATCTTCCTTTCTCTTAATTCTATCTTCCTTTCTCTTCTCTCTCTCTTTCTTTCTCTCTCTCTCTCTCTCTCTCTCTCTTTCTTTCTCTCTCTCTCTCTCTTTCTTTCTCTCTCTCTCTCTCTATCAATAGAGAATAAAAGAATCACTTACAAGTATGTCCCTCTTTTGAATCATTGTCGTCAAAGCGTAATGTAGGTCGTCTATCGTCCAATTCCAAACAATCGATGCCAAATAACTTCTACAAAATCAAAGAAAAGAGAAATTACAAACCCTAAAGCATAGAGAAACACAAATGCTAACAGTACGCGCAACACTTACCAAGATGTGAGATCTAAGCCGAGAGAGAGTGTGTGTGTGTGTAGAGAGAGAGATCCGTGTGTGTGTGTGCAAAACAATGCAGGTCGCAATTCGGTTCGTGCACGCAAGTTCGACAGAAGACCAACAGTACTCAAACATGCGCAAAAATGTGAAGTTTTGCTCTCGAGTTCGCAGTATGTTTAAAACTCCCCACCGGTATAGGCGCCGGTATGGGCATCGGTATATGCGCTGGTAGTTCCCAGTAAATTACCGACGCTCATACCGATGCTTATACCGATGCCTATACCGACGCATATACCGACGCGCATACCGGCGGCTGCAGGCCACACTGACGATCCGTTTAAAACGGTCATACCGATGGTCACTTGACCATCGGTATGTCTTAGTGAGATTTTCCGAGGCCTATACCGACGCCGACTGTGACCGTCGGTATATGAAGCGTCGATAAGCCCCTCATATGTTGTAGTGATGCATCATGCTTGCTATCTAATGGATGAATATTTAAATCTAGACCATAGGGTAGATTTACCTTCTATTTATCCTCTTCATACCATGAGTTGTGTTATTCAAATAGAACATCCTTGCTTCTTGTGAATCCCTTTGTGGTTGAATTGTAGAATCTATAGCCCACTTGTGTTGATTCAATGAAGACATGTTTATTCTATGAACTTTCTCTTTGTTTGATTTTTCCTAAATATGTATTGAGTGAAATGTATGTGTCGTCTCTTGTCCATCCTAGATAGAAAAGAAATGTAATGCATCATAATGCTAAATTGTGTAACAATCCACATATTCTATCAAGATATCTATGCAAAAAACTTGTAATAATAGCATCAAGTGGGAATAGCTTCATACAAAATTTCAATAAGTGAAGTGACCAATTAGTTATATGAAGATTATATGCGAGGAAGAAAACAAGCACATGCATCCACACATAAGAGAGGGAAAGCATACACGCATGCATGTATACAAAAATTCAAGAGTATCGAAGAGGTAAGAGTTGCTCCAAGAATCTCTTATAGTGCTTAGGAAATGAGAAACCAAAAATAAGAACCATTTATGAATCTGTTCTCTTTTGTAGGTTTTTGAAGGACCATGTTCACTTTGAAATTTCAAGTCTAGATTAAACATTGCATTCGAAGGCACATTTGAGGGTAAAACTAAGATTGAAAAATATCATTAAGTTTTGAAAGGATCTTATAATGCATCTTCAGTCCAATGTTTACAAAATAAGGATTTTTAGGCTAAAAATGAGCTTTTCTACAAATATATTGGCAATGAGAGAGCTTCAAATGGAGAGGGATTTGAGCTTGGAAAAACTAATGGGGGCACCCCTCCTTCTTCATGTCCTTGATCTCTCTTCCCTTTGACTTGGCCTTAAACATTTTACTTATACTCTAGAAGCAAATGTTTTCTTGAATACTTCATTAGAGATTTTGAGCTTTCCTCTAACAATCCTCACTTATTACTTCTTGTTATCTGTGAGAGACCTTTTTGTGGGTGTGGCATAAACTTGGGTGTTAAGACATGGAGCCAAGGTGTTGAGAATTATCAAGTCTAGAATTGATAACTCATGAAATGCATCGAGCTTATCTACCAAAGAAGATAACTCATAACCATCTTAATCATAATCTCGTGTGAGTTGGAGAGTCAAAACCAAGAATGGCATATGTGAAATTGCACATTGCCCATACACCAAATCTCTAAATGTAGTCTTATAGGTCAAGTGATATGCCCATATTGTATGATGCAGTTGGTTATCCAAGTAAGGTTAGAGAGAGAATATAACGCCTGCCATTCCTAAATTTTGCCCACATACCTAAAATGACCTAATATTGATTTTGAGCATTATCCTCACAAATTTTGAAAGTTCAAAATGAATTATTTCACTATCGAATGGCTTCTTACAATTCTTCCCCCCTTTTAAGAAATCTATCCTCAGAGTTGGAAAGAAGGATAATATGCCAAAAAACCATATAAATTCACCCAGTTGAATCTTCAATTGGATATGTTTGCCACTTCACCAAAGTCTCTACTATAGATCTATTTCTAAGTAATCTTTCTCTCCTATCTAATACTATTTTAGGTTGAGGCTCAAAAGATTCATCATCTTTTAGCTTAGTTGTCCTACAAAACATGAGCAACATTAGGTACATATTTTTTGAGTAAGCTAACATGAAATATACGATGCACATTTAAATGCTAAGGTATATCCAACAAATAAGCAAGAGATCCAATCTTTTTCAAAACTTTAAAATGATGTACATATCGTGGAGAAAGTCTATGATCCTTCCCTAGCAGCAAGTTAGATCAGTGAGGATTGACTTTAAGAAATACCATATCATCTGTTTAAAATTCAAGTGTTCTTGTCTTCAAATCGTAGAATTTCTTTTGTCCTTTTTGGGATTATTTTATATCGGTGCAAATACCAAGCCTACACATTTGATTAGACTTTATGTACAATTAAAGCTCCATGGAAACTATTGCTAGGAAGCATTTATCTTTTACCATTTGTAAAAGTTATTTTCGACTTTGAAGAATATTTGTAATCACCACTAAACTCGTGGAGTTCGTGGAGTTCGTTAACTTTGAATATCTCCTAGATTGGAGGATCACTTTTTAGTGAGAGCCAATGGAGAATTCAAATTCAAATTTCAAATGTAACATCTATAAAAGATGTCTAAAAAACTTGTGGGTTAGAAGTCTCCATTCCCGAGTTCTCCTTGACCACATTGTAAGAGAGTGAGGCTTACATTATAGCCTACACTACTCATTATCATTAGGCATTGATTATCATGATAATGAGCTTGTACAAGATTGTGTTCTAATACAATAGATCAATACTTCTCATCTATGGTCTCTCTATCATAGTCACTCATAACAATCAAATTGTACTGCTCATATCTCAGTCATTTCTTCATCATTTTCAATGAGCTATAGCTTTTTGGAATCAAATTCAAGTTCTCTAAAAGCTCACAAAGTTTGATGATACTCCATTCAGCCAATTGAGAGAAAAGAGCATCGAAGCACTCACTGGTCAAACTCTATAGAGGTCCTGAAAAATCGGGGGTAATGAGTCAATTGCTAAATTGATTGCTCTATGTATAGTGCATCATTTTAAGTGATTCCACTTGGAATCATTAGCTCATTAAACTAGTTTGATATATCTAAAAGGAATTTTTCTAATTGGTACTATACTAGAAGCACTGAGCATAACAAGCAGCATGTATGTGAACACAAATAGAAGGTTTTTATTAATCCTTCAACTTGGAAGTAGTTTGTTTTGGTTCAATCATTTCTCACACCATTTCCAAAGTACATAGGCACTTGTATAGTGTCATTGGAAAGCTAAGAGGGCCGAAAACGCAACTCTGAAGCAAGACGGGGCTGGTACACAGCAGGATTTGGCAGTACCAACTCATTTCTTGGAGTGTCCATCCATCTTTCCCAATGGTCGTATCAGAGCATAGCTAAGGTAAAATGGGAGATGGTTTTCCTTCTTTCATTGATAAATTGGATAGGAACAACTATCACGCATGGTCCTTGAGGATGAAGACATACTTGCAAGGAAGGAACCTCTATGCATACATTTCAGGAGATGAGGAGATGCCCATATTCATCAAAGGACAACCTACAAGAGAGGAGCATGAAAGAGTCAACACATGGTGTGCTAAGGATGCATTAGCAAGGTCTTAATTACTTAACTCAATTTTTTATTTTCTTCTTCCACATATTAGAAACTGTAAGATATCCCAAGAGACTTGGGAAACATTATCTTCCTATTTCTCTTCCAACACAAGGGCTAGGAAGAACCAACTGTGGATTGAGTTTAAAACTCAAAGAATGCAACCTAAGCGAGGCATCTCAAAGTATGTGACCAAAGTTAAAGATGTAGCAGATCAATTGGCAAGCATAAGAGAAGAAATTGAAGAGGATTAGATTGTAAGACAAGTAATCAATGGTATTAAAGCTGATGGAAAATGGGAGAGCTTCACAACTACCATGGACTTGTACATGGACATGCAAATTCCAGACCTTACCACTCTCATGGGGCAACTCTTCACCCATGAAGCCAAGCTCAACAAGAATGGAGATTAATCAAGAGGTAATAGCTCTTCTGCCCTATAGAGTGATAAGAGTAAGTCCAAAGAGAAAGGGAAGAACAAGAAGATTGAGGATCAAGGAGCTACCTCCCAAGCCAACTATGCAGGGAGAGGTAGAACCTCAAGAGGAAGGGGAAAAGGAGGTAAGCAAGGTAGGGGGAGACCTTATAACTCCTCACCATGTAATATTTGTGGATTGTAAAATCATACTACAGATGAGTGTTATAGGAACTTCAAGAATCAGAGAGGTAGAGGTTATCAAAGAGGTGGATATACACAATCAAGAGGAAGATTCAATCACCATCAAGGATACAATAACAACTACAACAACAACTATAATAGCAACTACCAAGGAGGCTACAAATCAAGGAAAGATTACAACAACTATATAGAGGAGCAAGAGGATTCTCTTCTGATTATGAATATGACTTCAAAACTAAGTATAAATGATAACCATCTCTTCTACATTGACTTAGGATGCTTAGACCATGTGACAGACAATGTAGCTCTTCTCTCTAATCTTGAGGAACCAAAGGGTAAGCATCAGGTACAAATAGGTGATGACACCAAGCACTCAGTGATTAAAGTAGGAAATGTTAAGACCTCTGATAGAAACAAGAATCTGTTGAGCAGGGTTCTATATGTACCTACAATTACCAAGAATTTGACGAGTGTTGGATAGATTGTGGAAAAAGGCTTGCAGGTCAGGTTCAACCAATATGGAGCATTTGTGGAGGATCCCCAACATGGATCCAAAGAATTGGAAAAGAAGAAAAGACATGTAGATTATTCACTTTTGAACTTGAGGATACAAAGAATATTGCACTTTATAGCTACAAAGATCAAACACTATCAGAGCTTGAAATTTGGCATAAGAGATTAGGGCATGTTGGTGAAAGAACCCTAAAACAAATATGTGGAGATCAATGTGTGCTTGGGATACCTATTGTATTGAAGCAACAATTGATTTATAAATGTGGTGCTTGTCAGTTTGGAAAATCTCACATGTTACCCTTCACAAGGAAAGGCTACATGCATGAGGACTACCTAGAGCTTGTCCATATAGATGTATGGGGACCAAGTAAGGATCCCTCAATTTCTAGATCAAGGTACTATGTATCTTTCATTGATGATTTCAGTAGGTGGACTATCTTATACTTTATGAAACACAAAGATGAAGTATCCAATTGCTTTAAAAAGTATCTTGCACTTGTTGAGAACCAAAGAGGGAGAAATCTAAAGAGACTAAGGTCAAATGGAGGAGGTGAGTACTTCTTAAATGAGTTTGATGCATTCTTGCAGGACAAAGGAATCAAGAGAGAAATTACAACAAGGTATACCCCTGAGCAAAATGGGGTGGCAGAGAGAAGAAATAGATTAATTGTTGAAATAGCTAGGTCAATGTTAAATGAGAAAAAATTACCTAATTACTTGTGGGGAGAGAGTGTATCTACTTCCACTTATCTTGTAGACAGGTTGCCATCCAAATCTCTTGATGGGATGACCCCATATGAAGCATGGCATGGTGGAAGACGTTCACTTGATCATTGCAGGATCTTTGGATGTGTAGCTTATGTGTATATCCCTGCTCAAATAAGAGGTAAACTAGACCCTAAGGCATAGAACTGCATCTTCATAGGGTATGAATTGAAGTAGAAAGGATACAAGCTCTACAATCCTTCAAATAAAGGATTCATGGTCAGTAGAGATGTTGTCTTTCATGAGAATGACTCTTGGTTTGAAAATGAATGCAGGAAAGTAAAGCTACCTTATGACTTGGAAGAGGAGTTTCCAAGCCTCACTAAAAAGGACCCTAATCAGATTGAAGACATCAACTCAGATAATGAGGACATCATCAACTTAGAAGAACTTAAGGCATGGAAGTCCAAAGGCAAAGTCAAAATGAAGAAGTTGGAGGATGTACCTGAATCATCCAACCAAGCAATCAATAGGTCACAAAGGGAGAGCAAGAAGCCAATCAGATATGGGTATGACAGTTCCTTAGTTATTAAGCACTCACATTATCTTACAAAGGACATGTCATTTCAAGAGCCATCATCATATGAAGAGGCAAAGACCAAAGCAGAATGGAAGGAAGCTATGGATGAGGAAATTGAAGCACTCAAGGAGAGTGATACTTGGAAGCTAGTACCAAAGAAGGAGTCTATGAAGGTAATTGGTTCTAGATGGATCTATAAGATTTAGAGGAATTCTGATGGATCAATAAGCAGGTACAAAGCTAGACTTGTAGCTAAGGGTTTTGCACAAACCCAAGGAGTTGATCATGAAGAAACCTTCTCACCTGTGGCAAAAATGCCAACCATCAGGGTATTAGTAAGTGTGACTACATCAAAGAATTGGAACATGTATCAATTGGAGGTAAAAAATGCATTTTTAAATGGCTGGATTTCAAAGGAGGTGTAAATGTCTCAACCTACTAGCTATGTGGATCCAAGAAAGGTAACATATGTATGTAAATAGAAAAAAGCTCTTTATGGATTGAAGTAGGCACCTAGGGCATGGAATTATAGGTTAACTACATACCTTCAAGATCAAGGATTCATCATGAGTAAAGTAGATACTTCTCTATTTGTTAAGAGGAGTAATTCAGAGGTAATATACCTATGTGTATATCTTGATGATATCATACTCACAGGTAATGATGCTAATGGCGTCAAGCAGATCAATAATGAGATGATGGAGGAATTCAAAATCAGTGGCCTTGGATCACTAAAATATTTTCTTGGACTTGAGTTAGTCTACACTAACTCTGGAATCTATATTACTCAAAGAAAGTACATATAGGATATGTTGAAGAAGTTTCAGTTGCAAGATGCCAAGGTAGCAAGTACTCCAATGGAGGTGAACCAAAAGTTAAGTGCTCATGAAGATGATGTGCTTGAGAATATTGCAGGTAACCAAAGAATAGTGGGAAACTTGAACTATGCTACATTGACAAGCATTGATATTGCTTATGGAGTAAGTGTTTTAAGTCAATTTATGCACAAACCTAGGGCACCTCACTTGGAAGCTACCAAGAGGATTTTGAAGTACCTTAAGGGCACTCAAAATCAAGGATTGTATTTTCCTTATATCTTAGACTTGAACATCAAAATATATTCAGATGCAGATTGGGCAAGTTGCAAAGATGATAGAAGAAGTACTTCAAGATACCTATCCTTTGCAGGTGATAAACCTATATCATGGTCTTCAAAGAAGCAACCTACTATTGCTTTGTCTTCTATAGAGGCAGCGTATAGAGGATTGGCCAATGCTTCTCAAGAGGCCATATGGATCAGATTGTTATACACAGATTTGGGTTTGCATACTACATCTCCAATGATTTGTGGAGATAATACAAGCTCACTACATCTTGTAGCAAATCCTATTTATCATGCTAGGAACAAGCATATAGAGGTCCACTATCATTATGTGAGAGAGAAGCTATTGAGCAAGGAAATTCACTTAGCTTATGTATCAACTAACATGCAATGTGCACACTTATTGACTAAAGCATAAGATGGTACAAAACTTTGCAGGTTTAATTCTATGATTGGATTGCAGGACATTCAAGAAGATTGAAGAAGAAGACCAAGCCAAAATGTTTGGCTTGAAGGGGAGATGTTGGTGCAAATACCAAGCCTACACATTTGACTAGAGTTTATGTACAATTAAAGCTCCATGGTAACTATTGCTAGGAAGCATTTATCTTTTACCATTTGTAAAAGTCATTTTTGACTTGGAAGAATATTTGTGATCACCACCAAACTCGTGGAGTTTGTTAGCTAGAAACATCAAGACTTTACTTGAGAGAATCTCCTAGATTGGAGGATCACTTTTTAGTGAGAGCCAATGGAGAATTCAAATTCAAATTTCAAACATAACATCTATAAAAGATGTCTAAAAAACTCGCGGGTTAGAAGTCCCCATTCTCAAGTTCTCCTTGACCACATTGTTAGAGAGTGAGGCTTACATTATAGCCTACACTACTCATTATCATTTGGCATTGATTATCATGCTAATGAGCTTGTACAACATTGTGTTCTAATACAATAGTTCAATACTTCTCATCTATGGTCTCTCTATCATAGTCACTCATAAGAGTCAACGTGTACTACTCATATCTCAGTCATTTCTTCACCAATTCCAATGATCTATAGCTTGTTGGAATCAGCTCCAAGTCCTCTACAAGC